>CM031241.1:536352243-536952243 GCA_018340775.1 Taxus wallichiana var. yunnanensis | reverse complement strand
AACTGGAGACAGAAAAATGGGAGCCTGAATTGAAAGCACAACAACAAGGCACGAACCACGACACCAATCCACTATTCAGCTGTGAAAACATGTCTCTTCCACTCGGCAGCTCCACCCCAATTGCCGACACAAATTCCACCTTCTATAGCCTTCCATTAATATTATGGATGTTATATTGTCCACGTCAGATATTCATGAGATTTCCATCCAATATAAATGTAATTCCAAGACATTAATTGAATTGGGCATTAATAAATAAAGGTACTTGCCTACTCCTTGGCTATGGTTGGTGTGGATGTCTTGTTTGGCTTCGATCCCCATTTATCAACCTAAAATACGTTAACTAGAATCCATCCTAATAATCGCAGGGACACAGTAAATAATAATCGCTGGCCGTAGATACTCCAAACCTTCAATCCATCCTTCCAACACCCTCCGATTATTTATATCTCTTAAGTCATTGTTTCATCTCATTACAAGCTCTTATTTCATTCAGGGGATATAAATGTTTGAAATTTCAATATTGTTGGACACAATAATTTTGTTGGCTTGAGGGTTTGAAGAATTTTTGAATTCTTTCATTTCTATGCAAAATGGCTAAGCTGTGGCTTTCGCTAATGGCGAGACTTCTGTTGGATCTGTTGACTGAAGAAATCATGTGTCGATTATCTAAACAATTCACATGCCTTGTGTATAATCACTCAGGGCACCTGCTCACAGAGGTATTTTGTCAAACAGTTCACATACCTTATATATTAACCTCCACATTTTACCCTACTCCAAAGCTCTTATTTTTTCGGGGGTTGGGAGTATGCTGGAAAATGTGAGCTTGTTATAGTTTCAGAGTGAGAATAAATAGTCTGAAATGTACGATTTATGTAGCAAAAGTAACATTATAATCGCTGATGACATCCCATGTCAGATTGTAAGCACGGTTTACATGGCTTGTGTATAATCAGCTAGGGTACCTACTCGCAAAGGAATTTTGTCAAACAATTCACATACCTTATATATACCTCCACATTTTTCATTCATATCGATTCCAAGTTTTGAAGTTTCCATTATGGCATAGGATCAGAGGATGTTAGCAAAGATTGGGAGTTTGGCTTTGTAAATATCCTCAAATCATTGTTGTCGTAAACTTAAAACACCCATTTCAGAAATTTCATCCCTTCAGACATTTTGTCAAACAGTTGACAAGCATTATGTATACTACCATGTAGAGTGAAGATTACAAACCTAATAACTTGTCTTAAGAAATGTCTATTAAAAACTGGCCAAGATCCTTCAATACTTGGAAATATTGCCATCAGAGTATTTTACTTTTCTACCAATCCTGTTGGCCTCCTCTAGAGAAAGAAATAAACACATAAATACTCCCTGCACAAATAATGTTATTACAAATAAGTTTTTTCTATCATGTAACTGAATCTAAAGCCTACCAACAAGGTCTTGGGATTTTCCAACATCTTATCCATCTTTGAAGAATTTGATCTCGGACTATTTCTCAATCCCAATAGGAACACTTCTGCTATCATGAATAAGGCTGGAGAAACATATGAAAAGAAAAAAAAGTACATGTAATGTAGAGGCAGAGTATCTGAGGACCTACTTGGGAGATTGCGCTTCTAATCCACAGTCAACTGCACTTCCATCAAAGGTCTCACATCAAAGAAAAGCCTAAACGACCCAAATTGTTATTATAAAACTTACCCAAAGAAATTATCACATTCCTGGACAATGTGATGCAGGAGCATCTGGATTTAACTAACAAATAAATATAACTACCTTTTTTAATCCTAGAAAAACATGTAGATAATATTACAGGGCTTGCTGCAGATTAGGCAAAGTAGAACCACCTACGGATAATAATGGAAAATAAATTAGTGAAATAATCTAACCTACAGATAACAATGCTAAATAATTTAGTGAAATAAATCTAAAAAAATATAGGTAGGCTAAATAAATTAGTGGACTCACTCAAATAACTACAGCCACTGCAGATTCAATTCATTTCAAACTGTATCTATAATGTTTTGTGGACACCTTTCGCCTGAGCCAAAATGAGAGGTTCGAAGAGGGGGTGGACATTTTTAAAACCAAAGTGGAGCATGCGGTGGTAGGATAACAACTATCTTTTGTGGATGCAGATTTCCGCGATGGAGATGCTTGTGGTCTTCATCATCCAAAACAACAATAACAACTGATCAACGTTAGTTGTCGTTTTTCAGAGGCGTCTGGTTAGAGAAAGGATGGGATTGATGAATATAAGATCGGGTTAAATAAGAGAAAGAAAGGTATTCCCGCCATCATTGTGTTAAAAAATATAGGTAGCTTAAATAAATTAGTGACTCACTCAAATAACTATGGCCACTACAGATTCAATTCATTTCAAACTGTATCGATAATGTTTTGTGGACACCTTTCGCCCGAGCCAAAATGAGAGGCTCGAATAGGGGGTGGACATTTGTTAAACCAAAGTGGAGCTCTTTGTGGTAGGATAATAACTATCTTTTGTGGATGCAGATTTCCACGATGGAGATCAGGTCTTCATCATCCAAAACAACAATAACAACTGATCAACGTTAGCTGTCATTTTTCAGAGGTGTTTGGTTAGAGAAAGGATGGGATTGATGAATATAAGATCGGGTTAAATAAGAGAAAGAAAGGTATTCTCGCCACATCATTGTGTTTAAGCAAAGTGTGATTCTTCCTTCATGGAATTTTTTTGTAGAATCTGAGTTGTGTAGAGATGTGTATTTAAAGAAAAATCAACATGTAAAAAAACTAATGGAAAAAAAAGTTAAAAATAGAAACAAAAACCCACGGTTAAAAATTCAAACAAGGAGGGACGTCAAGTAAACCCACATCTAGCATGTAAAAACGAAAAATCAAAACTGGTAAAAATCACCTTAAAAAAGTTGAAATGACCATCACATTTAACTTATTCGGAGAAACGTCTGGAGGTCCTTTACCATAGGGGAACGCCTTCGGCGTAAATATTCATCTATGCTATGTATTATAATAATTAATACTTTTGTTGTCATGATTCCTCATTTGATTTTCCTAGCCATCATAGGTTCCCATTTTCCACTTGATAGATCATGTGAGTATGACAACCAAAGAATTTATGTTAAAGGATCTAGCTACCACCACCTTCGATTATTTCCACAACTTGTTTGACTCCTTTGTTACCTATTTTTATTTTTGTAAATTTTAACTTGCAAATTTTGAGGGTGCTTATATTAAAAAGTAAGTTGAAAATTAGAAAGTGGTGGAAATAATCAAAGGTTTTTGACCCTTAAAATATATACATACATAATAAATTATCTACTGAATGCAATGAATATAATCGTGTATGTAATGGCTATCATTAAATGGTCATGTATATAATGTGTAATGAGAGGGTATAACTATGATTTAAGGTATCAATAAAGGGGAATTTATTTATTGTTGATTTTGGCCTCGATAAGGGCATATTTTCAAATATGTATTCCTTAGGTTCTTACGTTCAATATGGTATATATACATAATTATTTACAATCATTATATATATATATATATATATATATATATATATATATATATATATATATATATATATATATATATATTAGCTATACCATATACACATACACAATCAAATGGATTCAAAATATCGATATTTATTTTCATTGCATACATTGCATAATTAATTTTTTAACATCACCATTACCCATACAAATTTATCAACCATCGTGGTTTCCTAATTTCCAATTAAAGGATTGTGTTAATTTTCCAACTAAGGGATATCGGTTAGGATCTCCAGATGCCAAAAATTTGATAATTTCTACCAATCATTTGAATTCCACCTCCACTTCTTTAATTTTTTTGAACATGCATTTTGATAAGTGTTAGGCATCAAACACACACGTTACATCTTATTAAACATGTGTTCCTTTGAAATGTTACATTCCTTTTGGTGTGTGTGTGTGTGTGTGTGTGTGTGAACAATTATTTATAATCATTACATGACATTACGAGACACCTAAATTTGGAAACTTATCATTTAGAAATAAGAACTTTGGCTTTGCGCCTAAAGCATGACTTGTGTGCATATTCCAAGCCTAGATGACGTTTTCTTATCTCTCTTATAAGACTTCTAAGTTCCACTACTTAATCACTCACAAAACTAATTACATCAATACATAATAGTATTTTCCTCCTAGGAATCATTCCCAAAACTTCATAGAGACCCACAAACTTCCTATATGAAATCAAGCTGCGTTTAGGACCAAAACTATCCAATGTTTTGGTCCGAAGATTATGTTTTCATACCCATCCACTTAAAAATAAATTTCTAAATTTGATATCTTTTATGATTTAGTTCACATCCTACAGTCATCCTTAATACAAAATTTTACTTTTTCGAATGCCCGTATAAGAAATTATAATTCACATATTTAATTCACTTGGAAATTTTAAGAGTATACTTGAAAAATGAATTCTAAAATCACTTCAAACTCTCATAAATTAATTCTAAGAAATACAAAAATCTTGGAAATCCACCACGTAGGTCTTAAGTAGTCCCAACAAGGTTTAAGAGTTATGCTTCTCAATCTAGATACCTTCAAAACCAAGTTAAGCTACGCATGCCCGACCATTATTGCATTATCAAGTGATAATTTTTTTGAAGCCAATTGCCTCCATATAGATATCACATACTAGGTGGAGAGATACATATGGTTTGACGCCTCTTCGGATTATTATCAACATAGGTGGTATACAAATTACACTTTAGCCCAACCACTAGCCTTTTTTTGTATTGTCTTCTACCCTTGATAAGGGCTTTAAAGTTATTTAAAATCATAAACATGTTTTTGCAAATGTACGAAACCTAGGGTTTAAGATAAGATCACATCACATTCATTCTTAGGGACACAAGAAGTTGAATAATGCTAAAGTATTAATGTGCAAAATAATATGATAAAGTATTGAACCATTTGATGCTTCCATACATACTAGATAATTTCATACATGATTAGTTTACACTCCAAATACATAGATGATGCATTGTCTTATCATTTCTAACTCATACAACACTTAAAATTCATCTTATTGCATATGTAATCAACTAAGTGCATATGATTTATTGTGTTTTAGAAATCAGTTCCACATTCTATAATACAATCGACAATGAAACTATATTATGATTTATGTGTGAATGTTGATTAATTATTCTAAATATAATACATGTTGCCAAACATTAACCCTTAAGTAAATAAGAACGCATTAAACCAATACCATCTTTATTTTAGGATTGGATCATTTGGTGAATCTTCTTATTGATTGTATCCTTTGTCTTTCTCAAACCATACCTATATTAGGGTTTTAATTTATGCTTTGGTGTGTGATCATTTTTTCCCTTAATGTAAGGGTTGAATATCCTTTATGTCCTCATGGCATACTTTGTAGTTCCTTTATCTTATTCTTAAATGGATGATCCAACTTTTGTATCACTAGCTATTGGCATCTTGAAGGACATTATCGATACTTATGAAATCTATCAATATGAATGTGATGATATTGTTGTTGCAAAATCACAACACCCCTGAAATCTGCAACTTGATGGGTTGAGATCCTCAGTGTGACTACACAACATGGAGCATCTCTCAAAGTGTGGGACTTTTTGATTCAAGAGAGCTCTCCGGATGAAGGCCGACTCCTATTCCTCTATTCAGGTGCATGCGTTCAGATTACAGAGAGGTCTATCCTAAATCCTATTCTAACTTACCAAGGAGACATGGTTAAGGAAATACAAGAAATAAAACCTAATCTATAGAGGTGATGCACCAAAGGAATGATGAACACTTGTATTGATTTTAAACATAAACCATTAAAATGTAAAACAATATCCATGCACAGATGACCAAGATTACAATGAGGGATCAAGAAGAAACAATAAAGCATAAGAGGGGGTTGAAATCATCCACAAACTTATTCTATTGCTCCAAGAATTGATACAGTGCATTACAATAACCAAGAGGTAGAAATTACATTACAATTTGGATGGAGGGGTTTGAGACTCCACGAATTCACCTGCAGAGTAGAGAAAAGGGAGGGCACAAAGCAAGAATGTCCAACCCCTTGAAATTGTCCCTCTTATACAATATATAGGAAGAATGAGAGAGAGAAAGGAGGGAAAATCCAACCCTATTCCAACCGCCCCTGAAGGGGCATTGAATTCCCTATCACAATGATGGGTCTCGCTGCAACACCCATGCCCCCATCGTTATTCCTTGTTGGACAAGAAGGGAAACCCATTCTTCATTATGGTGGCAGGTAGGAGACTTGATGACCTCAAAAATGGCAAGTCAAGACATTAATGGTTGCAGTGGTAGTAGGTGCCAAGCTCTCTAAAACGTCCCTTCTTGCTCGATTTCGAGCTTTTGAGATATGGCCACTTGAAGGGACTTTAGATCTTGAAGTTGTCTTTGAAGAGACACGCGGCACCTTCTAAAGTGGCTCTACTCTATTTCCTTTATATTCTGCCCAAGCTCCCTATTGGCGAGACACTATTCTTGACCCGAGACATGTGGAGAACCGGTGCATGTTTGAGTCTTCACTTTTGATTTCCCCTTTGAAGTTACATGGACGTGACACGTGGAGGCCTCCGCAAGCCTATCCCGAGCTTGGACTTTTCAACGGCTGACTTTACCTCTTCGGACTCTGGGACACGTGGCGGGTTGGCGCTCGTTTGGGAACTACCTTTTGGGTTGCACCTTGAAATTGTGCCAAAGAGACACATGGCTCTTTCCGTGGCTCTACCCGATTTCTTCATGTTTTGGTTAAGTCCCTTTGCTTGGCGGGGCCATAAGTCTGACCCTGGACACGTGGAGGTTCAACACACATTTGGGAACCCTCTCTGAACTTTACTTTTGAATTTACGTTGTGTTGACACTTGCCTCCTTCCACCGGTCTTCTTATATTTAGTCGATTCGAGCATGCTCCATTTGAATTCTATTGGACCCTAGACACGTGGAGATTCTACGCACATTTGGGAATCTGCCCTTTGGACCCAGCCTTGGCGTTGTGCCGATGAGACATGTGGAGGCTTGCTGACACCCTTATACTTAGTCATTTTAAATGGCCGGCTCTATCCCCTTTTGGACTAGGACATGTGGAAGCCTCATGCTCATTTGGAAACCCACTCCAGATTTTATCTTTGAAGTTGTGTCGAGTTGACGTGTGGCACTTTCCGCTGGCTCTGCCCCATTTTGACTTTTTAGTTGTCGACTTTGTCCCTTTCTTGCACTTGTGACACGTGGAAGCTTAGCACTTGTTTGGGGTCTCCATTTGATTCAATCCTTAGAGTTACGTCGATGAGACACGTGGCACCCTCCGCGGGTTTGTGACTTTTCAACGGCCGACGAAACCCCATGGACTCGTGAGCTCGCACTTGAAAATTGTGGCCATTTTGCGAAAAGTGAAAATTTTTCAAAGTCCCTCACAAACCCGCCAACCTACATTCACACTTGGGAAAAATTCCTCTGCGACCTACTGACCTACTTTTACACCTAAACAAAAGACATTTCCAGGGCTCAGCGGCCCGCATTTGTCAAAATTCATCCTTAGGCCCGCTAGCCCGCATTTTCCACTTGGCGAAAGAATTCCGTCCCAACCCATGGGCCCGCAATTGTATTTGTGCCACTTTGCGAAAAGTGGAAAAATAAAAAATATCTCCCGCCGCTCCGTCGGTCTCGCAATTTTCCATTGGCAAAAAATCTTCCCTAGGCCCGCCGCCGCTTTTGGCAAAAATCTTCTAAGGCCCGCGACCCGTAACTTGAAAAATATGAAGAGTTAGGAGGACTTCTTTATATATTTGGAAAGGGGAAGAAATTTACTATTTGATAGAAATGATTTTAGGGGGCCTTAAGTTCTTAAAATATGTAAGAATTTAGATTGAAGAAAAAAATGGGGAAAAATGGTGTTAGTTGACCCAAAATAAGTGTGAGCTTATTTTGGTCAGTAATTTGGCACTCATGGGGATCACCTACCTGATCAATGGCCTCAAGCATCCATTGGGCATGGATTCTACCTGTTAAATCCAAATTTGATCTAAACTTTGGATCGATCCTGAGCCACTTGGAAACTATTGGAACTAGAGTGACCTTGAACTCACCCATTGCTTTGGAAATGGAATCCCTCGAGACCCGATTTTAGTTGCTCTGTATTTGTTCTATTTTAAAATTAGCAACTGTTATGGCAACTATGGGTCTCCCTGTTATAAATGTTGAAGGGCCTAGCGCATTCACCTAGAGGCGCATCAAACTGTATAATGACACAAACCTAGAGCAACAAAACTTGTGCCAGAGCACTTAGGGAAATAAAACCTACGCTACAACAAGACAATGTGCACACACACTTAGAGAAATTAAAATCCTATGCTAATATTTACAAGGGTGAAACCTTCCCTTTTCAGTAGCAATGTTTAAGATGGATCCCGTTGACTGGAATCGAAGCTCCTCTCCATCCAATGTAGATAATTGGAAGGCATTGCTACTTTTACATCCTATGACCATATAGTGGCCACTCCAAATGGCATCAAATTTGAATGCCTTCCCGTTTTGCCCGATCTGCATCCCACTTTAGAACTAAGTCCCCTTCTTGAAAGGTCCTTGCTCTTGCTTTCTTATTAAACCATCTCTTAATTAAGGCTTGATCCTTTTCCATTGTTTGAATTGCATGTTCCTTGATTTCTTCTAGTTCAAATAGCTCTGCATACCTAGCCTCCATCGATTTGAACTCAGGCAACTCCAACTGCTTCATGAGCTCTAATGCGGAAATTCTAAAGATATGGGAAACACTTCCTCTTTCCCATAGACTAATTTGTAGGGAGAATTACATGTTGACCTTTTAGGGGTGACTCTATCTACCCAAAGAGCCGATTTGAGTTTTGTGTGCCAAGTTCTCTGATTCTCATCAAGAGTCCTCCTAATGATTCTCAACAAGTTCTTGTTCATGGACTCTGCTTGGCCATTACCTTGAGGGTAATAGTTTAAAGAGGTGCTGAGATATACCCCATTCTTGATAGCCCATTCAAGTAATTTTTACGCCAGGAATGCCAATGCATTGTCTGATATGATAGTAGTAGGGGCACCAAACCTTGTGATTATCCCTTCATAGAAATCCAAGATGCTTTGGATTCATTTGCCTCCTTAAGTGCCATTGCTTCAGTCCACTTGGTGAAATAGTCAGTCATGTGAGTATCCACCTGTGGCCCTGGCTTGAATTTGGGTTGATCACTCCAATGAAGTCCAATCCCCATTACATGAATGGCTGATTTACCAAAATTGGGCGAAGAGGCAGGGACTGCTAACCTTTCCTTCCCTGTGAAGAATGCACACTTCTTGCACTTCTTGATCCATGAGTAGCAATCCCTAAACATCGTAGGCCAATAGTAACCAGCCCTCATAATTTTGAGCATTGTTACCCATGGAGAAAAGTGGCCTCCAACTTCTCCATCGTGGAACTCATGTAACACTTTCTCAATTTGGATTGTCCCAATGCACCTTAATAGGATGCCATTGATGTCCCTTTTGAACAAAATGTCATCAACAAGTGCATACGGGATGACTTGTAATCTAAAGTACCTTCTCTTTGTTTTGCTCATTTCGGAGGACACAAACCCGTTTGGAGATAATGCACCAAATCTTGAGTCCAACATGGAATGGGTGCATCATTAGTTGGATGCTCTGGCTTGTTTTGCGTTAATAAGACAACCTCTTCTTCATCTGCTGACTCAATTTGTTGCTTGGAAGTGAGTTGTTCACACAAACCCTTGACATGAACCAACTTGGTCACTTTGATTTCAATATCATACTCCATTACACGAGTGATCCAACCTGCTCTCTTCTCATTCAAGTCCTTGTTTAGGAGAAATTCCTTGACACCAGCATGAGACACTAGTAGTTGAATCTTGTTGTTTGAGACCAAGTGTCTGAACTTCTTCAAACTCCTAATGACAACAAGGACATGCTTTTCAATGAAATAATATTTTACCTCATAATCTTCCAAGCCCTGACTGAAGAAGGCTATGGGCTATTCTGAACCTTCCTTGTTAGGCTAAACCAAGATAGTTGAGATTGTGTTTGACCCTCCAAAAGCATACAACATGAAGTCCTTTGAAAAGTCTAGGTTAATGAGAGTTGGGGCCTGTGATATTGCAAGTTTGATGGCCTCAAAACTCTCTTTGCCTTCTTTGTCCATTTGAATGCAAGAATCTTCTTTAGCATCATTGTCAAAGGCTTTACAAGGGTGGAAAAATCAAGCACAAACTTGCAGACAAATTTTATCCTTCCTAAGAAGCTTTGGAGGGATTTCTTGTGATGTGGCAGTGGTAGTGTTCTAATGGCTTCAACTCTTTCAGGGTCAATTGTCAACCCTTCTCTTGAGACAATGTGGCCCAACAACTTGCCCTCGTGTGCCAAAAATACACATTTCTTTGGATTCAGTGACACTCCAAACCTTCTACACCTTTGAAATACTTGCCTGAGGTGAAAGAGGTGGTCTATTGTGTTCTTTGAGAAGATAGTGATATCATCTAGATATACCAACACCATCTTGTTGATCAAGCCTTTGAACGCCATATCCATAGCTCGTTGAAATGTTGCTCTGGCATTGGACAATCCAAATGGCATCTTCTTGTAAGCATATGTGCCCCATTTCGTGGTGAAGGCCATCTTGTATTGATCTTCCTCTTTCACCATTATCTGATTATAGCTTGAGTATCCATCTAGCAATGAAAACCTTTGAGCCAACTACATGTTAGGTTGTGGAGACTATTTTCATGTGTGAAAGTGTTGAAGACTGTACACTAAGATTACTGTACACTTTCCACGTTGTCTTGTCGGGGTTGAAGACTATACACTAAGAGATTCCATGAATTCACCTGCAGAGTAGAGAAAAGGGAGGCGCAAAGCAAGAATGTCCAACCCCTTGAAATTGTCCCTCTTGTACAATATATAGGAAGAATGAGAGAGATAATGGAGGAAAATTCAACCCTGTTCCAATTGCCTCTAAAGGGGCATTGAATTCCCCTACCACAATGATGGGTCTCGCTACAACACCCATGCCCCCGTCGTTTTTCCTTGCTGGACAAGAATGGAAACCCATTCTTCATCATGGTGACAGGTAGGAGACTTGATGGCCTAAAAAAATGTGGGTCGAAACATTAATGATGACAGGTAGGTAGCAAGTGCCGAGCTCTCTAAAACATCCCTTCTCGCTCGATTCCGAGCTTCGAGATATTGCCACTTGAAGCCATATCACTTTGGATTGGCCTTTTTGGTTATTAATGACAAAATTCAAACAAGGGAATCATATATATACATGACTTACTCACTTTTATTAGGGGCTAGGTAATTCAAGCTATTACTTCATATCTACTATTTAGACAAAGAGAAATATTCAACGATTGTATAATTAAGTACATAGGAGGGGTCTATTTTTGAATTCCATCTCACACTTTAATTACAAGTAGGGCAAAATAGTTGTAGCATGTTATCTTTGTGTGACTAACACACGGGAAACCTAGCTTCAAGGGACACTATTTTATCACACACACACACTAGGACTACATAGAGTATGAAACATTGTGCGACTCTGATAATCACATTGGGGTGATCACTGAGGTCAGTATGACTCAACCATATGCATTATTTGTTTTATCTAATGTTTTCTTGAGCCTTTTACATGTAGATAGGGTTTTTTTTACATGTTTAGGTGTGATAATAAAACCCTACAATAGATCTAGAGTGACAAAGAGTGAAAGAAAGAAGACCCTATCAGGCCCTAAAAAGATCATAAACATAGAATTTACCAAGACACTAGCACCTATTTCGAAACTAGCATCGGTCACTAGTACCTTGAACTCGGGCGTTGATGTCCCGAAGGACAGAAATGCCTCGGTTGCTTCCCACCAGTCAAGAACGCTAAAAATACATAAATATAAATTTTGCTAAAATTAACAAAAATAGACATTATTGAAAAAAGTTTTCCAAAATAATCACACTTACCAACTCATCGACTCTACAAAGCTATGACTACCGCTACTCGCTCAAATCTCATCAAAATCGCTACTCTAAAATGTGGCATCCTCACAACTCAGAGATCCAAATCTCAATCAATCTTGGTACAAATGAAATACTTTTCACTATTACTATATATAGTAATTCCAATTTTTCATATACTATAGTTACTATTTACAATCATTCTTATTATAGACACTAGATCACGCACTTGGGTACATTTTTAGGTCCTAGTCACATATCATTATTCATATGATTCATAAGTGAGAAAAATAGCAATTGACATCTAGCTTTGACCTTTTTCTTTGCATTCTTACTTTCTTTGTGGTCTTGCACACACCATTTCCCGCTTTACTTTCACTGCTTTATCTTTCTTGGCACCGACACTAGCCTTAGCTAAGACGCCGGCGCCAGGTGCCTCCAACCTATTTGTATCTTACTCACCCCTTGTGGGCCTCTTTTATCTTTTGGCCATCTTTTTTTCTTGGTATTTGGCATTTTATATGTTAACTATGAAATTTGAGCAAGGGAATGATATAAATACAAAGCCATGTAACCATAATAAAGGACCAAGCTCTAAGCATCCATTGTTATCACCTAAGGTTGCATCCAAAGACATTTCAAGAGTATCAAAGCATCCATCTAACTTTATTCAAGGGACAAGGGACAACATTTTCTGCATACACTTCATAGGAGGGGAAGTTAATTTTGACATCCACACATCTATTTACATTGCTACATCTATCTATTTCTCGTTATTCAATGCATCTTACACAAGATCCACCTAGGGAATAATTCTACACACATGCACATAGAACTACATGGAGTTTGAGATGTAGTGTAACACTCGGTCATAAGTTCACTCTATCGGGTGACCGACGGGGGTTAGTATGATTGCCCATTGTATCTTTTTATTTTTAAGTGTAGTGACATACAAGCAATCAACAATGAAGGCTAGCGACACTCATGCGACATATAAAAACCATGTTATGAGATTTCGTGCAGTCACATGTGCCTACGGAAGGTCTTTGAAGCCTAGGTGCCCTTGACCTAGTCTAGACGCCCTAGTCTTGATGTATCTGACAATTCTGTAATTTTCTAGGCTCGGTTGCAATAGTTTGTCCTCCTGTTCCATAATTTTTCCAGCTTGGCACACCTCAAGATTTATTGTGAAATCAACTAAGTCTCTTATTCCCTCTCTTGTACTTAGGGTTTCATATTTCTCTAACTTATTACTTAGGTTAGATCTATATTTTATTGTTTATCATTATGTTGTGACTCTACAATTAGGGTTTTACAAATTTCAATATTTGTTAAATCATTTGGTGAACCCGTCCATTCAAACCCTACCTTATAAGTATGTATTCTTCTTCTCAAGTCATGGATCAATATTCTTATCCTTTTTCACCCCAACTAAGGTTTCTGACATGGTTACTATTGTTGTTGATTTTATGCAAGTTCGTACTCAATCCTCCTTGCTTTATTATGCCTAGACTGATGAAGTTATTAATGCAAACTACCACTCGTCCCACTCATCCTCCTATGGCTCAACCCATTTATATCCCACCACCTATCACTTCTACGGATCCTCCCACCACTTCTAAAGGCTATGATATCATCGAGAAGCTTAAGAATACACTTGCCAAAATATCTCTCTATGATTTATTGTGTAATGCACTTGACTATCGTCATACATTAGAGGCGCCCTTCACTCTATCCACGTTGAAATAACTAATTCTTTGGTGGCCTTCACACATCTCATTCAGTCTCTTAAAAATATACCACGTGTTATATCATTGCGTGATGAGGTCATATCACCATCTATTGTTGATAATCCATGTGTACCTCTACTTATCATCAATCTTTGACACCAATTGTATCAAGTGTGTATTCATTGACAATGGATTTTTCGTTAATCTATGTGCTCACTCCCTTTTAAATAAAATCAACATTACTAATAATCTCATTGCTAAAAATTCCACTCTCATTCATGGTTATGATTCCACTACTCGCACATGCCTAGGCACTATCACATTACCTATACAAGTTGGGCCTAAGATTGTTCCTATAGTATTATTCATTATCGATGTCTCGTTTTAGTTTAATCTCTTCTTTTGGGTAGACCTTGGATTCACACAATGCATGTTTTCTTGTTTATTATTCATCGATGCGTTAAATTCTTACATGATGGTTATGAACATACCATTCTTTATCGACCCCGAGCCATTCAAAATTTTCTACATAGACCCCGTTACCGCTATGCCTATTCGTCCCATCCATCGCAACATATTCCATATAGCAATATTGGAACATATGATATTGGTCAATCTAGTGCTTCACAACCTCCCTCCATTCTGAAGCATTCTGTTTATTTCCTCTCATGCTAGTGCTATCATTTCACCCACCATGTCCGATCCAATAAACACTATCACTCCACTCGTCGAGGATCCTATAACTCCTACATCTAGTTCATATCCTACCAATATCATTGATCTGCTATCCAACATGACATGGCCAATACTAATGATTCTGATGACGAGGTTAATACCATTGAGCTTATTGATGAAAAATTGTGCAATCTTAATTTTACTCATATCGAGATAGATGATTCATACTTCAATGATAATTTCGTTATTATTGGCCCTAGTGAATATCAATTCAAGAAACCCCCTCCTTATAATAATGTTATGGTACTTTATTGGGGGTTTTCCATACATTAGATGTCATATCACCTATCTCATCTTCTCATGAGGAGCCCGCATCTATGCTTCCTCCTTTCGCATGCAGTTTTTTCATGAATAACTCTTATTGGCATCACATTCCTTTTGATCCTACTTACTTTAACACTCTTTTTAGGTATGGTGGATTGGCTCGGCTAGGATTCACACTGGATGATCTCCTCCCTCCATCTCATTTTGGCATGGTGACCACTCGCCATTGATTTTATGTAAGTTCGTACTCAAGACGCTCCTCACTTTATTATGCCTAGGGATGATGAAATTATTAATATAGTCACCACTCATCGCATCCATCCTCCTATGGTTCAACCCATTTATATCCCACCAACTATCACTTCTACGATCCTCCCACCACTTCAAGGCTATGATATATCATCATAAGCTTAAGAATACACTGACCAAAATATCTCTCTATGACTTATTGTGTAATGCACTTGACAAGTCGTCATACATTAGAGGTTGCCCTTCATTCTATCCACATTGAACGCACTAATTCTTTGGTGGCCTTCACACATCTCATTCAGTCTCTTCAAAATATACCATGTGCTATATCATTTCGTGATGAGGACATATCACCATATATTGTTGATAATCCATGTGTACCTCTATTTATCACTGCTATCATTGACACCATTTGTATCAAGTGTATTCATTGACAATGAATTTTCTATTAATCTATGTGCTCACTCCTTTTAAAGAAAATTGACATTACTGACAATATCATTGTTAAAAATTCCACTCTTAAGCTCATGGTTATGATTTCATTACTCACATATGCATAGGCATGATCACATTACCTATACATGTTGGCCCTAAGATTGTTCCTACTTTATTATTCATTATCGATGCCTCGTTTTAGTTTAATCTCTCTCTTTAGGTAGACCTTGGATTCACACAATGCATGTTTTCCTATTTATTGTTAAATCGATGCATTATATTCTTACATGATGGTTATGAACATACCATTCTTTGCCGACCCCGAGCCATTCAAATTTTTCTGCATAGATCCTGTTATCATTATGCCTATTCGTCCATCACAACATATTCCATATAACAATATTGGACCATATGATATTGGCCAATTTATTGCTTCACAACCTCCCTCCATCGTTGCTGAAGCATTCCTTTTGTTTCCTCTCATACTAGTGCTATCATTTCACCCACCATGTCTTCTCCAATAAACACTACCGCTCCACTTGTCGAGGTTCCTATAACTCCTGCATCTAGTTCATCTCCTACCAATATCCTTGATATTGCTATCCAACATGACAATGCCAACACTAATGATTCTGATGACGAGGTTGATACCATTAAGCTTACTGATGACAAATTGTGCAATCTTAATTTTACTCCTATTGAGATAGATGATTCATACTTCAATGATAATTTCATTGTTATTGGCCCCAGTGAATATCAATTCAAGAAACCCCTCCGTTTAATAATGTTATGGTACTTTATTGGGGCTTTTTAGATGTCATACCACCTATCTCATCTTCTCATGGGGATCCTACATCCGCGCTTCCTCCTTTCACATGCACTCTTTTCATAAATAACTCTTATTGGCATCACATTCCTTTTGATCCTACTTGCTTTGACATTATTTCTACACATGTATGGTGGATTGGTTCGGCTAGGAGTCACATTGAATGATCTCCTCCCTCCATCTCATTCTTCTCACCTCTATCATGGATATGTTCACATTACGGTTGCCTATGGTCTTCATGTCTTCCATCTATCAGTCTTTGTTGCACGCACTTCTCACACTTCTCCACTCACACTTAGGTAGTCTTGGCTTGATTACATTGGGGGTACTTTGGACCCTAATCATATTGACATCACATTTCCCATGCCTTTCAGTTATGTGTCTATTTGCAATGATTCATTTCTTGGCTATGCACAAAATATTACTCGTTAGTATGCTCATGGTTTTCCATAACCACCTTTCACTGATGAAGAATACACAATGGGCATGCACAATTTATGCCGTTATGGCTCCTTATATGATGAACCATATAGTATTGCTTACCAGGTCTCGACACATATCCATTTGATTTTTACCATAACAATGATGATATCTTACACTTGGGGGCATCATGTTTATTCTCCCCCTTTAGCATTATCA
The DNA here is from genome assembly GCA_018340775.1 of Taxus wallichiana var. yunnanensis. Lineage (NCBI taxonomy): Eukaryota > Viridiplantae > Streptophyta > Pinopsida > Cupressales > Taxaceae > Taxus > Taxus wallichiana. Next base: position 536,935,315 of record CM031241.1, on the reverse strand, counting down.
AGTGTCTCAAATTTTAACTATTTCACTTCATGCTTCAAATCTAGTATTTCGTAAACATCTTACACATCTTGCTACACTTGTATAGTCGTTGTCTTAGGTTGCACTCTTATGCTATAATTCACACTTGAATATTGAGGGCACATTACATTCATGAACCTCACATCATACACACGAAACATTTCACACTCGAAACATTCACATCACATCTTTATAGCATCAAATTCATCACAACACACTACCCTATGATGCACTCTAGTTCCACGGTTCATACTCAAATGTTGAGGGTGTAAATATAAAATGAATCTCACCAGACTCACTCACTCTCTATGTTCTACGATGTTTGTCGATCATATCTTTCTAGTGCAAAATTCAAACCATTTCCCGATGACACACTCTTGTTCTATGGTTCATTCTTAACTGTTGAGGGAGCATTTATAAATGAACCTCGATCGCATATACATCTGTATACATCCACTCGGGGGCATGCTACTCTTATCACACTCACTTTGCATTCCATTCCATTCACACTCATAACATGTTGCATATCTTGGTTGTAATTATTCTTGTTTGTTTATACTCACATGTTACACTTTGCTTACTATGTTAGATGGATATCTAGTATGTCATTATCTTTATCATATACACATGCACGTTCACTTGTTCTCTTGTTGTGAATGTAGAATTTCTACATATGCTTACACACAACATGTATATTTGCAATGTACCTCTTACCAGGTCCCCACCAAGGCTCCTAGAGCCATTTACTTTCATACACACTACAAGTGCTATTGTTTTGTTTTATACTACCTCCTATTCTTACTAGCACACTACTTTATATATCGAACCATACATGATTTAATATTATATTTATAACATGCTATCGGGTGTTTCATATATAATTTTCACCTTGCAGAACTATTTACTACCATGGTTGTCGACATTTTGCTTGCTATTGTTTGTCATTATATGCCATTTTTGTGGGCTTTTCCATATTTCTTGCTTCTTGTATGCTTTTGGTCACTTTGTCCTGATCATCTTGCAAAATTGTGAGTGATGTCCCATGTTTGAAACCCACTTTTCGCGGTCTACATTGTATTCTTGCTAGCTATTTTATATGTGTATTTGTCTTATTTACACTCACAAGTGTTTCCAACCACTTTGTTTTCATGTGCCTTGGTTTCTACCAATCACATTCCCTCCCCTTGTAGGGCATTGGTTTTAGATCAGCTCCTAGTTCTCTCCTTTGGGTCATATCCTCCTATGACATCGCATGCACCCCAAATGAGGGGGACATACATTGGGTGAATTAGTCACCCCATTCGGAGTACACGATCACGAGTTCACACCCACACAATATAGGAACAACATATTCTTCGATCATAAAATGGCCCAGAATCTGACTTGGGTCCTCAGCACAACACATACGCTAGTGTCAAGATACAAACATGAGTGTATGGGCACCCTTAACCCTTCCAAGGTGCCTATGATTAGGGTGTAGTAACAATTTTTTTCTCGAACAACATGGTTCACAACAATATACAGAGGAGTTTTCTTAGTATAGGCACAATCCTCTAACAATCATAATTCATTCTAACTTTATTTTCTACTTGGATCGAACTTGATCAAACTGGGACAAAGCGGGATCACACCATTTATAGTGGTGTATAATTTTGGGAAGCAGTCAGGGATGAAGAATGACACTAGACCTTTCTCCCTAAGATTTCTTATGTTGTGGTGTGAGATCACCCAAAAAACTCACACTTGCACGAGATTGCCTAAAAATAGTTCTTGGCATGAGAATGCCCAAAAAAATCATTCTTCTACAACATTTTCAGGATCCTTTCTATCCTTTTCACTCATCATGGATCAGGTGCACATGTTCATTTTACTACTTTTCGTATTTTCACATACTTTTTACATGCTTGGATCAAATTTTTCATCAACACGACTTTGACTACTCTTTTCTCTCCTCTTTTCCTTGTTTATCCTTAATACACAACAATAATCAATCCTTCATCAAGTGACAATGACAACAGTACAATGTGACATAACACATATGCTTTCACCCCTAGGGTCACTTCCTCTTCTTTAGCTTCCACACTTCATTTTATCACTCCACACTTTTTCTTGTCTCCTTAACATGCTTTCACCATCAATCTACATGGTTATCAAGTACACATCTCTTATCTACTTTACGTTATTGAGTATTCACTCAACATAAAGTGGGGAAAATGTAGACACTATATCACACACTTTCGTACATTTCTAGGTCCTAATCATATACCATTATTCATATGATTCCTAAGTGAGAAAATTAGTAATTGACATCTAGCTTTGGCCTCTTTTTTGTTTTTTTGCTTTCTTTGTTGTCTTGCACATTGCATTGTCCATTCTAAATTTCACTGCTTTATCTTTCTTGGCTCTAAACACCAATGCTTAGGTGCCCTCGTCCCCTTTGGGCTCCCCCGACCTCTTTGTATCTTACTCACCCATTTTGGGCCTCTTTTATCTTTTGGGCATCTTGTTTTCTTGGTGGTCATCCTTTTAGATGTTAATTATGAAATTCAAATAAGGGAATCATATAAATACAAAGCTATGTGACCATAATAAAGGACCAAGCTCTAAGCATCTATTACTATCACCTAAGGTTGCATCCAAAGGCATTTCAAGAGCATCAAAGCATCCATCTAGCTTCATTCAAGGGGTAAGGACTACATTTTCTGTGTACACTTCATAGGAGGGGAAGTTTATTTTGACATCCACGTATGTATTTACATTGATATATCTAGCTATTGCTTTTTATTCAGTGCATCTTACACAAGAGCCAGCTAGGGAAAAATTATACACACACACATAACTACATGGAGTCTGAGATGTAGTGCAACACTCGGTCGTAAGTTCACTCTGTCAATTGACTGCCACGGTCAATTTGACTCCCCATTTGCATCTTTTTCTTTGTAAGATTTGATGTGTTTTATGATTTTTAGTCTTGAGATCATTTTTTTCAGTTACAGGAATTTTTTTAGACATCTAGCGATATATAGGCAACCAACAATGAAGGCTAGTGACACTCGTGCACACAAGAAAAATCATTTTCTAAATTTTTGCACACGATCACAAGGCACTTATAAAGGTCTCGACACCTTGCACCCCGACCTAGTCTAGGTTCCCAAGTCCCAACATATCTAGTAATTTTGTAATTTTTTAGGCTTGGTTGCGATAGTCTATCCTCCTATTCCATCGCTTTTCCATTTCACACACCTCGGGATTTATTACGAAATTAGCTAAGTATCTTATTTCCTCTCTTGCACTTAGGTTTCATATTTATATAGTTTATTACTTAGGTCAAAGTTTGTATTTTATTGTTTATCATTGCATTGTGAATCTACAATTAGGGTTTTACAAATTTCAATATTTGTTAAATCACTTATAACTAATACACATTACATAGTTTCACACATATTTTGAGCCTTGTAACTCCGTTTTCTCATCATTTGCACCATACGGATCATAATTTCCTCTAGCACCATACTATACACATTTTAACATATCATACTCATATATAACACATGTATTATTTAATATCTATTCATACTATGACTATATTATCCAATACTATTTTACATTATGACATCTTATATGTCTTACTTTTGGCTCAGTGCTCATTTCTCCGCCCTTCACCCTTTCTCCAAAAGGGGGCATATAATCAGGATCATCTTATAATCCCTCTCGGTTACAATATAGTTAATCGACACTTCTATAAAATTACTATCACATTTTTCTCTGATCTCATTCAAATAATGACATAATCATTTTATACTACAATCAATACTTTCTACTATTTCAAATATATTCCCCAAACATCTTAAGTCAGGGGAAAAACACAAAAACCTCTTTGTGAGTAATTTACTAAGTACACAATCTCAAAGAAATCTTCTACTATTCAAATCAAATCAATCAATCGGTACAACATAACATAATTTACTATCTCTCTAGATGACCTAACTTGAGAGTTGCATTACTTTACTTATCTCTCCCAGATGACCTAACTTGGGAGTCAATTTACATTTCTACCACTTCCAGATGACCTAACTTGGAAGCCATATAACACTATACAAACTGGAACACTCATTACTATAGGATTGGGGACAGTGAGATGTCATTACCTTTCCTATATAGCTCCTATATGGGTTCTGCAATCATGTACAATACGGAAATAATTTTGGTCTCTATTTTTACTCGTAGCAGTTGGACCTTTTGGGGATGTGGTCATGGATGGTGAGTAAAACTAAAAATCTCTCCCCAACACTCTTCCTCTGGCAGTAGGACACCAAAATCCTCCCATTTACAAACAAAATCTGGTTGGGAATTGATCACTCCCTACCTCTTCAATCTCCTTTGACAATATTTCAGAATTCCCCATATTCTCCAAATCATTTCAATTATATGTCCAAGTGATCCTTATGATGGTTTGTTATCTCCTCTTATGTCACATGGGTCAAAATGATGATCCATAGTTTTTCAAGCTAGAAGTTTCAACATTCTACGCGCATTTTGCAACATGGATTCTCTGGACTCTATATAGGTATGTTCCTTGCTTCCTTTACACTACTTGAATTTCACGCGTAAAGGGGGAAAATGTAGACACAAAATCACGTACATAGTATTATTTTACTATTCCATCAAGTATGTTGTTATATGCATGGATCTTAAGTAAGAAAATTATTCACTAGTGACACAATCCTTTATCCATCCACTTTCTTTGATTGTTTCTATTGTCTTTCTCTCTCACATCTATAATTTCTATACCCAACTCTAATCAAGTCATAGGGATCTATGTCTATCATTATTTTCACATCTATTGTCATTTATCCCAAGACACTAGTGCTCATTCTAGACACTAGCACTAGGCGCTCTTGTCGTATTTTTTCTTTTTACTTATTTTGACATTTGTGGTCAGCCTTTCTAGTTTTCTTATCCTTATCCTAAGCTCATAGTTGGCCTTTTGGGTCACTAGTGTTGAAATTCAAACAAGATATCCATATATATACACAACATACACTCTATTATTCTAGATGACAATTCTAAGGGGAAATCTCATCTACATACTATCACTACCATTACAAGGGACTGTATTTTTGGGCTACATACACTACATAAGAAGGGGAAGTGCTCAATTCCATATCACACATTTTGCATCTTATCTAGCCATAACCCGCTATCTTGGCATCATTGGCACAAGGGCAACCTAAGGACATTATTACACACAAAAACACAAAGAACTACATGGAGTTTGGAATGTAGTGCAACACTCGGTCATAAGTTCACTCATTGGGTAACAGGGGGTCAACCTAACTTCACATATTGCATTTTCATTCCAATTTAATGTGTTTGTGAGCTTGTACAGGTAGCTAGGGTTTGTGTTGCAAGTTACAGGTACCCTCGGTGATCCAAGTGCAAATATCAAGTGACCAACATGAATTGATAGATAAACCTAATGATAAAGAAGAAAGCACATTCGACCTTCTGCGTAGTCACCAATGCCTAGAACATTCACTAGTTCCCAAGCGCCCATATCCACACACCGTGTGCCTCGTGTGCGGCATTATCCTCATAATCAAGTTTTTATAAAGAGTAGTTCTTGACACAGTTTCAACCTTTTTCAACACTTTACACCACCAGAGATCGGTTCCACATTGCGCATGATTCGACTAAGTCATCTCTCTCTCTCATTTGTTTATAGTGTTGCATTGTTTGAGTGCTTAATATTTGTATATCTGTTGTATTTTACCATATCAGTTACTCTGCAATTAGATTTAATTCTATTTTTATTAAATCATATACCTTTTATCATTGTGATTCTTGTTTCTATGAAGATTAACATAATTATGCATAATTATCATCATAAAGAGCTACATGTACTGTCATGTATTGTAGACTTATATAAAATTTAGTAAAATATCATGTAGTGTCATAATGTATCATTCAACACAAGTGAATATGCGTATAATAACATGAAAAATGTTTCCTAAATATTGCAAACAAACACCCTTGACTACAACCGAGGAGTAAGTAAAGATTCATGAAGGGAAGTTCCCCCTGTCCGCAATCGCCTATGTTTTCCCGAGTCGATGGAATAACAAAAGAATTGACCTCATTTTAAAAAGTTTCAATAAATTATAGTTGAGAAGAGTTTCCTAATAGAAGATATTAAAGCTAGGGAATATTGTTAGCTCATGAACAAGAATTTGATATTTATTCTTCTGAAGGATTTTGAGTAGCTAACACGAAGTGCCTTTTTAAGAGTGTGCATAAGGCTACAAACAAGTTTGTAGGATGTATACTGTCTGTCATGTTGGGGACACACATTGTAATGCATGTGTAGTTGAGTCTATAATAGGAGTAATATAAATTTGGTTACAAGCATTGTAATTCCTTTTAGAATCAATAAAGATAAATTTTGCGATACCCATTGTTGTGTAAGATGTTTTCTACATGTGTGAATCTAAAAATGAGGTGGTTCTTAACTTGAATCCCTAATTGTGACTACATAATGCACCAAATAGTGGTAGTGACCTTGCCCAAAAATTTGACAATGATAAAACAAACTCTCAAGAGCATGATCTACCTTCCTAGAGAGAAAGTGGAAATATTATTAGATAATAATCATTCAAAAATTTATTTGACAATTGCGCTTGTGTGGTATGGATCTTGATACATATATCCATTTTCCATGGTGTGACACATGTAGCTTGCAAAACATATTTATGCTCCTAGTTCTAGATTGACAACAACATTTGAAAGCAAAAACAAGTTTTGGGCCCCATTTACCTAGGGTTAGCTAGGGTTTTAAGTGTTATCTAATTATCAAGCCCCTAGACTATTAACACTATATAAATTAATCATTTCTATACTTGGAATAGTTCCAATTACGTATAATACCTAGCCAAAAGTGCTCTAAGTAAAAATAGTAGCTTTAATAATGATAAAATGTTGTAATGATTGCTTGGTCTATCTAGAATATTTGTGAGTGCTCAATAGATTCTTTTGTGTTTCCTCGGATGTAATTAACTACAATGCATGTCCATATTGGTACACAATCGACATCATGACGTTTAATTAAAAAATTAAAAATTAAAAAACATGGCCATATCAAAGATGGGTGTACCTAACCAAAATGGCCCACTAAAGGACCTAAGGGCATGAATGATGCACTTGAAAAATCCATGAGCATGGCCCTAATCCTTGACACAAATATCGAGACACTTAAACACAAAGGAGGGAGAGAGCGAGTGAGAGGAAGGGGGAGATATGATGCCAACTCATAAATGTACAATTAATGGCTAATTTGAACCAATAATTAACAAATACAAAAACTATTAAAATCATAAAAATTAACGATTAACAAATACATGGAGACCATTTTTAGGCATATACAATTACCTCTAACGCACCTTACTTTTAATATGCAAAACCTCTCTTGAAATCATCGTCATCTTTTTTTGATTGAAGGATAAAAATCCAAATGCTTGAAGTTTTTAACATTTGCTCGTAGGTACACAAATAATCAACCTTTTTAAACTTAACCTCGTCTCTTTTGGATAACACTTGGAACTTGTATTTCATAGTTTTTTTGACTTAACCTCATAGTCTTTTTGACTTAACCTCATAGTCTTTTCGACTTAACGTCATAATTTTTTTGGCATCTTTCTTAAATTTGTAGATGGGAGAATGACACGGTAAAACACTTTAGCATCCAAACCAATTAAACTATAACCCTTTCCATAGTCCTTATTTTTCTTTAGAACACATCATATATCAATATCAATTAAATATAAAATAGATAAGAATACAAATACTTTACTTAATTTTCACACTTTAATATTTAATATATTATTACTTAGGACATGGTCTTACTTTTTAAAGCATGATTTTATCACATAGAGATTGGACAATGAATATCAACAAAGACTTTCGTATTTGTAGACAAAAAGTGTGGAAAACATTTATTCACAAGTCATTATCCTCAATGGAGATTATTCCATGTATTAAAACATCAAACCCAAACAATTAAAGTTTTTAAGGAATTGTCTCATAGGAGGTGACTTGTAAGTTGTAGGAGAAAAGTAATTTTAGGAATATTTTTTTAGTAATGCTATAATTATTTTGAGCGTATCCCCATGTTGTACGAGATATAGTCAAAAGTATCATTTTCTAACTTACAATAAAAATTTAAAACAAATTTTTCCAATTATAAAATGACATTTAGCAAAATATCTTTAGAGAGGATGGGAATTTTTTTTTTTATCACTGAGTACTTCTTAGAAAAGCTGTTTTTGGTAGCCTCCTGAAACGTAAAAGTTCTTCTTCTTCTTCCTTATTGTTAAAAAAAATTCTGAAATTAGCTATTTGTGTAAAAAAATCCATGAGACCCTGGGAAATGATAATCCAATCTCGTACAAGCCAATACGTTCACAGCAGTGAATATTATTACAAAATATATTTGTGAAGACAAATTCAACATTTTCACCATTTTGATATCGATATGCTGACTTATAGATCACTGTGTATGCGGCTTTCTTTGACAAAATGCCTGCCAAGGACTTTTCTTATTGTTTAGAATTCTTCTTTCAAACGTGTTAAGTAGATCAATTCTCCAAAGTTCTCTGTGGGATCTCAATTGATATATTAAATGGATCCAAAAAAATTCAATTGCAGCTACTACGGATCCCCCTCCATACCATACTTTCCCAAAAAATTACCCAAAAATGCCACTGTAAGTTCTGCGGATCCCCTTTTTCTTTTTCGAACCACTGTTGATTTATATTTAAATTCCCTTTATAATTAGCAATAAAATGATTGTTACCTGTAATGTAGTTTTCCGGCAAAATGTCATTCTGTTATGTTTGGAATTTTTTTTTAACTCGAGAGTTCTGTATTTCTTTTAGTAATACCATTAAAATTGGTTTTTCCTTTTTTACTTTGTATGGAGGAATAGGGAGTGGAATAGAAGTTAAAACTAATACGGTGGGTGGTGGCATATTGTGTGATAATGTAAGAGAGGAGAAACTATTTGTAGTTAATGTTTAAATGAAAGTACCTGAAATGTGAGTGAGGAGAAACAGGAAAAATTGTAGAAAATGCATATTGACAAAAATAATAGTTTTATGCAAAGAATCAAATTTGATGGGGAATAAGAGCAGGAAATGCTCGTGATATGGACACCAACCAAAGCATCTTTACAACGGGGATGTAAAGGAGAACGAAAAGTGACAGGATAAGGGTGAGTCTCTATAGTATGTTGCCTCCGCTCGTACTTGGTAAAGGGGTAAGGGGAATCATTGTGAAACTCTAGTTTCCTATAAACATGTGGCATATATGCAAATATTTTAGTGGTGAAGACCAACAGCACAATCATTAAGGCAATGTATTGCCGACAACCTTCTTCCCAACAAAATTAAAAGTAAATCATGTCACCGGTTCAAATCCTCTCAAAGCATTCCATGGCGGAAGTTCAAACCCTACGTTTTGATGATGTGAATCCCCCTCGGTCGTTTGAAGACGAAAAACTTTATGTTTCCGTCACTACTCCAAACAAGGGACAACAATGGCTTGTGCCTAAGAGGGTAATCCTCAGGGCAGTGACCTTGAAATCCACATTCTCCCCAACCTTAGATGCTTTGTAAAGTCTCAATCACCATTGGTTATAAAAAGGAAGCTTGCATATGTTTTGTATGTCATGCTTTTTCCCTTGCCTAACACATCCTCTAGCTCATCCTCATTGTCCATCTTATCCTCTTTGTTAAGAGGAACATAGCATAAAAAACTAATAAGTGTTATAGTTGGAGATGTGGATGTGTAGGCCCTTGATTTAGTGCTCTTACAAAGAGGGTAAAACATGTTTTTACTTTTCGTTACCATCTTTTGGGCCTATCTAACCCATATATAGAGTCTAGAGGGTAGTGGTGGGCGGGTGCCTATCTAGAATTATGAACTATGGAGGGGATGGGGGTTGGAGCAGCGAGGGCCCCATATTATAATACATAACAATTTGATTTCACTAATCTCTAAAAGTTGCAAATGCAATAAAAAGTAGGAATTTTCAAGTTGGTGACTATTAAGATAGAATTAATGTTCAATAAGCCTTGCGTTAAATATATTATCTAGTTATAGTAGGAAAAAGTGAGCCGAGTCCATATGTGAAATGCCGAGGAAAAGGGATCGGCTATAATAGATTCCCCAACTCAAAATTATCTTCCCTCGATCCTCGTCTTAATCATGACTCTTACCCCATCCAACATTTTACCTTCAACCCTTCAATCTTCAACACCTGCCTATCGAAAGCTCCAATGCACCGAGTGGGTGTCATTATTAATTGTGAAGAATACTTAGACTGGTTGTTTCCACCATGGTACATTAGAGTGGAACATGTTTTCTTAGCATGAAATTTTTTGTTGAGTAAGTTTATAACATCATAACATATAATTTTCTTAATAGAACAACACCCAAACTAAGGAATTTTTTTCTTGAAATGTGTTTGAATGTGCATATCAACATTAACAATAATACATCATATTGGGTCAATTCATCACAATATTTTTTTCAACGAGAGAGGATGTTAAACTTGTAAAACATGACATCGACTCTATTTTTGAATGTTGATAACAAAGTGGTTCATCAGATATCCACGTAGCACTAAATAGGAAACAATTTCCATGGGTTAGAATTATGAAATGACAAAGATAAAAACAACTAAATGTGAAAAATGTATTAATGTTGGGCAATTTCATTTTCATAGTATCCATTCTTCTCCAAAAGAAGAAAGACAAATAGGGTGTCCTTTCCATGGTTTACAAAGGTATAGTTATTTCCAACACAGTTAAAATTGTGACACATTTTAATATACTATCTTTGATAGGTCTGTCTAGTTTTTTTTTTTCTTTTTAATTATTGGGAGGTGATAAATTTGGAAAGATATTTTGACATATATCTAGAAGGTTTGATTAAAACATTTTGCATATCGAGGAGAAATGAAGGAGATAATCTTTTGGGACAGAGGGTGGATATGATGAAGTATTGAGTAACTTGAGTCAACTTAATCAAAAACAATATTGGGTTTAAGAATAACGTTGTATTGTCTATTTTAATCCATATGGAGGGGTTGCTCATTAAAATATTTTACATATTGAGGAAAAACCAAGGAGAGAATATTTTGGGGGCGGTTGGCGAGATATGATGAAAGAAGTATTAAGTAACACAAGTCAAGTTATTCAAAAAATAGTGTGGCCCTTCCACAACTAAAAGAAACGGAAAATTTGTTAGATAAGATAAAGACATGAATGGAAAGTTGGAAAGAAAAATGCAGGAATTAAATTCCTACAATGTCTCGCACCTATTGCACGACTCATATTGTTCCTACCTAAATAATATCTTCTATTTATTCTACATTTTGTCATCTTAAGCTTGCTCGCATTATTTACATGAGTTCAATTCGTTATCGAGTGTGATTGCTAATTCTGATGAATCAATAGACTTTCCTTTTTCCGTCATGCTACATTAGACCCGAACATGTTTTCTTGGCATGATATCCTTACATGTGTAAGCTTAGGACATCATAAATCATCATTTTCTTAATTTAAAAATAATAGCCAAAGAAAGGAAATTTAATTTTTATTTACTTGAAATGTTTTTGGGTGTGTAGGTCAACATCAACAATAATACAATATATAAAGTTAATAATGAAGTGGTTCATGAGATATCCATGTAGCACCAAATAGGAAACAATTTCCACACATTAGAAATATGAAATGGAAAAAATAAGAAAGCTAATTGTGGGAAATGTATTGATGTTGGGCATTTCCTTTTTCATGGTGGTCATTCTTCTCCAAAAGAGGAAAGAAAGATATAGTGGTCTTTCCATGGTTTACCGAGGGTTGGTTATTTCCAAGTAGGTAAAACTTCCTATCAACTACAGACCAATTGGGAGGCCAACGTGATAGCATGGAGAAGAATTAAAAATGCAACAAACATTTAAAAATTATTATGTCGTCGATAAAGTGGAAACAAAGTTAAAAACCTTGCATCAATATATGTAATTTGGAATATGATTTTGCATAATTATTAAAAAAATAATCATATATACAGAGTGTAGACCGTCTAGGTTTTTTTTAAAAAAAATATCCCAAGGTTTCTCGGCACATCAACGTCTAGGTTACTGCGTAAATATTTTAAGTAGTGAGGGTGCCGCATAGTTTAAGCTCTTTTGTATGTTCATGGACCACAACTCTTCTAAAAGTTGTGTGAGGATTTTTTTGCAAATCTCGAGTAGCATAAAACACGTGCTTGAACCGATGAAAATATTTACAAATTAATGTAGCCAACTTTAAACACACACTCAATATACTGCAAATATTTTGAACTCAAAGAAAATAAATCTTCTTCTTCGTTATTCAATCATGAATTACAATTCTTCTTTAATAAGAAAACAACTCTCAACTCGAGTTGCCAAGCAAACTCTAACTAACTTTGACTAAATCTACTCTAAGTGGCGAAATTTACTATTTTTAGCAGTTTACTAGAACCTGTTATTCTTAGTAAGTTCGTATGCTTATTCGTATGGGCACGAAAATTTCCACGCATCTTCTACATGCCTAAATTAGAGGAATTGCCAACTTTCTAACCTACTATGCATACAAGAGACTAAAATTAACTAATGCCCTAAAATAGGAAAAAACTGAATTGAAACTTAAATCCTAATTTTTGGCCCCTATAGAGGAGTTCGTGAATGACACTTTTGAAAGATGGAGGAACTAGCCGGCTCCATTTCCCGAGACGTTTTCAAATTTTCAAATGAGTCTGTTTTGGGTGGCAATCCCAAGGAGGATTTGCAGGTTCAACATGTGTTTCCTGGTTCTTCCAGGCTGGCTTCAGGTGCGAATCGGGTCCCGCTTGGGAGGGGTTCTGGGTCCCTTTGGGTTGAAAATCTAAAAAGCAAACCCCACATTTCTCAGGATCTCAGAGCCCTGATTCATTAGGCTGGAGCGGGCCCCGTGGTTCAGTCCCTTTCTGAAATCTTAGGGGCCTCGGCCTTGAAAAACTTGGTGGCTGGTCTGGTTCTTCCGTTGCAGGCTCCGTCGTCTCTCATTCCCCCTTCTCCCTCTGTTGAGGGCTTTATTGGTTCGCCGTCTTCTTTGCCCGTGGTGCCTGGAGTTTCTTCTCAGGATCTAATTAAGGTAGGGGATTGGTTTTCAAATCTCTAACGATCCTGTCAAGATTAATCTTTCTCATAACTGGAAAAAGAATTTTGTGGAAGTTAGGCTTCGTAGAGCAGTTTGTTGTAAGTTTGTCGGTTCTAGATTCTCCAGGTTTAAAATTTGAAATTGGATTTCCCTTCTGGAGTTGGAGATCCCGGCCCAAAATCTTCTTTTTGGCCAAAGGTTTCTTCCAAGTCTTGTTTCCTTCTCATGCGAGGAGGTCGATCGGGTCTTTAAAGAAGGACCCTGGTTCTTAAATTCTTCCAGTCTTTATGTTCGCCCCTGGTCAGAAGATTTCAGCCCTTCGACGGAGATCGTAAATAGGGCCCCCCTATGGATTAATCTTCCTCATCTTCCGATCGAGTTTCGAACTCTTGTTGTGCTTAAAGAGATTGTTGATGCTCTGGGCTCCTTTGTCCCGATCTCGAATCCTACTCTGTCATCTTGGAAAAACTCATCGGCCTAGGTTTGTGTTGACATGGATCTCTCCTCCCCCCTCCCGAGTTTTATCTTGCTGCCCTCTCTTAAAGGTCCCTGGAAACAACAGGTTTCTTTTGAAGGTTTAAATATCAACTATTTTTATTGTGGTAAAATGGGTCATTTAAGTAAGCTTTGCTTGGAGAAATCTAAAAAGAGCTCTGTTCTTGGGATGCCGGGGGGCGAGATCCCGCTTTCTTCTGAGGAAGTTGCGCCTCCCCGGTTTCTCTTTCCCCTGGTACTTTGCTTAAGGAATCAGAAGTTGTTCATAGGGACTCTGGTATTTTGATTTCTTTGATCAAAGATGGTATGGATAATGGGCAGGCCGCCTCTTTGGCTTCCCTCAACAATTGGCTCGCCATTAAGGATAGCACTCCAGACAGCTCGTTGGCTCTTCAGCAAGGGTTGTTGGAGGATGGGGAAATTGGTTCGGAGTGTCTTCTTTCTCCTCGGGTTGATTCTGCTTTAGCTTTGTCTATGGAGGGGTTGGGATCTGCTGATTGTGGCTCTTCTCTTAAAAAGGCAAGAAGTCGAAGCATGATAAAGCTCTTATGGAAATCGATGCAGCAAGCAAAGTATTTTGAAATTTGAAACCTCTGAAGTTGGGAAGGTGAAACTCCTTCCCACCCGTCCATGAAGCTCCTCTCCTGGAATGTCAGAGGTATTAATACCTCGATAAAAACAATGCCTTTTGAAGAGATATTTATTCTCTTCAGAGGCTAGTTTGGTTCTCCTTCAGGAAACAAAATTATCTTCAGATGAGGCGGCTAGTATTTGGGGTAGTGGTGTCAAGGGTTGGCAGGGTTTCTTCACAAGTTCGTTGGGGGCTTCTGGTGGTTTAGGTCTTCTTTGGAAAGAAAGAGATGTGAAGGTAGATCTTGTTGCTCAGAACTTTCATTGGCAATTAGTTAGTGTCTCTCTTTGTCGTTCTCATCTATCTTTCTTCTTGTTCAACGTTTATGCTCCTTCTAGTATTCAAGGTAAAAACTTCTCTGGCTTTCTCTCCAAAAGGCTATCTCGGATCTTGGGGATAACCTGTTCCTTCTAGGAGGTGATTTCAATGCTATTACCTCTAGCAGGGATAAGAAAGGAGGTAATTTTCGTAACATGCAATCCAGGGTGGATTTCTGCTCCTTCATTCAAGATAGTGCCTTGATCGATCTTGAGCCTAAATCTGGTTGGTTCACCTGGAGCAACAGGAGAAAGGGCCTTAGTAATATTGCATGGAGAGACTTGATAGGTTTCTGGCGTGCCCCTCATGGGGTCTTAAGAATTTCATCCTTGAAAGTTTGATCCTGCCTTGGTCTGGTTCGGATCACTTCCCTGTTTCTCTTTCCGTGCTTGGAGATGAAGCTCCTCGTAAATCCCCATTCAAATTTGAGCTAATGTGGTTCCGTGACCCTTCCCTTGGTAGTTTAATTGAGAACTGGTGGCACTCTTATCCTTCACGGGGCTCTAGGATGGCGGCTTTGTTCTACAAATGAAGCTTTTGAAGATGGATCTTTAGGTTTGGAATAGGAAGGTCTTCAAAAATATCTTTGTTGAGAAATCCAGAGTCGAAAAAGCTTTGTCGGATCTTAATCAACATATTCTCTCCCATGGAATGGGTCAGGAGGAATACAGATCTGAAAAATTTCTTCTCAGTGAATTGGGAGAGCTTCTTCTCAGGGAGGAAATTTTTTGGAAACAAAAATCTCGAGAATCATGGCTTAAGGATGGAGATAGAAACTCTTCTTTTTTCCATGCCTCTGTTAAGGCTAAAAGATCTTCCTCTTTCATTTCTGAGATTAAAAATGAGAATGGCGAGCTTTTGGTCTCTCAGAAAGATATTGTCAATGAAGGAGTTCTGTTCTTTTCCTCCCTTTTGAATGGAGATATCGCGTCCTTTGCCTCCACCCAGAATTCCCTTTTGGAGATCATTCCTAGCATAATCTCTGACGAGCAAAATGCTGCCCTCCTTAAACCTTTCTCCCTTGAGGAAATTAAGAAGATCGTTTTCTCCATGGAAAAAATAGAGCCCCAGGTCCGGATGGTTTTCCTATTGATTTCTATCAGAAGTTTTGGAATATAGTGGGGCCTGATGTTTGGGCTGCTGCGGAGGATTCTAGAAGATCGAGGTCGGTTTTTAAACCCCTTAATAATACCTTCCTTTGTCTCTTCCCTAAATCTGCCCAACCTGGCTCTTTTGGGGACTTTCATCCGGTCTCTCTGTGTAACTCTTCTTATAAAATAATTTCCAAAGCCATTGCCTCCCGTCTTAAAGGTTCTCTTGATCCTTTGATCTCTCAAGAGCAAACTGGTTTTATGGCGGGCCATTCCATTTTTTATGGAATTATTTTAGCTCAAGAGCTGTGCACTCCCTCTCCATCAGTAAAGCCCCCGGTATGATGCTGAAGCTTGACATCAGTAAAGCCTATGACAAATTGAATTGGAGATTTTTGATGCAATGTCTGAAGAAATTTGGTTTTTCTCATGCGTGGTGTAAATGGATTTTTAGTTGCATTTCGGGTCCCTCTTTTTCAGTGTTAATTAATGGGAATGCAGAAGGTTTTTTTAAAAGCAACAGGGGAATTAGACAAGGGGATCCTTTGTCCTCTTTTCTTTACATTTTGGCTGCCAAAGTTTTGGGTCGCTCTCTTAAACAGAAGATGAATTTGGGCATTCTCCAGGGTTTGAAAGTTTCTAATGGTTTTCCCCTGTCTCCCATCAACAATTTGCCGATGATATTTTTCTCTTCGGTAAAGCCAGTGTTCGGGAAGCCAGGGTTCTTAATTCCTCTCTTAAAGATTTCTCTCTCAGTGGGCTGGACAGGATGTAAGTCTTCTCAAATCTTGTATCTTCTTTTTTAATGTTTCGTAGGTTCTGGAGCTTCGCATTCTTAATATCTTCCGCTTCAAAAGGGCTTCTTGCTAGTGAAATATCTGGGTATCCCACTGTTCAAAGGGTCTGGAAAGGCCTCGCTCTGGAGGGATCTTCTTTCTTCTATTGCTTCGAAATTACAATCTTGGAAAGGAAATTGGCTTTCTCTCGCTGGGAGAATGATCCTAGTCAAGTGTGTGCTTAGTGCCTCCCCTCTTTTCATGGCTTCTGTCCTTAAGATTCCTAAAAGTGTTCTAGGGAATCTTACCTCTCTGATGAGGAATTTCCTCTAGAATGGGGTCTCCGATGATCGAAAAATCCCCTTGGTTCGTTGGGCTTCTCTTTCTAAACCGCGTGACCTGGGAGGAGCTTGGTATCCTGAATCTGGAATTGCAGAATGTGGCACTGGGGGCCAAGCTGGTTTGGAACCTTATTTCCAATCCCTCCTGCTTCCTTAGCCAAATGTTGGAGAAGAAGTATTTGGGAGCCCCTCTCCCTGCTTCCCTTCTGCGTATCGAGAACCCCCCTAAAGGTTCTCATATGTGGAATTTCATTACTGCTTTGCAGGTCTTTGATTCGGGATCATGTTGGTTGGAAAATTGGTAATGGGAATCGGGCCCTTTTTTGGGATGATCCTTGGAATAACTTCGAAGTCCTCGGGCTCCCCCCGATGCTTAAAGAGATTAAGGATCACTTGTCTGTTGCTTGGGGTATGTCGGGCCGACTATTTCGCCTCGCCGCCAATCATCCCTCTCTGGCTGAATGGAAATCTGTGGAGCTCTATAATCTCCCTGCTTTGGGGAAAGAGGCGTATCTGTCTGAAATTTCCAAGAGACAAATCCTTATCACCAATGCTTCGATGAGATCGTTTGGATGACATCCTCCTCCGGTTCCTATGCGGTTCATCTTGGTTACAAGCTTCTACATTCTGAGTGTGTCGGATGATCGGATCTGGAAAGGTTGTTGGCTCCCTCATTGTCCCCCTAAAGCGGGTCTTTTTTCTTGGTTGGCCTTTCAAGGAAAAATTCTAACTCAGGAAAGAAGGAAAAAAATTGGTTTCATTGGTCCTACCATCTGCTTCTTGTGTTTTAATGCTTGTGAAGATAGGGATCACCTTCTTCTGAGTTGCCCCTTTGCAGTTAGATGTTGGAACTGGCTTTGTGCTAAATTAAACTTGCCCTGGGTTCAACCGGCCTCTTTTCCGGAGGTGATTTTGGCTTGGCCCTGCTCTCTTCATGAGGGTGCTCTCTCTTCCATTTGGCTCTGCAGCCTCGTTCTTCTGCTCTGGCACCTTTGGTGGGAAAGGAATAAGTGGATATTTAAAGGAGAGCATAGTTCGGTTGAATCTGTTACAACCAAGTTAGAAATTGCTATCTCGGAAGCGGTGGCATCTTCTTGGTCCAGAGCTCATCCTTTCTCCTCTGTCGATAGTATGTTGAATAAGAACTGGCCTAAAATTGTCAAGCCATACGATGGGGCAATGAAGCCCCCTCCTCTGCAGAAGCCCGGAAAGCCACTCGGTGGATCCCTCCCCCTCTTAACTGGTCGAAGCTCAACTTCGATGGAGCTTCGCGTGGGAATCCGGGGGCTTCTGGCGCTGGGTGTATTCTCAGAAATTGCTTGGGTCAAGTTTTGGGGGCTGCATCCTACAATCTCCCCTGGGGGACCTGTAACGAAGCTGAATTGTCTGCCTTTAAGTAACGGCCTCAATCTAGCTTTCAAGTTGGGGATTGATAATCTTATGATTGAAGGAGATTCTCAAATTATTATTAACGCAATCATTAAAAGAAAGGCCCTCTCGTGGAAATTGGATATTGGCATTCAAAAGATCCTATGGCAATTATCCAAATTTTCCTCTTGGAATATTTGTCACACATTCCGAGAAGGAAATCGGTGTGCTGACTGGCTGGCTAATCATGGTGTGGAGCAAACAACAAGTGAAATTATCTCACTTAATGGGCAATCCTGGAATGCCTTGGATATGATGGTTTCTTTAGATCTCCCCTCTCACTTCTCGGATCCTCATTAACTCTCACACGCTCCAGAGTTGTTATTTATTTCCCGTCGATGGTAGCCCTCTTCCTCATCTTTTTGTTTGCAAATATGGCTGCCCCTCGTGCTCCCTGGATCGCTCTCAGCTGTGAGATGCGCGAAATGTCCTTCCGCAATGGTATCACCGATGGTAGGCTGCGGAAAATCTTTAAAATTTCTGTGATGAGAATCTGGTTGCCATCAAAGCGGTGTTGGGGGAAGATTTTATGGTCGCAGAGGGTTGGCCCCGGGTCAACAGTGGTGTGGCATCGGTCTTCGTCGAAAATCTCCTAGTCCTCCGTCCTGTGAAAGCTCAAGTTATTAAGCTAGCTGTGTTCTGGCTTAAGCCCGCGTTCTGTGGAAATCTTGTCGAGGAGGTCTCTAATTTCAATTTTCTAGTCTTGGGTTGCTTGTTTCGGCAAGGAGGAATCGCAGCATCTTCATTTGGGATCATTTATTGAGTTGGAGAATCGATATCATGAACTGCTTGCATTCGCGGAGAGTATGGCTTCCTTTGCCATGGGATAAAATCTCTACCCAGGCCCAGTTTGTTCTCCCCAATTTCAAAGCTTTGTATCAGCCTCTGGCCCCTATTCCGCCTTGGTGGGAGCGTATGCGTGAATCGGCTGGAGCTTTCGACTATTTGCTTCGGGAGTGGATGCGCTCCAACCTGATCTCAATTGACTCTGACTCGGATCTGGACCCAGATGCTCAAGGGAAACCGAAGGAGCTGAATGTTCTTCTGAACTCGGTTGGTTAAAATGCTCTATTCTGCTCTATCGAGTTGTGAAGGCGGTTTTTGTTTACCGTTTTTTGTATAGCCGGGTTTTGCTGTTGCCCCTCTCTCGCGTTAGTTGTTTTGTCTCTAGCTTCTGTTTTCTTTTCTGTATCAGGGTACGGGTCCCTTCAACCCACTTGGATAATCTTTAAAAAAATTCGCCCCTAGATGAAGGATTTTAGGCCCAAAAATGTGCCAAAAATAGCTCCAATCGGCAAGGCAAGTTAATTGGTGCGTTCGTTTCTTTGAAACATGTGGTTTAAAAAACGGACTCAAATGGACACCTGGATTAAGAGTTATGACCATTTCAAGTTTTTGTTAAAAATAGTACATCACAAATTCTAAAGAGCTCTAGGTTGGAAACAAGCTCGTCAACCACAAGGTCACAACACATGCAGACATACATTGTTTTCCATTTTCCGAACTTTACCTTCACTAAAACATTCACTTTGAGATGCAGAGGAATATTTCCCTGTCGTTGTTATGCATTCAACGAATTAACCATTTCACTGGCGATCTGGATGATAGAGCCGGTGAGAGTGACATTTAAATTTGTATTATTTTATGCCCCTCCTAAAAAGGAAGAAGTTTGCCTCTACAGAGCTTCGTGCTGATGGACAAAACCGCAAGATAATTATCGCCTAAATAATATACGCTGATGGACAAAACTGCAAGAGGAGCATTGGGCGACAAATTTTTGTGTCCATATTCGTGTGCGGCCTTCTCGACGCCCTCTCTCGCAATATAAATTCATTGCGCGTTTGCCATGACTGTTGTTGCTTCAGTTTATAAAATAAACATAAGGGACTGAGACTCAATCCTGGGAGGAGAGATAAAATGCAAATGAGAACTAACAGATATGCCATAGTTCACTCGCATAGAGCATACAACTTACAGTTACATCATTAGATTGATGACCAAAGTTAGATCCATGGTGGACGTCAAAGTATTGTAAACGGTGGTCTGTCGATCAACCTGTCACCTGTTAGAGCTCCTTCGTCTTTCCCATTGTAAGAAACACCACCTTTTGGCGTAAAAATCATTTCATTTCATGTCTGGTTGCAAATTTCTTCACTGCTAAAAATAAAAACATGCTCACAACGGATTTAGGTAGCACCCTAGACTTTACGACGTACTTAAAATCACATGCATGCTTTTCGTGAAAACACCTTCATGGATCCCATGGGACTAAATTTTTATTCTTTTGAATAAAGTATTTATTTTATTTATTTCACAAAATCATAACAACTTTTATGCTACTAGACACAAAAGTCACCCAATGAATTTATACATGTACGAACGATGACGCCAAAGTTAACGTTACTAACTAAAGTGAACTGAATTTTTTTTTCATTGCTTTCTTATGACAGACAAAGATACAAAAAAAGGAAGGAAAAGGAAACAAAAATTGCTTGGAATAACGAACAAAATCAAAACCCTCGTTCATAGAACAAGGGGCTAGTAATGTCTTACAGGATGTGATGTCCCTATTGTGCAAGCACAAAGGAGGGCCGATGCACGTCCATAACGCCGGGTTGCATCATAACAAAGTGCGCCTCGTTTGGACGCGTGGTAGAAAAATTATTAAATCAGGTAGAAGAACTCTTCGTGGACATGTCCTTGTGTCATCACAACTAATGACACAAGTGCATTGGTTTTATGTCGCTACCGCAAAATAAATTCACATGTCACGCACGTGCACGTGCGACAAATTAACATGTAAATATTATGGAAGGAAGTTTCAATGTCGTCACACATTTTTGTCACAAACATCACATGAATCGGTGTGGATGACCATGATTCAATTGAGGTCATTGATATGACTCCGCCAAATGGAGGGTAGAGATCGGGCCGCATCGTTAGAGGTGTCGATGGCCTCCGAGTTTCTTCCCGAGAGTATACGCCTTCAAGGTAAATATACTCAATACATATGTTGATTTATTGAATATTACAATGGGAATTGAATAGTTATTTTTTAAATGGTAAATTTGGAATCCTCCTCATTGGTGTCGACATAAAATCACACACTTTGAGTCATTATTTAGTCCCTGGTCTCATAATACTATTCATATGGTTTTTAAGTGAAAAGAGTAATAATCAACCCATGTCTTTGTCTATTTTTACATTGTTTGTTATCATATTTTAAATCTTACGCCTACACTTTCCCAATCTACATTGTCATTCCGAATTTTCCTATTTCGATTGGGGTGCCCACTCAGACCTGGGATGCCCTGATCCTCTTTGCACTTTACTTTCACCTTTTGGGAACTTTCTAGCCGTTTGAGTTTTTTTAATCTTTTTGGTGGTCGGTCTTTTCGGGTTAATTACAAAATTAGAACAAGAGAACCAAATAAATATAAAGTTATGTGACCATAATGAGGGACTAAGTATTAAACAACTAATATCTCCACCTAAGGTTGTATCCATCAAAGGCATCTATAGCTACATTTGCATCCATCTAGATCCATCACAAGGCACACAATGTTGGTTCATCTCACGTATCACACTTCATAGAGGGAGTTTATTGTTTCCGTGCACACATTTACTACATTCTACATCTAGTTATTTGATCGCTACTTCAAAAGTCGACCGACACAAGAGCAACCTAGGGCACAAAATTACACACACACACACACACTTAGAACTACATTGGGTTTGAGATTTAGTGTAGTGCTTAGTGATAAGTCCATCAATTTGGCACTAAGGATAAGTCCATATGTGATTTCTCAGGCTTCTGTGTGGTTGTTTCCTCCTCCTGTTCACCTGGTCTACACTGCGACATAGTCCCACGACATCGGCGAATCAACTAAGGATTTTCTTAACCCTTCTTTGCACATTAGGGTTTCATATTTTCTAGCTTAGTTTGCTTGGGTGTATTTCAATATTTTATTACTTCATTTATTCAGTTATTTTACTGCTCTTATAACATTAGATTACACTAGAATATATCTTATTTTAGTTAATCATTTTGGTGAACCCGACTTTGATCTTCACGCTTAGGATCCTCATTTTTCCTCTATCATGGCTCCCAAAATTCCTCAAATTTCTTTGTTTGATTTTCTTAAGATGCATCCTAATTGCCAAGTTGTTCTTCAAAATACCTAGACACCATGTATCTTCCTAAAGATACCCCATCATATGAAATAAGCCCTATTTTTTATCATTTATTTGATGACCTAGTCTTCATGATCCTCCATCTAATCAACCCATGTTGGATTCTCAGTAATGAAATTACTTGTATAATTGATTAGAGCAACAATAGAACACCAAATAACACAATATTTCAAAATAATGATCTCAATATGCATTAGAATAGCTTCGCCACTTCGAGGGGGCAACCTCCAAACCATATGATAAGACTCAAATGCTCAAATGATAATGAAATACTACATATTATCCCCTATATATACTATTCACATGCTATGGCCATCACCAAGGCCGACCTATTAAGCATTAGAAAGTATAAATGATATAATAAAATGATATGGTAAGCCACAAGTCATTTACTCATATCCTAATACAAGCAATAGGTTAAGGGCGTAGCATGCCCTTCCCCTTCAAACCAATGTTGTCCTCAACGTTGAATAATCCTGGATGTTCTTCATGCAGAAAACCTTCATCCACCCGGGTGGTGTCTTCTATGCTCGAGATTCTTCCACTTGATCGAGATATTCCTTAATGTCTCTAGTTCTCACCTCTTCGTACGTGTTTGCAAAATCTTCTCTCGCTCCAAAATGATTCTTCCTTCCTCCTCAACTTCCTAACTCTGTCGGGCTTCAAATTTCTCACAAATAACCTTCTTTAGGCATGAAACATGGAATACTTGGGTGTATGTGTGAAGATGGAGGCAACTCTAGTTTATAAGCAACACTACCAATTTTCTGTAGAACATGATAAGGGCCATAATATTTAGGAGCAAGTTTGTTTTCCTTTTTCTGTTGCTTTAGGGACATCTATTTGTAAGGCTGGAGATGTACAAAAACCCAGTCACCAATTTCAAAATTTCTTTCACTACGGTGTTGATTTGCTTGTTGTTTCATCATGTTTTGTGCTAATGCTAAATTCTCCTTCAAACTAGCCAAAACCTATTGTTGATGTTGAATGTGTTCCTCAACATCTATGACCTTAGTTTGCACCCTCAAGGAGGAAGTGATAGAAGGTGGATGGTAACCATATAATGCTAAAAATGGGGTCATTTGAGAAGAGGTATGAAAAGATGTGTTATACCACCATTCTGCCAGTGGTAGCCATTTAATCCACCTTTCCTGCTTATTTGATACAAAACAACGTAAATACCCCTCTAAGCATTTGTTGACCACTTTTGTTTGCCCATCAGTTTGAGGATGATAAGATGAACTGTGAGCTAGCTGAGTACCCAAACATGAAAATAATTCCGTCCAAAAATTACTTGTGAAAATAGGATCACGATCACTTACAATTATCTTTGGGGTTCCATGTAGCCTTTGAATTGTCTCCAAAAAAATAGCTACGACTGTACTGGCTGAAAATGGATGTGATAGGGCACAAAAATGGCCATATTTTGTGAGCCTATCCATAATCATGAAAATAACATTCTTACCCTCTGAACAAGGAAATTCGGTGATGAAATCCATGGAGACCTCCTCCCATCTCTGGCTAGGAATTGGTAAGGGTTGCAACAAACCTGGTGTCTTAATTGTTTCCCCTTTGTTTTGTTGGCACACTAAACACTCTGATACAAATTTTTTTACATCCCCCTTGAGTCTTTCCAAAAAGAATTCTCTTTTTATTCTATGATATGTCTTCAAAAACCCAAAGTGTCCTCCAACAGGTGAGGCATGTAGCTCTGCAAGAATCTTATGCTTCAACTCAGAATCTTTACTCAAGTATAACCTATCCTTGTACCATAGGGCATTACCTTTCCACTCAAATTTGTTAGAAGTCATAGATCCTTGTTTGATATTCTGTATTAGAGATTGTGTATCCTTATCTTGATTCCATTCCAATCTTGCTTCATCCACCCAATCGGCCGTCAACATGGACATTCCACATAGTAAGGCATCTACGGATGTATCCCTTCTGGACAACGCATCAGCCACTACATTTTCTTTACCCTTCATACGTATATGATTTCAAAATCATAACCCAAAATTTTTGTTACCCACTTTTGTTGTTCCTTAGATGATAACCTTTGCTCCAAAAAGTATTTGAGACTATCATGATCAATTTTTACCTTGAAGTGTCTATCCATGAGATAGGGCCTCCATTGCTTGACCACAGAAAAATAGCCATCATTTCTTTCTCATAGACAGGTTTGAGTAGATCTTTTCCTTTGAATTGGCGACTCTCAAATGCAATTGGTCTTTCTTCCTACATTAGAACTGCTCCCAATCCTGATCCTGAAGCGTCACATTCAACAATGAAGGTTTTTGAGAAGTTGGGAGTAACCAAAATCGGGTGTTGCACATGGCTTCCTTCACCGAGTTGCTCAAAGGATTTAGTGGCTACATCATCTGTCCAATGGAGGCATCCTTATTTAACAATGCGGTGAGTGGGGTTGTTATTCTACCATAACCCCGCACAAATCTTCTCAGTAGTGCCTGTTAGTCCTAGGAACCCACGAAGATTTTTGAGATTTTTGGGCCTTGGCCATTCCACCATAGCTTTGATCTTCTAAGGATCAACTTTGACGCCTTCATGGGATACAATATGACCCAAATACTCTACCTCTTGTACACCAAAAGAACATTTGGATGGCTTTGCATACAGAGTATGTTTCTCCAAAACTTCCAACACGTTATTTACATGTTGTAAGTGTTCTTCCCATGTCTTATTGTAAATCAATATGTCATCAAAGAAAACTAATACAAATTTCCTTAAAAACAACCTAAAAATAGTGTTCATCAAGCTTTGAAAGGTTGAGGGCATTTGTAAGACCAAAAGGCATTACCAAAAACTCATAATGGCCCTCATGAGTCCTGAAAGCCGTTTTATGAACATCTTCCTCTTTTATCCTAATTTGATGGTACCCCGAACGAAGATCTAATTTTGTGAAATAAACAACACCATGCAATTCATCAAGTAAATCATCAATTATTGGAATAGGAAACTTATCTTTGATGGTGTACTTATTGAGTTCTCGGTAATCTAGACACATCCTCCATGTTTCATCCTTCTTACATACCATGACCACTGGTGAAGAATATGCACTCTGGCTATGCCTAATGATACCTGCCTTCAACATTTCCTCCACCATTTTCTCAATCTCACTTTTATGGGAATATGGGTATCTGTATGGTCTGATGTTAGGTGTTTGGCTCCTTGGAATCAATTGAATGGTGTGATCATGATCCCTAACTAGTGGTAGTCCCTTTGGAATTACATCAAAAAGATGAGTGAGCATCCACAATCTTACGAAGATCGGGTGGCATTAAAGATTATGTATTTTATACTTCTATGGAAAATAGCTTTCTTTATAAAGCCATCCACTCCTTTTAGAACCTTTTGCATCTACTGAGAGCTAATAATCTGTGGAGACTTAGCTACCATCCTATTCAATTGTATTGTCCTTCCATCTAAATGAAATCACATGACCAATTCTTGGAAATTCATCTCTATAGTACCTAAGGTTGTGAGCCATTGGACCCCCAAAACAATATCTGCCCTCCCATAGAAATAGCAAACATAGGTGAGTATAACATGTAGTCTCCCATGGAAAGCTTGATCTTATGGCACTTTCCTATGCACTTGATTTGTCCCACCATCTACAATCATAACTTGCATTTCTGGAGTTGGGTAAATAAAACAATTGAGGTGGGTAGCTAACTTACTATTTATGAAGTTATGAGTACTCCCTGAGTCAATCAACACCGTCACCTTCTCTTTTTTGAGATAGCCAATAACCTTGAGTTTTTTAGGAGTTCTAATACCTGATAATGCATGGCAAGAAATTGTAGGTTGGTGATCCTCTACTTCATCTTCTATTGGTTCCTCAACCTCTCCTATAATTTCAGCTTCCTCATCATCCTCATTACCTCCGTCAATATAGAACAACTTATTCTCAGCACATTTATGTCCCGGTCCATATTTGCTATCACAGTTAAAACATAATCCTTTTGCTCTCTTTTCTTCCATTTGTTGAGGAGTCAGTCTAATTGGCCGAGCAAATGAAGGGGAAGAGATACTACGGTCTCTAGTGTTAATGAAAGGTGGCCTCCTACTACAAAGAACTTTTTCCTCTACACAACGTACCATGATAATAGAATCAGAAAGCTTGATTAGATTAAACATACATACCTCATGCTCGATGTGGTCCTTAAGACCCCAAAGAAACAGGTCATTCAGATTCTCTTCTGGAATATTCTCCACTCTTAAGGATAGGTTTTGGAATTGATGCACATAATCTTTGACTGATCTTGTTTTCCGTAACTTTGCTATTTGACTAAAGTAGTTCTCTGAAACACTGGAACTATAGTGCAATTGCAACTCCTCGGTAAAAAATGTCCGAGTGACACCTAGACCATTCTTCACCTCTCGAGCACATAACCAATGATACCAAAAAAATTGGTCGGGTTCAAGATATAGGGATGTTAATGTCACCTTTTGTCCTGATGGTGTTTGATGTAACTCAAAGAAGTTCTCCATTTGATTTATCCAATTTAGGGGATCCTTACCATCAAATTTGCACATATCCACTTTCGACATCATGTTCCGTGGTTGTGAATAAGTTTGATTCTGATGGGACTGGAAAAGTGATCCAATATGGTTAGTTTGTCCATGATTTTGAACTGAAGGTCCTCCTTCGTTGATATGGGCTAGATTTGGGCCATACTGGTTAGCCTTTACATTTTGCATGATATCATCCAACCGATGATTGATTTGGGCTATGTCTCCTTTAGAGGCCATCTCAGATTGTACATTTCGCAACTCATACTCAAGTTGGCTCACCTTATGATAAACTGAGGTAAACCCTAGTCTTTGAGGAATATCTATTTACCCCTTCTGACTCCATCTCTTCAATTAGTACCCCATCTTTATCTGGGGTTTTACCCGGAGTAACCGGATTCTTTTTTGCTCGTGGAAAGCCCCGCCATGATGTCAAACCTTAGGGTTTAGGGTTTTGATACAATTTCGGCCGAATAGGAAAAAAACACGAGATAAGATATTAATACTATTTTTTTAGAGCTTTAGAAAATGTAAAGAAATTGAAAATTTTCAACAATTTGCACCCTAGGGAGCGATTTTATGAAAAACCCTAAATTTGTAATAAATTTTGCAAAATAAATAAAAAATCTAAAATTTTCAGGGAATTGTACTTGAAATTCTTCGCAACTCTGGTAAAAATATCTTCGACCAATTCGCTCTGGTTCGCAAAATGTGGTGGAAACAAAAAAATTAGGGTTTTTGCCCTAATTTCGGCCCAGATCACAATTTCTACGATACCACTTGTAATGAAATTACTTGTATAATTCAGATTTGGAGCAACAATAGAACACCAAATAACACAATATTTTAGAATAATGATCTCAATATGCAATTAGAATAGCTTCGCCACTTCGAGGGGCAAGCTCCAAACCATATAATAAGACTCAAATGCTCAAATGATAATGAAATACTACCTATAATCCCTATATATACTATTCATATCTTATGGCCATCACCAAGGCCGACCTATTAAGCATTAGAAAGTATAAATGATATAATAAAATGCTATGGTAGGCCCACAGTCGGCTACTCATATCCTAATACAAGTAATAGTTTAAGGGCGTAGCAGTTAATTCATATCAAGCTTTGCATTCTTTATTTTAATACAAATTTAAGGCTATGGAATCCATGATTACATCTCTTAAATATGAAATCCAACATCTTAAGGATGTTTCACAGCTTTTTCCCCCGTCCCTCTCCATCTCATCCTCATGTTATGTCCACTACATGTGCTCATATCAGTGAACCTCAAGTCACACCATTACTAGAACCTCTCATATTTGATCGCAATACTAAGCAACATGACCTTCTTGTAGATTTTATGCATGGTTAGATACACAAACCTAGGTAATCATAGGATAAATCCCCTTCATTTAATGGTGAAGCTCCCGTGTGATGTATTTATTTATTATAATTATTTTTGGGGGTATTACTTTAATTACAAAGCTCATGAACCATAGCTTAGCAATTCTACAACAAGTAAGTAGTCATTGTTATTGGGAAATTTGTGTGGAAAAGAAGATGTATAGCAACAATGGTGAGAAAAAGAGAGGATGTACTTCGCAATAAGTAGATCGCAGAGCTTATTGCAGCCATACAAAATAAATAAATACTTAATAAATGACATAGTTTTAGCAGATGAAAAAGAAATTAATTCAGATTCATATTTTAAGTAACACAAAGTTTACCATAAAATTCCTCATAGAATGCACAGCGAAACTTCTCAGACACAAAGTTCTCCAGAAATATGCCTTATTCTTATTCAATTCTAGCAAGTTATACAAATAACATTCAAGAGTCTCAACACAAAGTCTGAGATCTTTAAATTCTTGCACAAAATTACAATAACTGTTCAGTTCTAAAAAAAGTTCCATCCTTTTGTCAGTAGGACTTCCTTTCTATTTCAGTAGCCCCCACAAGGAAAATATAAAATAGAAGAATATTCAATACATCTCCATAAGTGCTTAACTACAAAATTGTGGGAGTTGAGAATTTTCCTCCTTGAAATCCTCATTGCATGACACACATGAAATTGGAATGTTCGATCATTTAAAACAAGAATAACTACCTTAAAGTAAAATCAACTACTGTAAAGTAATTGAATTTTTCAAAAAACTTGAATTAATGAATTTTAACCAAATTACTTAAATTTTACAATTAAGCTCAATTACTTTATTACGTCATTAGGAAAGAAGAAGAATAAGAAGAAGAAGAAGAAGAAGAAATTCCAGTTGAAGAACTTCATTCATGCTTTTCCTTTTTGTCGAAGAAGAAATCTCGCCCACATGCAAGGGTAAAAGCAGCATTGTTGCCTAGAACTATTCACTTCATGTTGACAGCTTTCTTTTCTTTTTTTTCTTCCCATCTACTCCCACAAAAAACTGATTTTTTAGATTCCATGATGTAGAAGATGCCAATAGCTTTCCTAAAGTCCAAGATCTCAAAAATGGAGCAAATGATTTTTAACTAGATTACTTAAGTTTTACAATTAAGCTTGATTACTTTATTACATCATCAGGAAAGAAGAATAAGAAGAAGACTAAGAAGAAGAAGAAGAAGAAGAAGAAGAAGAAGAAGAAGTTCCAGTTGAATAACTTCATTCATGTTTGCCTTTTACCAAAGAATAAATCAACCCATACTTTGTGGTAACATTGTTTGCACAGTCTTTCGTTTCACTTCATGTTGATTTTTTTTTTTTCCCTTACCATATACTTCAACCAAAAACTGATTTTATATATTCCATGATGTAGAGGACGTCAAGAGCTTTCCGAATGTCCAATATCTCAAAAACGAAGCACCTTAGAGCAAAAAGTTATGGTGAATCACGTTTTGATGTTTTTGTCATTTTTCTCTCACTTAATTCCACAAAAACTAATTTTCATGATTCCATGGCTTAGAGGACATGAGGCTTTCTATAAAGTCCAATATCTCAAAAAACGGAGCAGCCGCAAAAGTTATGGCCAAAATAAGTTGTCAAAATTCCCTTCTTTGCGTGAATGCGACCCCCATTACTTATTACTTGTAAAAGTAAAGCAATTTCTCTTTGTATTGCGGGATTACTTAGTTACTTTATGAAGTAAAGTAACTCCATTTTTCCGCATTACTCTCTTCTTTTTTCTTCTTTGCGGCTTTTTACAACTACTTTACTTAGTTACTTTATGAAGTAAAGTAACTCCATTTTTCTGCATTACTCTTTTCTTTTTTTCTTCTTTACAACTTTTTGCAACTGCTTTTACTTAGTTACTTTATGAAGTAAAGTAACTCCATTTTTCTGCATTACTTTCTTCTTTGTAGCTTTTTGCAATTGCTTTACTTAGTTACTTTATGAAGTAATGCAACTTCTCTTCTTTGTAGGATTTGGGAACAACTTAACTTCATTATTTTTTAAAAATAAGTAAAGCAATCCAAGAACACCGATGAATTAAACTTTTAGTTATGCGGCATTTGGAAATGACTTTACTTGCTTTACCTTTTGAGAAGTAAAGTAGTTTGGTTTTAAGCAGCGAACTAAGAAGCAAAATTAATTCGATTTAGAGTAGATTTAAGAAGTAGAAGTCATTCGGTTTTACGCACAACTAAGAAGAGGAAGCACTTCGATTTAACACAGAACTAAGAAGGAGAAGCACTTTGGTTTAACGTAGAATTAAGAAGAAGAAAAACTTTGGTTTATCACAGAACTAATAAGGAGAAGAACTTCAGTTTAGCACAGAACTAAGAAGTTGAAGCACTTCAGTTTAACGCAGAACTAAGAAGTAGAAGCACTTCGGTTTAGCACAAAACTAAGAAGCGAAGCACTTCGGTTTAGCGCAGAACTAAGAAACAGAAGTACTTTGGTTTAACACATAACTAAGAAGTATAATTCAGTTATGTGGGGTTCTTGAACTACTTCACTCATCAAATTTTAATAAGCAAAAGTACTTCCAATCAGCGTAAAGAAGACATTTTTGTGAATCGGGTTTTAGAGGGCGAGTTATTGTAACTTAGAAGTAAAGTAATTTGAGAAACTCGATAAACTAAGAGAGCAAGTACTTAAATTTTTAGGGATTTTTAGACATTTTAAGCTAATGGGCATTTCTCCAATTGCTTTCAAGTAACCTCTTACGCACCTTCTCTCGGGAAAATTAGCAAAAATTTAGAAGGGATATCCCAAGATTTCTAAGTGAAATATTTAGGGACACCACCTTCTTATTGAGCTCCTTAGTCATCAATTTATTACTTTACCACCTACTCATTACTATCCTCCTTATTAGATAGAAAAATATCAAGGTCATCCATATTACAATTATCACCGAATCAATGGTCACAACGACAATGACTATTATGCTTTACAATAAAGAATCAATTATCTTGCATGTCAGGGATTTATCTCATTCACTACACAAAATTATGTTACATGCCCACCTACGAATACTATACCCAAATGGGCTCCTAAGTTTGTTCCTCCTACATCTAACGAGCATCATGATACCACTTCTCATGTGCTTTCTTCACTGGTCAAGTACCACCTGTTCAACTCACTCAAATTACACAATCACCTCCCAAGGTTTGTCTTCCATCGCTTCCTTATCCTTAATCATCTACAGTTCTATCAAGTCAAGCTAAGCAACCTACTCTTAAGGATGAGCTCACTCCTTCTCCATTCAAGGTATCACTAGGTCATGCTCAACAACAACCTCCTATAGTTAAACTTGTAATTCTGCCATCTGCTATAAACAATATATATGTCGGTGGCGAGACCCGCATTTAAGTTTACGATGATGATGAACCATTTTATGGTCGCACACCTTTACCACCTCTAGTGTCCCATCACTTTTGTTAAGGAAACTACTCCTTACATTGATGCACTTACTGTCTTTTAACTAGACCTTGATTGCTTACACACTTGGGGGGGCATGACATTGCTTGACATCTTACTCTCTCGTCGCTTCTTCCACATACTTACACAAACATCTTATCATATGCATCTACATCGTCACTACCCTATGACACACTTTTTTTTACTTTGGTTCACACTTGATGTTGAGGGCATTCTCTACACATAAACCCAACACACTCGCATAGTAGTCCACCGCACATTAGGCACCACATATCATCACAACGTCCTACATAATCTACGTATTACACACCACATTACATGTTATCGACATTGCACGTCTTCATACATTCTACATTTTGCATCTTACATCTTATCCTACATACATCACCCCATAGCTATCATATATTGCATGTTTTTACACCTCATACATGTCATCTTACATTGCATGTTTTTACACCTCATACATGTCATCTTACATTGCATCTTACACTATGCTACACATCTTAGGTCATCTACGCATCTCACATTACATACCATACACTTTACTACACACATTACACATTTTACATATTCTCCTCTATGTGCTACACTCACTTCAGCATATGATGCACTCTAATTTTATGGTCCATACTGGAGTGTTGAGGGTATACATCACAAATGGACCTCATCACCCTTACACGTTCATCATTCAATTCTTTCCTCATGTGACATTCCTAGAATAGTGATATACGCCATAGGCTACATCATCACTTCCGCTTGCATCATTTAGTGGTATACGCTTTAGGCTACATCACCACTCCTTTTACTCATCTTGTAGTGATAAACGCCATAGGCTACATCATCACTTACTCTAGCATCATCATCACTTATTCTGATAATCATTTAGTGATATATGCTTTAGGATAAATCATCACTCCTTCGATCATCTTGTCATGATATACGCTTAGGCTACATCATCACACACACCTCATCTCTATGTCACATGTCATCACTACACATTCACCACAACACGCTACACACAACACATAGTTCGACCATTTCTTGATGATACACTCTCATTTACGGTTCATTCTTGACTACTGAGGGGGCATAAACAAATGAACCTCATTGCATACACTTCCATTCACTCGGGGGCACACGACTCCTATCATTCACACTGTATTTCATTCCATCCATCCACAACGCTTTGTATATCTTGGTCACATTTACTTTTGCTTACATTTGCTTGTACATTTTTATCTTATTACACATGCTAGATAGATTTATTGTATGTCATTATCTTTATCATACACACACATGTTCACTTTCTTTTCTAGTTGTGATCACAGATCTGAAAGCTTCTGAGCACAAACATGGATGTTTGGCACACTACTAGTCCCACAATGGCTCCTGGGGGCATCCACTTTCATACACTATAGGTGTTATTGTTTCATTTTATTTCATAGCACACTACTTTATCAGTTATACACGCTTTTGACATACACTTTATCTTTCTAACATGCTAAAGGGCACTTCATGTGTAACATTTATTTTGCAGGATTACTTGTTACCATGGCTATCTATTTGTTTGCTTATGTTTTCTATTGTTTGTGGGCTTTGCCATTTGTGTTGTGTGCACACTTGTTTGTTTGCGCCCACTGCTATGGCCTTGAGTTTCTTACAACATTGTGAGTGGTGTCCCATGTTTGCAACCCACTTTGTGCAGCCTACATTGTCTTTTTGGGTGTTTACATTGTCTTCTTATGTTCTAGCTTACACATTGTTTGTTTGGATTACACTTGTTTTCTACATGCATGTTCATACTAACACTTGTTTTCTAGCCACTTGTTTGTGTGCCTTGGTCTTTACCAAGAACATTCCCTTCCCCCTGCAGGGAAGAGTTTTAGTTTACGTGGTCGGTCCTCTTTTGGGGCTGCATTCTCCTATCCGCAACATCGCATGCGCCCCCAAAGAGGGGGCATCAGTTGGGTTTACACACTACAAAAAAAGTACCAATACTGATTCAATTTTCGGTTTTTGCCCATGAAACAGTGGGTTATACAACGAGCTAGTTCGAGATCGGTTTATAAAATGCCTTACTGAGAATGGATTTTACATGGTAGAATATCCTTAGCATCATGGGGAGCAATTACAAGTTGGAGGATACAACGGACTTTCCTCCCTACACTACTTCGGCTAGCGGCATGAGATCGCCCAAAAAACCAGGCAATATAAAGATCTCTTTATATTCTTAGGGAAACAGATTCTGAGTTGGAGAATAACAATTTTTTCTCGCTACACTTCTTTGGTTGCATTGGTGTGATATCGCCCAAAAACTCACACTTTATCGACAGTTACATGATATCCTTTCTACACCCTTTTGTCTCATCACGGATCAGGTGCACATGTTCCTTTTTCATTGTCATTTTTGTACTATTTTTACATGTTTCTTTACATATATACATGCATTTCTACACATACATGCATATTTGACTACTTGATCATCTTCTCTTTTACATGTCATGCATGTATGGGAGACAAGTAATAAAAAAACAACACACACATGGTGGGTATCTCACACACACGATACTTACCATGCGGTACATTGTACACATCGGCATCTTCACATGCGCTCTCCCCTAGGTTCACTCTCATCACTTTTTACACTTTTGCATCTTTAGTCTCCACACTCCATCTTTTTGTCACTCCACGCTTTGTCTAGTCCTTCGGCATGTTTGCTACATCACTCTACATGGATTATCAAGTACGCATCTCTATCTACTTTATGTTACCGAGATTTTCGCTCACCAACATAAAGTGGGGGAAAATGTAGACACAAAATCACGCACTTTGAGTCATTATTTAGTCCCGGTCTCATACTACTATTCATATGGTTCTTAAGTGAAAAGAGTAATAATTAACCCATGTCTTTGGCCATTTTTACATTGTTTTCTATTGTATTTTCAATCTTACACCTACACTTGCCTAGTCTGTATTTTCATTCTACATTTTCCTATTTCTGATTGGGGCGCTCCAAGCTCCTTGGTCCCCTTTGGGACGCCCTGATCCTCTTTGCACTTTACTCTCACCTTTTGGGAACTTTCTAGTCGTTTGAGCTTTCTATCTTTTTGGTGGTCGGCCTTTTCGGGTTAATTACGAAATTAGAACAAGATATCAATATAAATATAAATTTATGTGACCATAATGAGGGACCAAGTACTAAGCATTTACTATCTCTACCCGAGGTTGTATTCATCAAAGGAATCTATAGCTACATTTGCATCCATCTAGCTCCACCATAAGGCACACAAGGTTGGTTCATCCGTATCACACTTCATAGGAGGGAGTCTATTGTTTCCATGCACACATTTACTACATTATACATCTAGCTATTTGCTCATTTGCTTCACAAAGTGTGACTAACACGAGAACAACCTAGGGAAAAATTGCACACACACACTTAGAACTACATTGGTTCTGAGATGTAGTGCAATGCTCAGTGATAAGTCCATCAATTTGGTAGCTGAGGATAGTTTGACCGCTTTATATGCATCTTTTTTTAGGGTTTTGATGATTTTTTGGGGTTTTGTAGGTGATTCTTCTAGCCCCTATTCACAAATGAAATCTGGCGTAGTTCAGCGACATTAGTGTGACAGGAAGCGAACATAAGAGAACATTCAATGACACCTCAGAGAAGGTTTTCTAGCCATTTTCACATACTAGGGCACCCACGAGTGCCCTATCCCTTTAGGCACCCCAGTCTAGTCATATAGCTCAGATCTATGCTTTCTCAGGTTTTTGTGCGGTTGTTTCCTCCTCTTATTCACCTAGTCTACATTGTGACATAGTCCCGCAACATCATGGATCATCTAAGGATTTTCTTAACCCTTCTTGCATATTAGGGTTTCATATTTTCTAGCTTAGTTTGCTTGGGTGTATTTCAATATACCTTATTTTAGTTAATCAACTGGATTGCATTGGGTACACAACACCCAGAGATGGATGTGGGATTTTATCAAATTTTGAAGCTTGATATCTATGTTTCTTAAGGATTTGTAGTTGATGTTACGTTATGAAAGCCTTGATGATAAAGTCATGTTTAAGAGGTTGTTTGGTATTTCACTACATTGCATTTATCTATAAAACTTTGCAATACCTTTGATCATTGTGATTCTCATTTATATGAAGTTCAACATATTTATGCACAATTGTCTTGCAAATTTTTATAAACTTTAGTAAAGTCTCATGTAGTGTCATAATGTATCATTCAACACAAGTGAGTAAGTGTTCCTTCTAGTGTCAAAATGTCTCATGTAGTGTCATAATGTCTCATGTAGTGTCAAAATGTTTCCTAAATGTTCCAAACTAATACCCTTGACTATAACCGAGGAGTAAGTTAAGATTCATGAAGGAAAGTTCCCTGTCTCAATCGGGGTGTTTTCTGAGTGGATGTACTAACAAAAGGGGTAACCTCCTTTCAAACAAGTTTTAATAACTTACAATCGGGAAGAGTTGCCTAATATAAGAGATTAAAGTTAGGGAAGACTTGTTAGCTCACAACAAGAAGATGATATTTGTTCTTCCCGAAGGATTGTGAGTATATTGTACGAAGTGCCTTTTTAAGAATGTGCATAAGGTTATAAAAAAGTTTGCAAAATGTATTCTTGTCTTGTTGAGGACAAACATTATAATACATGTGTGGTTGAGTCTATAATAGGAGTAATATAAGGTTGTTTATAAGCATTGTAATTCTTTTTGGAATCAATAAAGACAAATGTTGTGGTGTCCATTGTTATGTAAGATGTTTTCTACATGTATGAATCTAATCTTGGGGTGGTTCTTAACTTGAATCCCTAACCATAACTACATAATACACCCAATGGTGATAGTGACCTTGCTACAAATTTTAAAATGCTAAAACAAGCTCTCAAGAGCATGATCTACATTCTAGGAGAGCAAGTGGAAATGTAAGTCGATGGTAGCCATTCAAAACTGATTTGACAATTGCGCTCATGTGGTATGAATCTTCAATTCATATCTCCATTTTACGTGTTGTGATACATGTAACTTGCAAGACATATTTATGCTCATAATTCTCGGTTGGCCGACAACAACTTTTGAAAGCAAAGACTAGTTTTGGGCCCATGTGCCTAGGGTTAGCTAAGTTTTAAGTACAATCTAATTATCAAACCCTAGACTATGAACAATATATAAAATAATAATTTATATACTTGGAATAGTTCCAACTACGCATAACACCTAGCCAAAAGTGTTCCAAGCAAAAATGCTAGCTTGATAATGATAAGATGTTGTAATGATTGTTTGATCTCTCTAGAATATTTGTGAGTACTCAATATATTCTTTGTGATTCCTCGATGTAATTAACTCTAATGCATGTCCATGTTAGTACAAAATTGACATTATGACGTTTATTTAAAAAGTGAAAAAACGTGACCACATAAAAGATGGGTGTACCCTAACCAAATGGGGCCACTAAAGGACCCAATGGCGTGAATGATGCACCTTAAAAACCCATGAGCATGGCTCTAATCCATGACAAAAATATCGATACACTTAAATATGAAGGAGGGAGATAACATGGGAGAGGAAGGGGAGACATGATGCCATCTCACAAACAAATAATGCCTAATTTGTTCCAATAATTAACAAATACAAAAACTATTGAAATCATAGAATTTAACAATTAACAAATATATAGAGACCATTTTTAGGCATATACAATTACCTCTAATACACCTTACTTTTGATATGCACAACCTCTCTTCGAAATCCTTCTCATCTTTTTTGATTCAAGGATAAAAATCCAAATCCTTCAAGTCTTCTAACATCCGTCATTTAGATTTTAGGTACATGAATAACCAACCTTTTAAAACTTAACCTCAATCTTTTTGGACATCCATTGGAACTTGTACTCGGTCTCTTTTTCGACTTAACACCATAATCTTTTTTTTTTATTTAACCTCATAGTCTTTTTTTTGACTTGATGTCATAATTTTTTTAGTATGTTCTTAAATTTATATATTGAATAATGACATGATAAAACACTTTAACATCAAGAAATAATTTCTTATTTGTAGTTTTACCGGCCAAAAAGTGTGGAAAGCATTTCTTCATAAGTCCTCCACAACTCATTATCCTTTTTGGAAATTATTCCATGTATTAAATCATCAAAACCAAACAATTAAAGTTTTTAAGGAATTGGTTTTATGAAGCGGTCCCTTAGGAGTATTTTTACTAAAAGTGATTTAGTGGTGTAATTATTACTAGCAATCGCACGCGAGCAGTGCGATGTGAACGTAGAAGGGATTGCGGCATGTGAATGATTTGGAAATGAGAACAAAGTACTTGTGGTGCAAAGAAAATAAAGGCAATAAATAAATGATCTATTTAGTTAAATATTAAATAAGACCTGTAGAAGTAATGGAGAATACAAATGACACCCGCAAGCAGTTGAAGATGAGGGAAGACTTAAAAACTAGAAAAGAAAAGAGGAATGGTAGTATAAAAGGGCGTGGAAGGGAAATGCAAAGGGGTTTATGAGTGGGAAAAGGTTTAGAGTATGTAGGCGTGATTCCTCGTTATTGGGAGATTGCAATGCCACGTGAAATGTACAATGGAAATGCGATAGGGGATGTTTAGACGAAAGCAAATTGTAGCGATAGAGACAATGGGAGAGGAAGAGGGGCGTAGAGTAAGGTCTTTGAGGGTGGAGAATTGTAAGGGAAGGGAAAACGGGATGAGGGAGGCAATGCGGAACTATACCTTCTAAGAGCCACTTGAGGTGATTGTAAGAAATAATTGAGGCACAGAATGTGTGATGTGAACACCAAAATGGATCTAGAGAAGAAGTGAAACTGAATGAAGAGAAACAGTGGGAGGGGGAAAGGGTTGCAGGAAAAGGCGTTCGAGGTTGGAGAAGTGTATGCGAAAGGAAAGAGGACTCAAGGAGGCAACATTAGAATATATTTTCTAAGAACTACAAGACATGTTTGTCATTTCAAATAAGGGGGAGGGAGGGTCATGCTTCGAAAGACACAAACAAAATAGTTGATGGAGATATGTCAAAAATTGGGCCGCAATGACCAATTGTTGCAGAACTCAGTAGGACCCGTTTTCAATTGTGAGGTCAATTAATTATAGGAAGTAGAAGCACGAACATGTGTTGGAAATTGACACCTTCCATGGAAGAATTGGTCATGTAA
Organism: Taxus wallichiana var. yunnanensis; assembly: GCA_018340775.1. Taxonomy (NCBI): domain Eukaryota; kingdom Viridiplantae; phylum Streptophyta; class Pinopsida; order Cupressales; family Taxaceae; genus Taxus; species Taxus wallichiana. The sequence continues at coordinate 536,896,216 of CM031241.1, read as the reverse complement.
GGATGCAACATGGGAGAATGCAGTGTTCCTAAAGAGGTACCCAAGTCTAGTAAACATTTAAATAAAGCATTGGTTGAAAGCGAAGGGTAAGACTACTATCTTAACTTATAACGTGCGGCTTACATAGTATATTTCCTTTCCATCAAACATTTAAATATGGTTACATATTATTAAGTACAGTCTTTCTATGCAGTAGCCATAGCCTAAGTAGTGTGTGTATATGAGGTAATGGATAGTACATGATTATTATATTGTGTATTCTTTTTTTATAAGGGAATGGATGTCTCCCCTTCGATTATTTTACCACGACAATATTTTGAAGGATTTGATCATTTCCAAGTATTTGAACAATGTTATTGTGAAGATAGAGGTTGAAATACACAGAGAGGAGACATTTTATTTTCTTTATTTGTTAAAATGGAGGTTTAAATGCATATATAGGTCAAGGATTTTACGTTTTACTTACTTATTCGAAATTATTGCAAGCCTATGTTTATTTTTGGTTAAATTTATTTGTGGAAACCCCTTGTGCATAGGATTTGAAATCTTGACATTCTGTATTTGAAATCAGTCATTTAATTATAAATTGATCAGTTCTTTATCTTTTTATGTCAGCAAGTCCACGCTGTGAATTACATTAGATTTTTTTTGTTTTGGAGTGAATATTTTTAAGGGGTTGGTCGCCCTATTCGTTGCACTGGTTGGTGTCATATTTGTATCCAAACTCAGATCTAAGAAACTGAAGTTGTCATCGTGTCCCCTAGCGGTGCCCATTTTCAGCAAATGGCTCCAAGCTGGGACAATTTGAATCGCCGCAATCTCTACGACCTCGCTAAGAAATATGGCAAAATATGTCTGTTGAAGATGGGGTCGAGGAATCTGGTGGTGGTGTCGTCGCTAAATTTGGCCAAGCATGTGTTGCACACGAAGGGGGTGTAGATTGCGTCTTGTACCCACAAAGTGGTGTTCGACATCTTCATCGGAAAAGGACAAGACATGGTGTTCACCGTGTACAGGGAGTATTGGAGGAAGATGTGGAGTATCATGAGGGTGTCATTTTTTACCTTTGATATTATCAATTCCACTTGAATGAATTTGTGGATGCGACGATACGGCCTGCATGACAAGTGTCAGAACCTAGCGGTTTCCCTCCCCTTTATATTATTTGGAGTACTACACCTTCGGCATAATTACATATAATTTCATGCGATGGAGATGAATGCAAGGGAAATCATGTTTTGTTGCATTCCCAAGTCTTTATAAAACATTCTGCATGTTTTGAATCCAACTTCTCCAACCGTTGGTCCTCTACGACATTAAATAAGGATATCAAAACAAAAGCTCTATCCAATAGTGTTGCAATTAAATGTATTTGCCTCATCTATTCTTCTTACGCTAGAACTCGACACCTATTCTCGAGCGCAGAGGAGGCCTTACAAATTCCACCTATTGCTTCACATGAAATACTGTTCGAGGAAGGATTAAAGGCATGCATGACATATCATCACAAGAATTCCATGGACTCCTAGTCAAACCATCAAAACCGAAGCTCTTCTATCGCATCTATACCTGATGATTTAGCTGTCAAGCCTACAAGGGACAAATACGACTCTTTTGACCAAGATATAAAATGCAAAGTTGTTAAGCATCTGACGCAAAAAAAAAAGGGATGACCCCATATATATGAGCACCGTGGATAATATACGAAACAGGACCGACCGATACGCGATTTCAAGAATGAGGAGAGACAATGATACATCTCTGTGCACTGGCAGGAATTGTGGGGGTGCAAGGAAATGCAGGAAAGCAAAAAGGGGATGCCTGGAAGTGCCAAAAAATCTTAAAACGTCGACGGTATGCACTTTCCTTCCATTCTTCCTCTGACACAAGAATTCTGGATTCATCTGAGTGGCATTTTTTTGTATGCGTGGCATTCAGTTTTGGCGTCCGACGTGGGTTGAGGCTGAGGGGTCTTCATGGCATCTCGTGTTGGTTGAGGGGTTTCCACCCAAAAACAGTCAATCATGTGGTCAAGGTTTCTTTGTAATTTGGACCGTTGAATGGTGATTGTCGTTGGCACAAGGATCATGTAGTGCTGGATTTTGACGTTCAATGTTACATGTCACAATAATATTATTTGACGGTCTAAAAATTATATGGATGTCATTTGACGTTCAAAATATAACATGCACATCAAATTTATTTTTATTATAACTATTACAAAATACAAAAAATTGAGTAAAATTTTACATCCACAAGATTGAAAAAAGAAACTTAAATGAATTGCTATAATGAAATTGAAATAAATAATAGAAAATTAAATGCATAATATTTCTAGATATTTAGCGAATATAAATATCATGTGAAATAAAACATCACTACAAATTTTATTTAAATAAAATGAGTTTATCAAAGAGCTAAAACTTACATTGATCAACCATTGCTTTCACAAAATATTTTGTGACCTTCTTTGTTTTTCCCCTCTCCAAATGTCATATACTTTCTCCCAGTCTATCGTAGAAGGATCAGGTCCATTTAGTGATACTCGCATGAGTGCATCCAATGTTCCAATTTCTAGCTTTGATCTTCTTATATCTTTAATCAGGTTTTGCTTTGAAAACCCTCGTTCACATGCTAATGTACTTGCAGGAATCACAAGTGTACTCTGCCATAGTTTTAACATGTTTGGAAAGTTGGTTTGCCAACTTTTAGAAATACAAAAACCCTCCATGCTTCTCTAACAGAAAATCCCTCACACCCTGAGTGGATGTATCAATAAATTGATGCAACTCTTTTTTACAAGCCTCAATGTCAAATGATGGAATGTCCATCCCTTCATTACAAACATTATGTTGTAGATGTTGGAAAAGTTTGTCAAGCCAACACATTGAATTATTTTCTCTAACCAAAACATCATGTGAATAGTGTGAGGGACTAAACAACTTCACTGCATTGAAAATAGAAAGATCAGGAAACCTTGCATTTAGACAATCTATTAGTCTTTGAACATAATCTTTTGTAAGTTGTATGCAACTTTGTAATGTGCCATCAATACAAGGACCGAATCGTTGCTTTTGTGTATTAAGAGTATCACCATGTGCATTAGGAATAGATGTTTAAAGCAATTCATGCTTGTGAACTACTTCTTTATCAGTGATTTGTAGATGACCAAACTGAGATGCCTCCACAAATTTTGATAAGTAGCAAGCACCATTTGAAAATGAATTATTATTTAGAAACATTCTCCTTAGAGTATTAATAGTGGCATCAATAGTAGCTCCAAGAAAAGTGACATCAACGTGCTCTACTTGAAATTCTTTGTTTAACTTGTTAAGTTCACACATAACATCAGCAAGCATGTGCAAACAATACTGAACAGAAAATATTCTTGCCTTGTCATACCATGATTATTTCTTCTCACTTTTCCACAAAGTCAATATAGTAGGCATCAATGCCACTAGCCTTTCAATGACTTGTCCCCTAGATAACCATCTGACTCCATGAATCTGAAGGCACTAGAGATTTTCTAGTTTCATAAGTTCTTGCAATGCAATGAGCTCATTAGTTCTTTTTGTTGAATTTTGAACCCATGAATACACTTTATTTGCCACTTTCTCAACAAACACTAACTATGGTATCATTTTATAAGCATTCGATGCAACTAATGCCTCACGATGAACAACACAATGAACAACTATTAAATTTGGCACATCTTTTTAACAAGGTCACAAATCCATTTTCATTTCCCACCATAGAAGAAGCACCATCCGTAGAAACAACTATCAATTTTTTGTTCGAAAGCTTCCGTTCATTTCTTAAACCTTATAGTGTGCCATAAATTGTTCGTCCTTTTCCATCACCAACACTAATAAGTTTCATGAATTGAGAGATCGCAACCCCAACCCTTCGAATCCGTAAATGTTGCATAAACAACAAGATGTTTCGTAGGCTACGATCGTTGTTTTCATCTAACATGAAAGAGATATAAGGACTCTCATTCATCTTCAAGATATGTATCTCTTCAAGATATTTAGATATAGAAAAAATAAATTGATTGGTTGCCTTTCAGTTTGTATATGTTGCATAGTCTTTATTCTTGGGCATACATGATGTATCTAATGCCATGACAAGTGAACAAAAAGAGTCATATGTCCGCCGATGTATTGGCGAACGAGGGAGTTGCAAACACCCATACAAATCTCACCATTTGGAATTATCATGACGCCATCTCAGATAAGCTTGGAAAGATCTTGGAGCATGATAGAAATCCTAGCCGATCTTGGTTAGTTGGATTTATTGCATGCATTATGTGCTGGCAAACAGGTACACCGCTGCAAACCAGTCACTTCGCCCTATGCGAAATCAAAGGAACAACTACCCTTCACATGCTTTCTGGGTCTTTAATAAGCCTGGTCTAGAGATGTTAGTTTGCAGTTTGATCGCACTGTTGTTAAGCGATCGTGCTTGTTTTTTCTGTTTTTTCATTTGCTTAGTTATTTTGTCATTAAGCAGCTTGGCTGCTTTCTGCTCTGTTTCGTTTTTGCGTTTTGGAGTTTGGCTCCATTTGATCTCCTCTCTGTATCCGAATTTTGATCCTTTCTCTGTTCTTCTCTTGCCCTTTCTGGCTGTTGAGCTTTTTTGTGCAAGGGTATCGTCCCTTTCAAAAACTAATTTACCAATAATTAAAAAAAAAGAGTCATATGTAAACAAAGATAAATCTTGTTTTGCAACCCAATATGCCAACTTCATGGTTGTGATAGTTTTATGCTTGTTAGAATCATCAATTTGTGTTATATGTTCTGGAATAGATATCACCTTTTTCTACTTATCACATACCCATTTTACCTGTGATAGTTTGTGAACATCAGATTTCTCATGGGTTACAATTGCATCCTTTTGCATGTTGGTACAACCATTTCCAATTCCCCATGGACCTGGTGCTCCATATGTTTCACACCATCACACTTCATAGAAGTTTTATCCTCATGGATAATTTTTTTAACCATGTATACTTATTTTCCCACTCTACTCTGTAAACTCTCTTCAATTTATGTTTTACCTCTTTGCCAGTAATATTGTTTGTTTCAACCTCACCTCCCATAATTTCTATATCTTCATTAACATTTTCATTAAAATCTTCATTCAAATCAATATTAGGTCGAAATTCAGAAATACCTTCATGTTGAACATCTTTGGATGGAATTGACCATTTAAACATTTGGTTGATTGTCCTTTGTTTCTTCTTTCTTTCTAACATTTTACAAAACCTGCAAAATCAATTTAAATGTTAATTTCTTTATAATAATGCATGACAAATTTTGTATCTAAATATGAAAATCATTCTAATGTAAATCATGATAAAAATGAATGAACAAAAAGTGAGAAGGGCCCACGGAAAAGACATATTTAATTTCAAAATCTATTTTCCAAAATAAAAAACAATAGAATATTTGAATTTTGATACACTTTACCTCGCTTCTCAAATTCTGAAGAAATCACAGTAATATGTCTTATTTTCCCGATTTGCAGTAGAATGGAATGATGTTAAGTAGAAAATAACCGCTGCCCTATCCTAACTAGTATAACCGCTGCCCTATACCAATAACAACTCATTAGTCATTGCACCGCCTTACCATACCAATACCAACTACGAAATCCAATGTTCATTTATGCTTTTAATATGCCCTCCATATTATGACAAGTCCGAATGTATTTATGAGCTCTTTCTCACACTCGAAGGCCCCCGCCCAATTTGTCATCAATCTTCCAATTCCAGCGAATTTGCAAAACAACAAAAAAACTTAGATCGTTTGCCTATGGAATCATCATTCATGGATAGATGCTTAAGTCTTTGCTTGGCATTGGTGGAACTGGTAAGTTTCTAATTTTAATTTGTGAAAAAATCAAACAAATAATAAGATAGTAATTCTATTAGTTTGCAGTTTCTATTCCATACTCGTTAATAAGATTCTATTTTTTTATTTTCTATATATTTCGAAATTTCTATTTTTATTTATATTATATTTTTTTATGAATTTCAAAATATATATAATATAATATTCCATTGACTAACTTTCTTATATATATATATATATATATATATATATATATATATATATATATATATATATTGATTTGATTAAATTTGTAATATATATGTTATTTTGACATTTAAATTATAATTTTACCTGTCAATTATGACGGCCATATTTTAAAAGTGACTGTATTTTGACGTCTAAAATGACTAAAAACGGTTAAACGCCTTGCAAAATCCAAGCCTACACGGATGTCGAACAGTCAAAAGCGGAAAATATACAATTTAATTAAAAGCACGTCTTCAACGTAATCAGAGGTGCAGCCACCACTCTTTATATAGTAAACAAATAAATCAAACAACATAAAACAGATTACAAGGCTTAGAATTTTATTTTTGTTTTCTGATTTTTGAAATTTGTTGTTGTTTCTTCCCCCTTTTTCCATTGAATAACGCATCCCTTATCTACTCCAAAATGGAAGATGCCACAACATTGACATTACATCCTTGTCTGTAAACCGCAAACACCTACATATTCTAATGATGCTTCCATTTCCTCCTCGTTTTTAGCAGCTGGAGGATTAAAAATCAGTGTCTTAATTTGTAAGTTTTTTTTAAGACGCTTCGCATCTCTGGACTGCAGCACGTTTTGGGTGAATTGAGGAACATACTCACCATTTCCGCGAGGAAGCAATGTATGATGGAAATGGGTACGAGTAGAGCGTGATTGGGATTATTTTGAGAGAACATATTGGTAAAAGTGCGGCCCCCTCCACAGGGCCGCTGCTTAAGTCCCCTCCGTTATTAATTTTTTGAGTGGGTATTCCAGTATAAAACAATTGGGCTATTAGAAAATAAGTAGATCCCATGAAACATGAAATTTCACACTATTAATAATAAATCTGCAAATATAGACGGTTAAAAAATTGCGAGCAACAGTTCCCAAGGTTTAAAAGAGATTTGCCACAAAAGGAGGCTGGTTCATTCCAACAATTCTTCCAATTCTTCTCACAGCCTGAATTTTATCTTAATCTGTGTCCTAAACTTGTAATGTTACATATATATCTACATTAGAATCTGCATCTTCATAATAAAGAATGATAAAGTGAACATAATTATGGGAGATCATGCATCTCAAAACACATTTCAAAATTAGCCACAAACTATACATTCAGACCAAAAAGAATAGGAAAAATAGAATGTGTTAACCAGTATCCTTTTCATCAATTCTAAGCCCATGCCTCTCGAAGCAGTTGATATCGCCTACTACCTCCTATCTTGATGGTGGGATGCTTTGCATTTCCACCAGGTTTTCCATTACTGTGCATTTTGTCCATCTGCGGTGAGATTTCAGACACTGTTTCTACTAACAGGGAAAGTGGTGTCTCTGTTTCATCTAGAAATATAGAAATAGCCGAGGCCTGCAATATTTTCGACCAGATGTGCGAACCATATACTGTGATGCAGAGTGTAGTGGTGACAATGTATGCAAAAGTGTGACCATGTACTTAGCCGAGGCCTGTAGTATTTTCGACCAGATGTGCGAACAAAAAAACTTAAAAAAAATTAAAACCCACCATTAAACAAAACCACACAACAACAAGAAGCACAAGGACGACCTTAACCACTAAAAGTAAATCACCCATAAAACTTATTCTCAGACATCAGTTGAAACTTGCAGAAAATGGACAAACAGACATACCTTTCTTGTAAATACAGAAATGTCATTTGTTAAATCCGGAGGAAACGATGGAGGCTATATGGAGGTTGAGACCATGTTGGAGGCCTGTGATTAGAGCTTTGTATTCTGCCACATAGTTTGTTAGGTTGATCAGAGATTTTTTTCTCCGCATTCTTTGTTCGGTCGGTGTAGGCAAGCCATGTGAATCCCCTCGAACACGAAACCCTAGCCTGCACTCTGCAAGCCGTAAACCCTGCATGCACGGTCTTCCATCTGGTGCCCACCAGACCTCCCTCGTTCCAATCATTTGACCAATCAACGCAATACCAAAATAAAAACCAACACGACACGTAAACGACCTGCAAGACTTGTCAATTCCCTATGCATATGTATTCATCCTTTTAAATCAACGACTACGCATTAATCGTATTCAACGTCTTTGTCCTTCGCGCATTCTCAATCGTCGATCTTCCCGCATGTGTCGACTCCTCTAGTCTCGACCCACATGTAGTCACGCCTTTCAAAGATAATTATTTTTTGATGAAAAGATCTTATATTATATTAAATACAACATGCTACAAGATTCTCTCAACAAAAAAACGGGTGGTATGAGAGCACGCCCCAAAGTCACACAAAGAAAACAACAACTACAAGGGGGTCCAAGGAAGACCAAAAACAAAGGAACTCACGTCCAAAGGAGAAAGAAAAGTAGGAGTATCAAAGCACCCCTTCTTTTCCTTAGAGCGTGAGACAACAATCCATGGCACTTCGAGGCGCCAGGGACAAGCGGAAAATCAAGAGTGTAATTATTTTGAAAGTATATCCTAATATTTGAGAAAATATATTTGAATATATTATCTTTTACGATAATGCCATGCTTATCTCGAATGTGTTCTTATAGATCCAGGACCGTGCCCGTAAGGTGGAGCCGGAGGTGCGCACCTACTGCACTTTCCGGATCATTGGGCTAGTGCTCTCGCACCGTGGCACAGAACCTCCTACCTCCCCTTCTCGAGAGTGTTCGTCCCAAGAGGGCGTCGTGGCGTGGCCGGTCGGTGACCAAGCGCATCATCATCGTTCTCACAGGGGACAACCCAAGCAACGACGTAGCCCTCGTTAATTGCGGTGGTCAGGGGTCCCCTCATCGCCTGTAGCACAATGGTCGGGGTTCCCACCACCACTCCCTGCTTCTGTCTGCAGAGAGATGGGTGGGACTCTGGCAAAGTTCCCAGGGTGGCTCTTGCTATTTCTCCTGCTAGACAGAATGAAGAAAACGATGAAGAAGTTGCTTCAGGGAGACCGCCCCTTCCGAATGGCAAAGATCTTCCTGGTAGTAACTTGGAGGACAAGGGGCCACCACCACCCCCTGCCCCTATGTTTCTCTGCAGCTGCCTAATTTTATATGATTTTCTGGTTGCCTTTGTGGCATTTGTTGTTAAGTTTGTTGTTGCCCTTTGGGCTTGATACTTTATTCTCCTAGCCGTCAAGGCTAGTTTGATCGTGGGGTGTGCCCTTTACCACCTATATTTTTTTGTGGATAGGCTGTAATATTTTATATTAAATAATATAGATTTTTTCATCAAAAAAAAATTATCTTTTAATTTACAATAATTTTTTAAAACAATTTTTTTCAATTATAAAATGACATTTGGCAAAATATGTTCCTCACATAATGGGGAGGGTGTGGAAATCTTATTTATCACCTACTCAAACTTCTAAAAACTCAGTTGGTCCTCATTGTTAAGGCAAATTCTGAAGATCGCTTTTTCTGTTAAAAAAATCTATGGGACCCTGGGTAATTATATAGATTCCAAAACGTTCAGAACAGTGGAGATTCTTACACTATATTAGTAAAGACAAATTCAACATTTTTGCCATTTTGACATCAATATGCTGACCTATAAATCACCGTGTATACGGCGGGCTTTGACAAAATGCTTGCCATGGACTTTTCTTATTGTTTAGAATTCTTCTTTCAAACGTGTTGAGTAGATCAATTCTCCAAAATTCTGTGTGGGATCTCAATATATATAAAATTGATCCAAAAAAGTTCAATTGCAGCTAGGATCCCCTCTCCGTACCATACTTTCCCAAAAAATGCCACTGTGAGTTCTGCGGATGCCCTCTCCATACCATACTTTCCCAAAAAATTTCAATTGCAGCAACGACAGATCTCCATACCATACTTTCCCAAAAATGCCACTGTAAGTTCTGCGGATCCCCTCTCCATACCATACTTCGCCAACGCCAAAAAAATCCACTGTAAGTTCTGCGGATCCCCTCTTTTTCTTTTTTCGAACCACTGTTATTTATATTTAAATTTCATTTATAATTGACAATAAAATGATTGCTAACTGTAATGTAGTTTTCCGGCAAAATATCATTCTGTTATGTTTGAATTTTTATTTTGTAGTTTTTTTTTTTTTTTAGTCGAGGGTTCCCGTATTTCTTTGAGTAATACCATGAAAATTGGTTTATCCTTTTTAACCCTAACTTACGTAATTTTAAGGAATCAATTGTAAGGCTCAACGTAATACCTCAAAATTTACACTGGAAATCAGGGAATCTTAATCTCTGTGTTGGTATTGTTTTGAAAACATGGCTGCCTAGGTCTTGAACCAAGGACCTCGCCACTTTTTATTTTCGCTGGAATGTGAATTGACCTTCGAACGGCTCCTATTCCTCAAACCACACATTGGTCTCTAGTCACCTTGCCTGGCTTTGATGCCATGTTAAAAAATTGTTTAGCAATGAATCCAGGACCAACTAAAGCTCACATTGCCCCGGATCTGATAACATGTTGTAATACATGGAGCAGCTAGCACTAACCTGTGACCTTTCACTGGTCACCTTGCCTGGATTTGATGCCATGTAAAAAAATTTATTTAGCAATGAACTAAGGACTGACTATTGGTCACATTGCTGCAGATCTGATACCATGTTGAAATACATGGAGCAGCTAACACTAAGCTGTGACCTTCCACTGGCATGCTGGGATGCTCTACCGCTAGTTTATTGACCCCTCATTATATGTGAGGATATATTGATCATGGCACAATAGGTTTTTTTTTCTATCATGACTACAGTGCGAATTGAATGGTTAATGCTTTTCTATGGTGAATTTCCTTGCTGGGGAGCATAATTGGGGTACACAGCACCCAAAGTATTTCTATCATTAGTACAATGTGAGTTGAATGGTTAATGTTTTTTTATGGTGAATTTCCTTGCTGGGGAGCATAATTGGGGTACAGAGCACCCAAAGTTGGGTGCAGTGTTTTACCCAATTTTGATGCTGAAGATCTCTGTCTCCTAGGGATTTAGAGTTTTCTGCTATGAGAGCTATGACTATATACTCAAAACATATGTTGATTTATTGAATATTACAATGGGAATTGAATAGTTAACTTTTAAATGTTAAAATCGGAATCCCCCTCGCTGGCTTGCATTGGGTTACACAGCACCCAGAGCTGGATGTGGGATTTTATCCAATTTTGATGCTTGATATCTATGTTTCATAGGGATTTGGAGTTGAGGTTCTGCTATGGAAGCCCTGATGATATACCCAATATATATGCTGATATATTGAATAGAAAAATGGAAATTGATTAGTTAAAATTGTTAATGGTAAATTTCCCTTGCTGGGTGGCATTGAGGTACACAGCACCCGGAGTTGGATGTGGCATTTTATCCAATTTCAATGCTTAAGATGTATGTCTCATAGGGATTTGAACTCAAGTCTCTCCTATGGAAATCAGCACGGTTTATCTCATATGCTTGTCCTGTTGGACAGTGCGAATTGCATAGGTTTTTTTCCTTTTTGGTGAATTGTGTAACTTGACTGCCATCACAGAGAATGTACCATGGTCACTGTTTGGCTTAGAAGCTATGTCTCAGAGTTTTCTATTCTGTCAAAGTTTTCGTGGAACTGCACCCAACTTTTACATAGGCAGTGTGTCCAACTGGGATTGAAGCAGATGCCACTGGACATAATGAGATAAGAAATTGGATGCTTATTATAGTATACTGAGAAATTTGCAAGGAATTAAATATTCAAATATACAAAAGGCATAAATATTTGAATTGGTGAGAGTATCGCAAAGAGGGTAGTGGATACACAGTGCACACACATGGATTAAGGGACATAGATTGTGTCCATAGAATGCAACTATTCAATAGGCCATGACCCTTGGAAATGACCGTTTGTACATTGTAAGTAAAAATGCTTAGGAATACAACATTCTTAGCGGGATTGAACACAGGACTTCTGGATATAAATGGATTTGGATGTTTATGCAGCTGTAAAGGATTCTATTTTAATTTTTTTCTTCTTTTGGTGATCTGGACATCTATAATTTTGTGAATATCCAAGTGGCTTGTGTTTGATTTCCCTGTAAAAATGGAAGATTAGACTTGAACTTGCGGCTTTTGACTAGGAATGGTTCTATCTGGCCACTAAAATTGAATTTCTATACCTCAAGGCATTCTCTATGCCATGATAGCCCGACTCAGATGCCACAACACTGATGGGGTAAGTAAACTTGGAATGTTGAATTATAAAATGGACGAAGGTCTTAAGTAAATGCATATATGTTTTTCCATTCCAAAAGAATTTTACTCCAAAGGCACCCTAATTATCACTAGCTATAAACCCTTTTCCACTGTTGAAATTTTCTCACAAATTTGTTTTCCCTGGATGCCTTGCTTGCTTGTGCATTGACTTTCCTGAGTGAAATGACAAAAAAAAAAGAGTTTTGACTGAGTTAGAAGCCTTTATGATGTTTTGACGTTAGCCAAGTCATCGACTGGGACTTGGATTTGGACTTGACCCATTTGGGTCACCTAGGACTCTTGTTCACCAGTTTTTAAAAGACTCAAAGAGCTTTCCATGCTCAATAACATGTTGGTCATCTGGGCTATGAACAGACAACTTATCTATGTTAAACATCTGATAAAATACAGACACTTTGATTATGAAGCCATCTGCAACTATGCATCAATGTCTGGCACACATGATTATTTGAATAGAGATACAGGCAGAGTGTTTGTGTTATTGTCAGGAGTACTATTATACTTGTTTAGCCCAGAAACTTGTTTTGAAATATAGAATATTGCTCAACCTTTGAAATAATCTGTAGAGTAGTTCTATGAAATTTGGTTCTTTCTACGCAACACTATTTGTCCTTGCAGGCTATCTATTCATCTCTGCTTTACAACATGGTTAGAAAGAAGGATGACACAATACGCACGTGCCTGCACTATTATCTTCCTATTCTCGTGATTAGTATTATGAAAGATGTTGCAAAATAAATTTGAAGAGTGGGTAGCATCAAACCAGAATAAAAAGGGGTGGAAGTTGGGGTTAGGGTAAGGCAAAAATGCTACACCATTCATGGAAATGCTTCTACATTCTGCTCATATGAACCACATTTGTACCCTTGTTTGACGTAATCTGATCGTATTTCTTGCGACCCATCTTTGTCCAACACAGTTTATGTTTCTTACAAAGAATGAGAAGCAAATGAGGCATAGAGACTGAAAAACTACAAGAAAGTACAATGCAAAATTAAGTAATACAAAAAGACACAAAAGTGCATAAATGCATGCTTTAAAAAATAATAAAAGTTTATGTAAGAAATTTAATACTTGCCTAGAGCCAAAATTTAAAATTAGGAATGTTTTGGATTTTTGATCACAAACATGAAATTCAAATCTACACACAATGTTAAATTTGAATAAGCACTCAAGCTTTCTATAGATCCTCGAAAAGACAATGGTTTAACTTTAAACCCTTGAATGACGTGTGTTTTGAGCATGTATTTTGTGGCATTTGATAATATCTTTTGGATTCTATGTGAACCTTGAAACTGAGATTTTCTTTGGATGTTGGAATATGTGCACCTTGCCCTATTTGTTAAGGATTTTTCAACCACCAATGATGCCAGGATCTTATTTTGATCCTTGTTTATTACCTCCTAGCCAACTATTTCTACAATTTGAATTTGTCAAAAAGAGCTTAGATTCAAGAGATTCTCATAGGACCACCATGCATTATGTAAAAGCACAAATCAATTGATGGTGTACATATATAAGTAAAGTTTATTGCTGAAACTTCCAGGATTGTTGTTACATACACTAGTTCTAGGCAAGGATATTTACTCAATAGTAATTTTTTTGCAGCTTTTCGAGATAGGAAATAGGATGTTAAAAAAGATACACATTTCTTATAAAGAGTTACAAACATTACGTAGCTGGAGAAACCCGAATACATACGCTAGGCTTGGCAAAGAGGGGAAAAGCAAGCAAAAGTGCATGCTCAGAGGTTTAACGAACTAAGCCTAAAATAACCATCTGGTTTACCATCTTGCGTAAACTAAAGGAAAACAATTGAGTAGAGAAAAGAAAAGAACAATAACTAGTGTTCTACTAAAAGCGAAACCTACTGTAGTCACAACCTTCATATCACATAAGCAAAGTTAGAGTTGAGCAATGTAAAGAAGAACGCGATAGAATCAATCAAGAATGAATGTTTAGAAACAAACCTAATGCTCAACAAGAGTTTTCAAAATTATCATAGCAAGTAAATTTGTAGGATGATTCATAAACTAACCTAGCTAATAGATATGCATGTGTTAGAAGATGTGAACGGAGAAGAAATGAAAGAGAAACAAGAATGCACACATTGTAGATTTTGTTTGTCATTTTATTATGAAAGAGATAGTTACAAAATGGTCAAAGAGGTTAGAACTGACCATTAGTTAATACATAACTATTAGTGGCTTGATTAGAAAAGTTAAGCTTTATATTCTAATACCCCTCTTAAGACTTACTATACTAAAAGCAAAACAATACACTGATTGAAAAGCAGTACTAAAAGCAAACATACTAACACACTGAAATAAATATAAAACTATAAACATTAGAACCATATAGATCCGTATATCCTTCAGAAGCTTTTTCTTTGAAAACAATTGTTGGACTAGGTAAAACTCCATCAAGTTTCCTCGTAACCTTCGTAAAGGTGTAGCTCCCAAGCTGAATTCCTGAGTTCCCGGATCCCACCTCTCAAAACTCCTGAGTTATGAACCTTCTAAATTATTGGACAACCATTCATGTTGAGCTACACCCGCAGTGCTCCATCATGTTGTCTCGTGACCCTCGAAAGGGCATAATTCCCAAGATCCAAAAACTCCTAAATTAATTGGGCAACCATCCATGTTGAGCTTCATCTACATTAGATCCCTTCCTGTCTTCAAAGTGTGAGCTTCTTAAAATATGTATTTGTCATCTACGAATTCTGCACCGCTTTCAACATCGAATGGATCTTCAACAATGGCTATAACCAGCCTTCCTTCTGTGCCAAGTATTATTTTATTGCAATGCCAATATTCGGCAATAGTCAAAAATTCAAAATCTTATGTCTCCAGACATTGTAGTTTTCACCCGTCAACTTCTCTGCCTCCGGTAGAATGAGGTTTTGAATGTTTGCCATTTTTCACACCGATATGACTTTTTGATCCACAAATTAATGCAGTAAAAATGAAAATTACGGTTTACAGTCTATATTTTGAATTTCTGACTTTTGACACGGAAATAAATGCAATAGAAATTACAGTTCTGAATGCTAGTTTACACCTGATAGTCAATGCAAAGAATTCGTAAAGTCTGAATTTTTACAGCAAAAGAAAAATATACCAGGAAAAATTTGTGCTCTAGCATCTTGATTCTTCAAACCCACTGGAAAATTCATGCCATGTTTTTATGACAGTCAAACCCTCAAAAGATTCACGTCCAGACAGACACAGCAGATGAGAACTCAACACACTAGGGATTATATTCTCCTGTCTCATATTTAGTAAACATTGTATGCAGATATGTCTGAATAATTCTGGGATTTAAGCATTGTTTATATTCCAGCATGACTGTTGTTTTGGAGAGGTTTATTATTTGTTACAGATAAAACTTTCATGAGCTTGTATCAATAATGTACACAATGTAGAAAGTGGATTCCTAAATTCACAATTGAAAAGACAATAGGGATCGTAAAA
This sequence comes from Taxus wallichiana var. yunnanensis, assembly GCA_018340775.1. Taxonomy (NCBI): domain Eukaryota; kingdom Viridiplantae; phylum Streptophyta; class Pinopsida; order Cupressales; family Taxaceae; genus Taxus; species Taxus wallichiana. The sequence goes on along the minus strand of CM031241.1, from coordinate 536,880,456 downwards.
TAAAAAATATCTCTCTTTACAAGAAGAAATTACTTTTATTTTTGATTCAGCACAGATGGTTTACAATAATCTTGTTTTACATCATTGAGAGGTGCTGGAGTGTTTTCTTTGGTCAAGATAAAATCTACCACCATTAGCCATAGGTCCATACCTGACCATCATTTGGTTATTGTTGGAGTAATAGGATGTGGAATTTAACTTTGTGATCTGGATTGAGGTGCAACCTGATGGACAACACACTAACGATGGTGATTAATGTGTTATGACAATCAATTCACAATGAAAGAGCTAAAACACAATCTAATTTTATTGCAACTCAAAATGTATACAAATTGGCAAACTCCATAAGAGAGATGTATGCCTGGAGATCTATCTCTTTATTCAAAACAAGCTACTTTATAGCTATACAATGGAGAATATGAAAAACTACTAAAAATATAATATGAAGGGTTCCAGGGGAACCAAAAGGTCATCCTACATGGAGACCATTCGTATCCACCTTAGGGATGGATTCGAAAAGACAGAAGTCGAAATTTTTCAAATCTATCAATTTATTACTATTATTTTATTTACTGCTACTTGTTGAGGCCATATCTCCTAGCTTATTGACCCGTTTGACAAACCACAAGAACCAGATTGGAAAGGTGACGTAACGAACTTGAAAAATATCACTACAATGATAGCATTTCGGCTATTGTAGTCTGAAGCCCAGAAATGCTCTGAAGACCCCCAAAATGCAAAATACTAAAAGTTGCTGAAAACTGCTAAAAATAGATTTTCAGGACTTTTCAAAAATAGAATTTTGGAAATCTTGTTCTAGATCACTTTGTTTTTCTATCATTATTATCAAAGACCAGCTTTGTCTGTGGACTTAAAATGTTTATATAATCATTCCGTGGTTGCTTCCCTATTTCTGGATGCTGGAAATTGTTCTTGCTTTTCCTTTGTCAATATGCATGCTTGGATAAAATTAATGTTACTTGTTCTTGTTATTTAAGAGCTTCTATTGATTTTCTCTTTATGTTTTTGGCAGATTTCAATTTAAGGACAGTTAGAACAATACTCTTACTGGTTACTTAAAGGATGGTTGGGGATATATTTGCATCTTTGAACTGTTTTGGTGGAATTTTCAGAAGGGACAAACAATCTGAAAAAAATGTTGGAAAAAGTGGAGAAGGTATGGACTGTGTTGCATTGCCATTTGCATGTTCTTATTCATCTCAAGTGAAGTCATGTTATGACATGTTCTTATTCATCTTGAGTGAAGAAATATTGTAGCTGCCCGTTGTTCTATTTGTCTAGATACTAGTTTTATAATGCAAACAGTCTTAACACAAATTGGCTTCCTTTGAGTACATACTAATATGTGACACTTTCTATGTTTTTGGGTTCGAGAAGATTTATCCATCATTCGAGGTGTTAAAGTTTACCCATATAAGGATATCAAACTGGCAACAAGGGATTTTCATCCAGACAACAAGATAGGTGCTGGTGGATTTGGAACAGTGTACAAGGTATATAGTTATATTATATAGAGACTTAGAAAGTCATTTGGGAAACGAACGTGTTCAAGGCTTGGAATGTACCTAATTTTGTGCGAATTGATGTTTGCATTGTAATAGATAGATAACTTGTCAATTTTTATTTTCAATTTGTTGTGTTGTAGGAGTAAATGTAAATTGGTTTGTGAATAAGGTCTCTCCAAATCGAAGAATGCTCAAATGATTTTAGTAGTTGGACTTGTTTATGTATTATGTTTTTGCCAAGGTTACATGGGTGCATGGGTGTAGGAGTATGAAGCACCTGGGGTGAAACACCAAAACTTGGGTACGCGGGTGTGGTCCGCCAAAAGTTGTTTACGCCGTAAACATTAAAATATTAAACTCGAAAGTTGAATCTTGATCTTTAAGATCATAATGCAATATGGTAAAGTTTAAATCATATATATTGTGACTTTTTAATATTGAATCAATAAATACAAGCCAATTATAAAAATAAACATATCACGAACTGTTATTATGCCGAAGGAGTCTTTACGGTGGAGAAGGCTGTCTTGGGTTTTTCGTCTATATGGCGGCTGAAATCTTGATATGTACTAACTTTCAAAAAGAAAAAGAAAAACCCACTTTCCTCCGACCATTCCATTGCAGCTTTACGTGGCAAATGCCAGTTTACATTCAAATTAAAATTACAAAATCATGTAGCTGCCATATGAAATCAAGCTTCGATAAAAGAATAGTAGAAGAGTCACGAATCAGGTCAATTCAATCTCTGTTTGTTGGCTGAGATTCTTTGTTGTCTGGAAGTTGAGGCCTTCAACCTTTTGTTTTTGGACCTCTGCTTAAAAATGTTCTATTGTGAGCATTATGAATAGAAGAATAATGGTTGAGAATAAGAGGCAAGTCAAATGAATAAACCGAGCTTGATATTGGATAAAGTTAGGGTTGTCATTTTATTTTTTCATGCTTTTTTAAAACTTTTTTTTTTTCTTGTTTTTGATCATATTTTTAAATGGGACATGTGCTCTAATTGGGGTACAGCACCTGGTGTGCTGGGCTGCAACCGGTATGTCTAGGGTGCAGAAAGGGGTGCTTTTCACACCCACACTTGCGTACCTGGTACGAATGTTTTGGGTGTGAGACAAGTTTGTCCAGGTATGCCCCTAGACAACCTTCGTTTTTGATAATTATAGGTCAGAAATTATCTGAAAGGCTTTGGTTTGCAATCATAAATGTGCTTTTAGCTCTTTGTGATAGTAGCACATTTTTGTTTTATTGTGAATTGGTGGAATCGATGGCCCAGTGACCGGGTGCAACTTTTCTGGTGTGGCTTTTGGCAAGATGAACTCCTATAACCACTAGGTGGCATGCAAATGCCCCACTCCACACGCCACGGGTAAACAAGGAATTGAACCCATGACCCAAAGGTCACCAATACAAAGGCTTACTGTGGCACAACCCTGGGGGCTAGTAGCACAGTATTATGTAAGTTGTACATCTGTTTCAAGTTTCCTGTACCAACAGGCATCTTTGCTTTTAAATTTCTGTAAGAAATATGGCCTTGTAGAACATAGTTAAGACATAAAAGATATCATGCATCTATCATAAGAAGTTTGATATTGAACATGTCATATTCGCTAGGTTATATGTAATCTGCTTAAAATCCCCACCTTTAAATCTTCCTTTGGAATTTCAATGAGTAATGCCAGTCGCTTGGATTGTGAAAGACAGGAATTCTACACCATGTAAAATAATATTGTATGTAGGAAGACAAGAAACTATTTATCATATTGAAAAGACCAACTCCGACATTCCAAATTATTACTTTTCATTTTATACTCGCATAAAACCAAAAGCTTGATGTGGTAATTGATTAATTACCTGCAGATGCAGCATGAAGCTAATGCTGATTTCTGACCTATTTAATGACACTACCAAGGAGCATGCATGTGTTAGCATATGAATAAATTCTGCTTTGGGGAAATGTGTTACATTGCAGAGATGGTGAAATAATTCTTGCAGGAGTAAGCATACTGCATTATTGATTTGATTTTTTCCTCTGACACCTTACTTGTATTTCAGGGAGCTTTGAAGGATGGCACAGAGGTTGCAGTAAAGCAGCTTTCTGCTGAATCAAAGCAAGGAGTACGCGAATTTTTAACAGAGATAGCTACAATCTCTGCCATCAAACATGAAAATCTTGTTATGCTCCACGGGTGTTGCGTGGAAGGATATCATCGAATCTTGGTCTATGGATACGTGGAGAATAATAGTATTTCACATGTCTTATTTGGTATAACGATGCTCTTGTAGAAATATTGTTCATTATTTCCTTATTTTGAGCAGACGATACACCAATGAGTATTTTAAAATAGATCGACTTTAAAAGAGGGTATGCAGGGTTTGGCTCTGTTTCTCTGCATGTATTTGCGGGAGGTAGAGAAATTAAAACTAATGTAGTTTTGAAGTTCAAAAGAACAAAGACAATCTTATTTACTAATGCTAGGAAGCTTTTTGTGAAAATGACATTGGTTGCAATATACCAGGTTCCAATGATGCCACAATAAACCTGGATTGGAAAGCAAGGTCCAAAATCTGCATTGAACTGCCCGTGGTTTTGCATACCTTCACGAGGAAGTTAAGCCTCATATTGTGCACCGAGATATTAAAGCTAGCAACATACTCCTTGACGGGATCTCAATCCTAAGATTGCAGATTTTGGTCTAGCTAAACTTTTCCCTGATAATATTACGCATATCAGTACACGAGTTGCTGGAACAATGTAAGTCATGTTTAGGACTTCCAATTGCATGTAGAGCCTGAAAAATAATATCTTGGATATATGTGTGGGTGTCTTTCTTAGTCAATTATTACAACTACTGTACTGCAATAAAGATGCCTGAAAATAGTCAATCCAATGAATGCGTGTAGTAGAACTCAAAAGGAATTTTAAAATCTATTGTTCTGATTTGATTCTACTTTAATTTCAGCATAAATATTAGATGCTAAAGCACCTATAGAACAAATGCTATAAAGAAAGGAGCCTATTTTTTTAATATACCAATGCAAAATGCATGAAAGAAAACTAATTCTATCAATATTATAGAACAAGTGTAGAGACTAACGGATAATTTTGTATTTTGTCTCTTGGCTAGTGGTTATCTGGCTCCAGAATATGCCATGCGTGGCCAGTTAACGAAAAAGGCAGATGTCTATAGCTTTGGGGTACTTGTACTTGAAATTATCAGTGGCAGAGGCAATACAAACACAAGCTTACCTGTTGAAGAGCAAATCCTTTTGGAAATGGTAAGGGACAAGAGGTCTTTCATTGTGTGATTCCTTGCTTTTTCTGAATTTCAGCATCTGGGTTTTACTTACTAAATTATCTCTCATATGTGTGAGCATTTCAAAAATATTAGATATCATGTTCTGATGCCTGGAGAAGTGGAAAAAAAAATTGGTGCACGCTTCATATTAGAAAGGAATGTGCTACCCATTCTTAAACAGGATTTAAACCTTTATCACTAAGGATTAATATTGCAGGTATTAAATTATGATTGGTCAGTTGAAGATGTTAGTCCTAGGTACCAGGATTGGACTATATTTGATCGTAAGCACTCTGACATTTGATATGCATGGTCAATGGCTAAATTTGATACTGTGCTTCAAAAGGCATGGATGACTCTAGGAACAAGTACATTGTATGAATCAACTACAAGTCTACAAGTACATTAAGTATCAACTACATTAAGTACATTATCTTTCTGAAATTGATTAAAAAATATAAGAGAAATACTGTTACCTACTCTGGATTTTCGGAAAGATATGCTAATTTTTTTAATCAAGGATCTACCCATATTGATACATACCTTCATACATTTTTTAAAATCAGTTGATTTTCATGCTAAAAATGTGGCATGGCCTTAAAAACATTTCATGAAAGGACTAGGGTGTTGGACCACAATTGCCGTTAGACCAAAACCCATAGGTGTTAGTCTCTGCTACAATCGCTAGAGTTAGGATCTACGAGAGGCGGTTAGTCCATGTCACGAAACTCACGGGGAGCGCTGGACACACATGCCAACAATCTCCCCCTCAGCGTTACCTGAGTGAGTTTCGAACTCGAGACCTATCGCTCTGATACCATTTGTTGGACCACGATTCTTTAGACCAAAACCCATAGGTGTTAGTCTCCGCTACAATCGCCAGAGTTAGGATCTACGAGAGGCGGTTAGTCCATGTCACGAAACTCACGGGAGCGTTGGACACACATGCCAACATAGGGAATTGTAGATTTTTCTTTGAAGTCATGGTCTTGCATTTTGTTTTGACCAAGGTTCTTCACATATTGATACATATCTTCATATGTTAGTAAGAAACAGTTGATTGTCATGCCAAACATGTGTCATGACCATAAAAGCATTTCATGAAAGTGCTAGGGAATTGTACAATTTTCTGTTAGGTCATGGTCTTGGAGTATGAATTGTTTCTACAAGTGTCCCTTCCGCGAAAATATGAGTAACAATCTCAACCACCTTGTTAGAGAAAACATTTTGGACCATCGAAGGGCCCTTGGTCTATTGGTGATGTTGTTAGGCTTTCAATGAGCCCACCAAGGATCAAGTCTTGCTGAGTGCAAGGCCTGGAGATACCCGACACGAAGAGTCAAAACGGTTGAGGCCAAGATTGTGTCTTGGGTGACTTTGACGGCGTGGATGCCTCCTCTTACTCGTAGCTGCTTAGGCTGAAGGTGATCACTAGTTTAGTTGTACGTTTACTTGTAATTGTAAATCCGCTATATACTTCCTCCAAAGTATGAACAGAGATGCCAACAATCTATGTAATCTAGTGCCCAATGAGTGCGCACTACTCATAAAAAAACATTTTTGGAACTCTTTTGGTCTCGATTCCTTAAATTTTTTATTATTATGTATACAAACATACTTGCAATACATTTTTACACGTAAGAGGCAATTGTTAGTGGCAGTGACAACACGAGCTTATTTTTGAAGAGCAAATCCTTTTGAAAATGATAAGGGACAAGGAGTCTTTCGTTGTGTGATTCCTTGCTGCTTGTGAATTTCAGCATCTGACTTTTCTTTTCTCAATTAATTTTCTCATATGTATGAGCATTTCAAAGGTATGAGATATTATGTTCTGATGCCTGGAAAAGTGGAAAAAATATTACTGCATGTTTCATATTAAAAAGGAATGTGCTACCTGTTCTTAAAGAGGATTTAACCCTTTGTCAATAAGGAGTCAGGACTAATGTTGCAAGTTATAAAATATGATTGTGCAGTTGAAGATTCTAGTCCTAGATCACAGGAGTGGATTATATTTGATCATAAGCACTCTGTCCTTTGATATGCATGGGCAATGACTAAGTTTTAAACTGTGCTTCAAAAGGCATGGATGGCTCTAGGCACACAACTTAAGCATGTATCTGGCAATGTATGAATTAACTACCAGTACATTAAGTATCAATCTGCCTTTAAACAACCCTATCAGAAAAAATGATCAAAGAATATACTAGAAATTCTGTTACCTACCCTAGATTTTGGAAAGATATACTAATCTTTATAATCAAGGATATACCCATATTGATATATACCTTCATATGTTAGTTAACAATTGTTGATTGTCATGTGAAAACTGTGGCATAAAAACATTTCATGAAAGGACTATGGAATTGTAGAATTTTCTTAATTTTCGCAGTCTTGGATCTTTTTTTTTAATCAAGGGTCTTGCCTGTTAGGAATATTATGTCAGTGTTCATATGTTACTGTGTTTGTACGTAGTGTGATGAGTTATAATAACAACTCATATAGTTATTGTGTTGTTAGTTGGTTAATAATGTGTGAGAGAGATTCTAGGATACGTTACATTCTATAGTTAGAATGTGATTATGGGTGAGTTGTAACTCATGATATTATTAGAAATGAGTGGTTGAAAGAGATAAGTGTGACTCCTATCTTATAGGAGATCAACTCACTATATATGTATCTTCTCTCTTTGTGAATAAGATAATCTCAAGTTTATTGTGAGTACTATTGTTTGCACTCTGACCAAAAGCTACATTTGGTACCATAGCAATTGATCATGTTACTCATAGTTTTATTATTGTATCAAGAAAATCTATGCTCCTTCATTTCTCATGATTTGAGAATTATTTTCATACCGGAGAATATCCAAACGAGACTCCCGTGTGAACCTTACCATACCACGGTCCACTCTGAATTGATTCTTGTTGTGAAGTGAGAAAAGGGAAAGCAAAGGCGTCTAAGGAATTTTAGAACACCACAATTTAGGGGAGAATAGCTTGTGGCTACCCGTGCAGTCTTAGTATCTTATTATATGAAATCATGTTTTGGGTGGCGTATAGTTCCAAAAAACCTTCATTCACTGGCTGGGAGCATTGTTCATTCTATTATCTCCAATGACCCTGCGCTACACAGAGTTGTTGATTTTGAAACTTGAAGTGCATTATTTATGTTGTTTGATTGAGCTTACATTTTATCTTCAACTCCTCGTACACGGTCTGATCATCATACTGTCTTCAGCTTATCTTTGGGTGATTAAGATCTGTGTGCAGACCTATGCATGAATCACGGCTATAGTGGAATAGACATAAGGGATTTGTTGATGTTAGAAGGGCCATTAGTCCGCAATTGTGTTATCTCTTGCACTCATCTTGTGTCCTTCAAGACCTGTGTTTGGATCTCCATCAGTCAGCTGTATTCATTTGACCCGTCATTGCCAGTCTGATAATACTTAAGAAACCTGCAATCAACATTCAACTTTGACAGATTTGACCAAACACAATTTCGTGTCATGGTGCATGGCATTTGAGTGAGTTGTGTTATCTCGACTCCGAGTCCAACGTTGACAGCTATAACATCCACACCGCTTGCATCAATTCGACTGTTCTATTTTTTGGCCGGGTGATCCATCAATGTCATAAAGCAAATAAAGTGTAATAGTTTCATGAAAGTCGGTCATAGTATATAGTTTAAGCTTGAAGTTAACTTGTGATTAAGCTATATTGTTTGTCCTCTAAGTGTCTATTTGTTAGTTTTTTTAATGTGCTGTGTCATAACCTTATATAGTATGTAAGTTGTTAGCTTAGAATGTTTTGACACTAGTCATTAGTGTGGGTAATTTGAAAAGCTTAAGTTTCTTTTTGGAATCATATGGTCTAAAGAGTTTAATTGATTTATTTGTCAAAAATGATCACTTTGTGAATATTGTTCTATTTCATAGTCGATAAAGATTAAAGTTGTGGTTAGTTTATTTCAATATCTTTAAGTCTTAAGATTGTTTATATTTTAATGTTGTGTAACATGTGTATGTAGCTCTTTAAGTTGAAAGTCCATGTTTTGTGTATGTCATGTCTAGAGTCTCTTAGAGTCTTGCCCAAATAAAGTAATTGTGGGTTGTTTATTAAAGTTAAAAGTTGGTCAACATTGTAAGTCATCCATATTTTGTTGTGTCTTTGTCATGATGTGAGGGTCAAAAGTATTTTAAAAAGGTTTTACAAACACATTTTCTGTGGTACCCGATGTCCTAAAAGTCAACATTCAATTGATGAGAGGGGGTTTCATACACGATCTTCAAGATCATTTCTGCTAAGTAGCCAAGAATACTGGAGGATGGAGGCAACGAAGGTTGGAGGACATTCAACATCCTCTTGTTAGTCACTAGCAATGGTGCCGCAAAAACCGCATCGGTGACAAAACAATGATGCCAAAATGAGTAAATCCCGAGGACGATTTTTTAGATGGCACCAAAGATCGTCTCATATTGTTTATGATCGTAGTGCCAACGATCTACAATGGTGGCTACATACGAAGACAATGAGGATTGAGTCCTCATTATTACTATTTTTAGTATTTTCATGTTTTGTGTGGTGTGTAGAATAAACCCTTGCCGTGACATTTCAGAAAGTAATTCTATTTTGAAGAATCTTGCTTTTGGGGGTAGGAGAAGATTTCGAGGTAAACTCAATATGGATTGTTGTCTAGATAGTTATGAGCTTTAGGAATCCAGAGGAGTTGAAATTCGAGAGCCTAGGGAATGGAAACAGCCCATGGAATTAGGCTCGCAGCTACGCCTTTACGAGGGTAAAGAGACAACTTGATGGAGTTATACCTGATCTAAGTAGTGTTTTCAAAGAGATTGTTGACTTTTTTAGAATATGATTCTCTATTGTTATCGATGAATAAAGAAGAAAAAACAAGTTATGAGTTGAAGACACCGTCCCGTAATGGACGTAATAAAGATTACTTATTCATGAGGGTGGTTACAACATTCAGTTTTCAGTTTACATTCAGTTAGAGGCAGTTCCAACTGCATAACCAATGGCTATCAATATAAATATTCAACACCCCCTCTTAATGACTAACCCAAAAACAACATTAAGTTTGTCTTGAAACTTTACAAATAATAAAGGACCAAGGGGTTTAGTCATTATATCGGCAGGCTGCTCCTTAGAAGGACAAAAATGAAGAGAGACATCACCCGAATCAACCAATTGTCGGATATAGTGATGATGGATTTCAATATGCTTAGTGTGAGCATGGTATACAGGGTTCTTTACCATTTTTAAGACACCTTGATTATCACAAAAAAGTGAAAGAGGTGTAGTAGTAGCTTGAGGAAGATGAAAATCAATCAGAATCGATGAAGCCATACTGCTTCACAACTAGCACTAACAATTGCCTTGTATTTTGCTTCAATGGAAGAGATGGCTACAGTGGGTTGAAGCTTACTCTGCCAAGAAACAACTCCTGAACCAAAAGAGAAGATATATCCAGTGGTGGATCTTCGAGTATCCACTGATCCTCCCAATCAGAGTTTGTATAGCCAATCAATTTGAAATCTGCAACTCTTTGATACAGAATGCCAAAGTCAAGAGTTCCTTTGACATATCTTAGAACTCGTTTTGTTGCTCCCCAGTGAATGAGTTTTGGTTTAGACAAGAACCGAGAAAGATAGCTGACAACAAAACATAGATCCGGTCTTGTGGTTGTTAGATATATCAAGCTACCCACCAACTATCTGTAGAGAGATTCATCGACCGGTGATGAATCATCATGAGCTGAAAGTTTTAGCCCGACCTCCATAGGTGTAGAAGAAGAGTTACACTCAGACATCTGAAATTTTTGTAAGAGATTCATGGCATACTTGAGAAATGAAAACCAAGTGATCATGTTGCCAAAATTCTACACCAAGACAATAGTGAAGGAGGCCTAAATCAGTCATGTCAAAAGCAACACATAAATATGATTTTACCTTGTGAATTGTAGTAGTTCCACTGCATGTGATGGCAAGGTCATCAACATAAACAATAAGAAGCACAATGTCATCACCATCGCTTTTGACATAGAGATTTGGATCAAAATGACTTCTTTTGAATCTCGAATCTTGAAGATGTTGATCTATCTTAATATACCAAGCTCGAGGAGCCTACTTAAGTCCATACAAGGACTTAATCAACTTGCACACCAAATGTTCACGACCACATGCCTGAAAGCCCTCAAGGTTGTGTCATATATACCTCTTCCTCCAAATCCCCATTCAGGAAAGCACTCTTGACATCCATTTGAAATACTTTCCAACCAAACTGCAACAAAGGAGAGAAGTGAAAAGTGACCATCTTCGCAATAGGAGCAAAAGTCTCCTCATAGTCTATTCCCTCCTGTTACAAAAACCTTTCGCAACAAGACGAGCCTTGTACTTATCCAAAGTACCATCTGCCTTGCACTTGATTTTGTATACCCATTTGCAGCCAATGGGGTGTTTCCTGGAGGCAATGGCACCAACTTCCAGGTATCATTTTTGATCAAGGCATCATACTCTAGTTGCATGGCATGTTCCCACTTTGGTATGCCTTTTGCCTCGAGTATTTATGTGGTTCATGAATATTAAGAAGATCAGAAGAAAGAGCAAATTGAGCATGCTCTGAATAATCAATCTTCTTACCAGTTCTGCGGGCCGACCATCTAAGAGAGGGGACAATTCTCCATCTCGCACATCCTGAATAGTGGAGTAAAACCACTTAGGCCGTCGCTGAATTGAAGATGTGGGATCCAATTGTGGTGCTTCTAGAGAAGAAACCAACTCAGATTGGTGTCTTTGATACACGAGTATTCCCGTGAGATGGCATAGGTTATATTAGAGTCCATGGAGGAGTATGAGAAGAACTAGACTCATCATTCGGCAAGGGAAAGGAAACATTTTCTGTTACCACTTGCTGGTTGTTTCCCTCTTTGCTGATTGTTGTTGTCCCCTTGATTACTCGCTTAAAGAAAGATTGTTTCTTTTACATCAACATCCCAATGAAGAAATACCGAACTTTTAGAGTCTTACTCCTCTTTTATCATGAACAAAACAATATGCAACTGAACCAAAAATGCGAAAAGTTGATACCTCAGGTTTGATTTTGGACCAAGCTTCTTCAAGAGTGATGTCCTGCAAAGCTTTGCATGGACTCTGATTAAGAATATATACACCATGTTTACAACTTCTCCCTAATATCTATATGGCACTCCTCTGCTATGCATCATGCATCATGCCATCTCCATGATTGTTCTATTCTGTCTCTACCACCCCATTTTGTTGTGGGGTATATGGGTCTGATTAACTGATGATGAATTCATTATTTGTTGCAATAATTCTTGAACTGCTTAGAAGTGAACTCACCCCCATTATCTGGTCTCGGAGTTTTGATCCACCGGCTAGTTTGGCTTTCCACCAATGCCTTGAACTTCGTGAAAGAGGCAAAACAATTAGACTTCTTTTCAAGAAGTAAACCCACATTTTTCTGGAATAATCATCCACCAATAATAGAAAATAACGTGCGCCAAGGACAGTGGGAGAATTCCGCGATGGCTCACAAAGATCGGCATAAACAAGATTTAGGAGCTCCGTCACATGCCAAACACCTTCAGTAGGAAAAGACTTCCTCTTTTTCTTTCCTGCAAAACATCCAACACACATATCCTGCTTCTCTTGGATACTAGGCAAACCAAGTACCATGTTTTCTCTACTTAGTTTGGCAAGATATTGAAGGTTGAGATGACTATATCTCTCATGCCACAAAATGTTGGTATTGCCTTCTACAACTAAGGCAAACAAGTACCATGTTTTTTCTACCTAGTTTGGCTAGACACTCAAGGTTGAGATGACTATATCTCTCATGCCACAAAATGTTGGTATTGCCTTCTACAACTAAGGCATGTAGGTTGATCGTGGCAGGATCAACCAACTTGTACAAACCTCCGTGCCCAACACCCAAGGCAACAACCTTATTTTGTTTTATATCAAACACAACAAATTTTCCGTTAATTGACTTATAGACAACTTTTTTGTTCATGTTAGGTACATATCTAACATTTTTAACCATGAGTTTGGTTTTATCATTCAACTGAATACGACATCCCCAATCCCTTCTACAACATGTGATCTCCCATCCCCTAAAGTAACTGAATCAGAAGAACATAAATTAGCATGAAAGTTGACATACCAATCTTTTTGACATGTGAAGTGCTAAGATGCTCTGGAATCAAAGAACCAACACCGAGTAGGGCTGCCATCCGAGCAAGATGCCATGAGGGCATATTCATCTTCTGACTCGTGTTCAACTGCTGCCACATGTGCTTTCCCTTTCTGCTTCTTTAGGGCATTTTGTCACTTGCGACAATCCTTCTTCACATGACCAAATTTGTGACAATAGTAACACTTCACTTGAAATTTAGGAGAGGAAGTAGATGTACTGTCAGCACGTTGTTTCCACTTCCTTTTGGATTGAGCAGCAAAAACGCTCTCAGATTGTCCAGAACTGGACTCATGATTCTGTGTCTGTCTCGCTTCTTTTTGCAACAAGTAGGAACTCACCTTGTCAAATGTAAGAGTCTGACTTTCAACCATTATATGGATGGCCTCCACAAATGACTTATATGAAGAAGGTAGGTTGTTTAGAACTAGAGCTACCATATCATTGTCATCCACCTTTTTGTTGATGGAAGATAATTGGTCTCGAGGTCTTTCATCTGAAGTAGGTGCTCAAACAATGATCCACCTTCTCGTAACATCAAAGAGAAGCATAGTCTTTAGGTATAACACCCGACTCTTCTCCGATGTTTGATATTTATCCTTTAGACTGGTCCACAACACACTACCCACAGTGGCATTCCAGTTGATACAGATTGTTTTAAAAGTAATACAGCCTCCTTATAATGTTTTTCATAATCTGCGAAGTTTGTAGCAGGTCTACCTTCGCTACCCGTGATTATCTTATCACAATCTCAAAATTATGCAAGTGTCAGCGTTTTTGTGGCTCCATACATTGAAATTTGTGGCCATCAAATTTTGCGTGTCTGAGAAAATGAGGTTAGAGATATTCGCCATTCATTACTCCAAAACAATGGAAATAATAAATAATGTTTTTCCCGCTCAAACAATGGAATGAGTTTATTATTAAAATACTTTACAACTGTAATGAACAACAGTGATGACATATTAGGACACGGCAGAGTATCTGTGCCGTAGGCATGCACTGTTCACAGAAATTTCGTGCCCTTCGTGAACATTGACACGACCTTTGTATACCCTTCGCGATTGTAAAAGGAACTGCCTAGCAAATGCCCTAGCAAGTACCCTTCGACTGTGAAAAACTGACCTTCCAGCAAACAATGCCCTTGCGACTTGGAAAAGCATTCAAGAAATGCCCTCACAACTGCTGCAACTTGAAAAGAATAGGCAGAAAACTTCCGTGACTGTCAGTAAATGTAGGAAACAGGTTCCGTGACTCTGCGACTTCAGCAGAGGAAAAACAGGTTCCGTGACTGTGACTTCAGCAGAGGAAAAACAGGCCAAAAAAACCGTTTGAAATAAGCAAGAAATGCCCTATGTGATTGGTGAAAATCGGCCTCTGCCCTTGTGATTGTTGAAAATGACAGTATGAAGTATAAAATGTGCTTCGCGTTTGCAGGAATAAGCATTGAAATACCCTAACACGACTGTATTTAAACCTGTGCTGCAAAGATGAAGAAAAAATCTTCTAGTTCGTGCCCTGCTAGGGCTTCCCTGAACTTCTAGTTCGTGCCTCTTGAAAGGCTTCCTCAAACTGCAACCTTGATTGCTTTGATACCAATGTTATCGTATGAATAAAGAAGAAAAAACAAGTTGTGAGTTGAAGGCACTGTCCAGAATGGACGTAACAAAGATTATTTATTCATGAGGGTGGTTACAACATTCAGTTTTCAATTTACATTCAATTAGAGGTAGTTCCAACAGAATAACTGATGGCTACCAATATAAATATTCAACATCTTCTCCCATGTGCACACTAAGCGGGAATGTTAGGGATATCATGTTAGTGTTCACATGTTATTGTGTTTGTATGTAGTGTGATGAGTTGTAATGACAACTCATATAGTTAATGTGTTGTTGGTTAATTATGTGTGAGAGGGGTTCTTGGATACATTGCATTGGATTGTTAGAATGTGATAATAGGTGATTTGTAACTCACGATATTACTAGAAATGAGTGGTTGAAAGAGATAAGTGCGACACCTATCTTATACGATATCAACTGACTATATATGTATCTTCTCTCTTCTTGGACAAGATAATCTCAAGTTTATTGTGAGTATTATTGTTTGCACTCTGACCAAAAGCTACATTGCCATATTGTTAAATACCTTCATATGTTAGTAAAAAACAGTTGATTGTCATGCCAAATATGTGGCTTGACCTTAAAAGCATTTCATGAAAGGACTACGGAATTGTACAATTTTCTTTCAGGTCATGGTCTTGGAGTATGAAAATTTTCTACACTTTTTCTTTTCATGAAAATATTAGTAACAATCTCAACCACATTGTTGAGAGAACGTTTTGGACTGCTTTTCGTCACGATTCCTTACATTTAAAAAAATGTGTACAAGTATACTTTCCATACTCTTTTGCACCTAAGGGGCAATTATCAGTGGCAGAGGCAATAGAAACACAAGCTTACCTGTTGAAGAACAAATCCTTTTGGAAATGGCAAGGGACAAGAAGTCTTTTGTTGTGTGATTCCTCACTGTTTGTTTATTTTAGCATCTGAATTTTCTTTTTTAAATTATCTCTCTCATCTGTGTGAGCATTTCAAAATATGAGATATTATATTACAATGCCAGGAGAAGAGGAAAAAAATATTTAGTGCACACTTCATATTAAAGAGGAATGTGCTACCTGTTCTTAAACATGACTTAACCCTTTACCAATAAGGATTAATGTTGCAAGCTATACAATATGATCAGGCAGTTGAAGATGCTAGTCCTAGAGACCAGGAATGGACTATATTTGATCATAAGCACTCTGTCCTTTGATATGCATGGGCAATGACTAAGTTTGAAATCGTGCTTCAAGTAGGCACAAAACTTAAACATGTATCTGGTAATGTATGAATCAACTACAAGTGCATTGAGTATCAGTTCACCTTTAAAAACCCTTCAAGAAAAATTGACTAAAGAATATAGTAGAAATACTGTTACTTACTCCTCTGGATTTTTGGAAAGATACACCAATTCAATCTAATCAAGGATCTTCTCGTATTGATACATACCTTCATATGTTAGTTAAAAACAGTTGATTGTCATGCATAAAATGTGGCAGGACCTTAAAAACATTTCATGAAAGGATTACGGAATTGTAGAATTTTCTTTTAAGTTACAGTCTTGGATCATTATTTTTGAAATCAAGGGTCTGCCCATATTAATACATACCATCATATGTTTGTAAAAACAGTTGATTGTCATGCCAAATATGTGGCATAACCTCAAAAGGATTTCATGAAAGGACTAGGGAATTGTACAAT
The DNA here is from genome assembly GCA_018340775.1 of Taxus wallichiana var. yunnanensis. Classification (NCBI taxonomy): domain Eukaryota; kingdom Viridiplantae; phylum Streptophyta; class Pinopsida; order Cupressales; family Taxaceae; genus Taxus; species Taxus wallichiana. The sequence continues at coordinate 536,864,098 of CM031241.1, read as the reverse complement.
TTTCTTTTAGGTCATGGTCTTGAAGTGTGAAAGTTTTCTACAAGTTTCCCTTTCTTCAAAATATAAGTAACAATCTCAACCATCTTGTTGAGAGAAAACGCTTTTGGACTGCTTTTGGTCACGATTCCTTACATTTTTTAAAATTATATATAGAAGCATACCTCCCTTACATTTTTGAACCTAAGATATTGTTAGCATAAATTTCTGTGTTTTTCACAATTTTCTTTCATCTTGTTATGACTAGAAATCCATTTGTATTTAGAAAAGGATACCATGAATATGAATAGAATTTGAGATCAAGGTTCAAGTTCAACTTTGTGATCTTATATGTAAGGGATTTAGTTCCTCATTGTCTCAAATGTAAAGTAAACCAACAAAACACAAGCAAACAATGACAACACAAATTGATGGATTTGACATAAATATAATAACCTCTTGGGATGCAAAAAGGTTGGGGAAATGTTTGACAATACATCTATCTCCTTCTACTTTATTACTTGGGAAGGGCTCCCATAGCGAGCTACACGTATTCTTAGTTGAAAATCTAAGCGGAGACTCAACCATGTCTTCCGCTTGAGCAGCACATATAGCCAAAGATTGGATCCAAGTGCATTGTAACAATTACCGTAGATGCCGTACATTGTTGTCACGGGAAAAATCGGACCATCCAAAACGCTCAATTTGTGCTCAAATGTGTCAAAACCACCCGAGAAACGAATTTGAGTGCAAACACCCATGTCAACAATGTCTTCTTCATCGGGTGTCGTTTTTGGTCCCGACACCATTTCTTCCTCCATTTGGTCATCAAATTCTCAAATGGTCTCCATTAACCCGGTTTATGTTCCGTAAGATCAAATCATTCATGTTTCTATTTTTCCAATGAAAGTCCGCCCATGCTTTAATGTTAAGTTCTTAAGGCTCTTTCATGGAGTGCCCATGCACTTGTTGGTTCCTAATGCCCCTTCCAAGTGCGCTTTTGCTATATGCTAGTTCCCAAAAGGCCTTGTGGGTGCACTCCATGCAAATATGGTTCCATTTTGCTATTAAAGGTGTGCCCACCATGCAAAGTCTGTTCTAAGATGTTTGTGGGAATTTGCCCAAACATTTAAATGGTTCCTTACGTGCTTAGAAAATGCGCTAGACACAAATGCTTCCATAGGCGCATATAAAGTTTGCTCATGACACTTGTACAAAGTTCCAAAAAGGCCTTATGGGAGCGCCCAAGGTTCTAGGAACCTTTCTCATGTGCACTGGCTTGTAATTGTTCCCAGGTGGATGAGGAGTGCGCCTTAGCTTTTATGAAATTTCATTAACACTTATTAAAGTATGCCCACCTCCATGCTGTTCCCAAACACTTCAAAAGCGCACCATGTTTGCACAAGGTTCCAAAATACATGTAAAAGTGCACTTGGTACTTGTGTCTTTTCCATTTGGCACCTTAAAGTGCGCTCCATGTATTTTATACATTCCTATTGGCTTCACAAGATGCGCCATGGGAGAGTTTAAAAGATTATTTTAATCATTTCAAACACAAAAACTGTGTTTCTCCTCCTCAACCCAATTCTTCAGCTCCAGACCCTCCCACGACCTCCATGATGGTTAAATACTTGTAACTTTTGTTCTACCCGACCAAATCGTCTTAAATTTTAACGAGATGCTCCTTTGCTTGGTGCCTTCAAGTTGACTATATTCTTGCCCCATTACATCGCCTATTTCATTTGTTTGGTTCTCTGAGGGTTTATGGAGAATTTCACATATAAAACCACCTAAATATGCTTCTACCACACTTCCATTGCCTCATAAACCTTCCAAATATTTCATGTGATGATTGTTTTCATTCCTTAGCTGTCATCATATCATGAAGTCGTGAAGCAATGAGAACAGAGAAAACAAGAGAAACTAAAGTGTAGTGCAGGCAAAGCATTTAATGGTTTCCGTGGAGTGTTTGCTTAAATAACTGAGTGGCATATTATTCATGGATTATGATGAAAATATTTTCATATTCAATGTATTCTATGATTGGATCCTGCAAATGATGCCTTGTCCTATGAATATGCTATGAATATTGAGGATTTAATCAAGCTTGAAGATGTTATGGTTGAACATGGACTTGTTCCTAATGTAAGGTTGGTTCATTGCATGAATTTTCTGGAAAAGATTATGGCCTGGTTACAATCATAGCGAGAGCCTCTTACCAAAGGTCAAGCTATTCACTCTTCATTCAAATGTCAAGAACATCATTGTTAAAATGACCAAATAGATGGACTGCAAGCTCGCAACTATATACTTAGTTGATGCTCATCTATACAATGATCTTGAGAAATATTTTAGTGCCTTACTGCTCCATTGATACATGGTAGTTCCTGATGTAAGGTTGTTGTCCACGACTCAGCCGTAAGAGCATATTCTTTCTTATGCTTCACAAATGAGGATTCTGGTTTCATATATAATCTCAAGATCAACAACTACTTTAGGGAAATGAAAATTGGATCATTTGAACTTCGGGTGCTCCGTCTCCAATGGTTGAAGTCATGAAAAGGGTTTATGCATACTTTCTAGTGTCACTAGGAAAAGTCATTCGAGTCATGGGATGTAATTAATTAATTCATTGCTTGAATTAATTAAAATATTGTAATTATGAAAATCATAAAATGAACTCGGGTTATGTCAACTCAAGTTGGGAGCGGTTTAAGTCATGAAGTAGTTATATAACTACTTTTTGGTGAATGTGCTTATATAAGGTTGAAACACAATTGTAATGGAGACTGGCCTATCTCTTGTTTTCTCTATGAATGTTGGAGGATTTCTGCTGCAACTTTGTGTGCACATGTTTTTTCAAATTTCTTGAATATATGAATGCAATGTTGACGTGTTCATTTCTTCCTACGGTGTTAATTCCCTTCAATCATAAAATCGTGCCTTGTTTATAATTGGATGATACCATTAACATTGCCCATCTCCCTTGCTGTATGTGATGCTCTGATACTCAAACTTTGTGTTGAATGTCTATGTACGTGGACTTTGTGCCATATCTGTACAATTCAAGGGTTGTGAAGACTTTGTGCTTCTTACTTTCTGCATCTGCTATTGTATTTTGCCCTTCATGTGAGAGGGTTTTATTTTGTGTTTATGTTTGAGTTATCTCAGTAGTTCTCTAAGTCTATTCTGTTGTGGATTTCTCACTTCCTCTGTCCTCTTCCTTCTTTCTTTTTCTCATTTTTGTTTCCTTTGTGCTTTCCAATTAAAAGCACAAAAAATACAAAACCCCTCATCATATGAGGGAACTGCCCCTCTCAAACATAGAGAAACATCACCCTGTTGATAGTTGATCTTCACTAATTGTTGCAAACATTTTGCCGCTTCCATTGGGTGAATTAAAATCACACAACGACATAAAATCTTGCCAACATACAAGATGAGTTGAATTTCTCCTAGGAATTGATGCTTTGAAACCTTTGTTCTGCTCTCATCATTTCTCCTCTATGGTTCAATCATCAATGGTTGGATCAATCAGCTTAAGTTTGTACAGTATATCATGTAGAGCGGTACACTCCAGTCATTGAGAAATTTTGTGGCTACCTATTTTTGTGTAATTAAAAGACCAAAACTTCAAGTAGTCTAACTATAGGTATTTTGTGCCGAGGGTGAAAATCACAGGCATGCTAGAAAGCAATAGGAAATGCTTAGCTCTTGAAAAGCAAGGATATTGTTCTCTTTTATTATTTAGTGCATATCAACTATAGATTATATGAATTGCAAAGAAATAGGAAAAATGCTATTTAAGAACTAACAACAGAATGCAACAATTTTTTTGTCTTTGGGAGCTCACTGGAACGTTGAGTGAATGACTGTAACTATAGATTTTCGATTTGCAAAGGCAAAGTTTGTTTCGCTTTTGAAATAGCGTCTTCCTTTTCGGCAAAGTTTTTATTTTCGTCTTTGGGATCTCTGTCCATTTCTCGACCCTTAGGGGCCGGGATTTGGAAAGTCGTGTCTCTGTTTTTGTTAAGGATGTCTAGGTTTCATCTCTTTGCTTTGCATTTGGAGGTTTAGAGGAGTCCTGTGACCTGATTTTTCCTCTTCGCGAAGCCCTAACTGTCCTCCATTTTATTGATAATGGAAACTCAACCTGCTGGTAATGCTATGGCAATTAAGCTTGGCCAACAACAAAATGGAAAGGGGATTGGGAATTTAAATCCAGTGAATCTGAAGGCTTTCTCCTTTAACGAAGTTCTGCAAAAGAATTCAACATAGAATACGCCAGGAAGGAATTCACTGAAACAGCCATTTTGAATGTCTAAACTTGATCCACAGAAAAATGAAAAGGAATGCATGAAAGCTTCTGATGGAACACCAATCATGCATATACAGAAAGCACATATCCAGGGTGGCATAGATGACCTGGAGAACAGAGGATTAATAGTTTGTTTCATGGGATTTAGACCATCGTTGCAGGCTTTTAGAGAATGGGCTTATAAAATGTGGAAGACACCAGGTGAGTATACTATATCTGTGTACCCTAATGGTTATTTTCTCGTTTTTTTGCCTCATTTTTAGATCGTGAATTAATCTTTCAAGGAGGCCCATGGTTTTTTGGAAGAGCGGGACTGTTTATGAAGCCATGGCATACAATGTTTAAAGCAGAGGAGGAATTACCATCGGTGGTACCAGTTTGGGTCAGATTATTTGGTCTTCCGGCTGAATATTGGAACCATCATGTTTTTATGGAGATCGGAAATACTTTGGGAACTTATATGATGACGGCAGATGCCTCTATGAAAATGGAACAAATGATTTATGCTCGTATATGTGTTCTTTTGGATCTCAACAACCCTTACCACAGAAAATTTCTCTGGCAGTGGAAGATGACACATGGGAACAAGTTCTTGACTATGAGAATATTCCTTTTCGATGTCGCAACTGTCATGAGTATGGACATTTGGTTCAAGGCTGCCCTCTCAAAATTCCAGATATTATTGAAGAAGAACGTAAAAAGGATGAATTTATTAAACCTGCCAGAAAAAAATGTAGCGAGAGAGGCACCTCCAAATAAAATGGAAGAGAGCAGCCATAATCGATATGCTGCCCTGCAACAGCTGCAAGAGGAGGAAGGAGTGGAGGAGTTAATGGAATCCCAAGTTCCGGAAACACAACCTAACCAACTTCTTCAACCTGAACAAAACATGGATCAGAAAGCAGAAGAACAACAAAATCAGTTGGTAGTTTATCAAAATCAAGCTATTTCTGATTCTACATGGAAGAATATAAAAAGTTATCAGAGAAAAATCAAATATCAAGACAATTTCTTGGATGCAGATCAAAAGGCAGCGGTTCCTGAAAATATGGATAGAGCTCTTGTTCTGTTTGATCAAGATAAGGGTAAGCAAATTGATGACTCTACTTTGGATATGAACATTAAAATAAAAATAAGAAGCTTAAAATGGATATAAACATTAAACTAGGACATAAATCAAATCAGATATCTCTTCAAAATGAGGGCAAGAAGTTGAGTACTACTGGGAAGGTGAGGGATTTATCCCAATTTTTCCAAACTCCCCCATCATGAAGATCATCACTTGGAATATAAGAGGGCTAAAAGGAAGCCCTTCTAAAGTTCAAGAGATTAAAAGAATGATTCATACAAATCACCCATCGGTGGTTTTACTTCAAGAGACTAAAGCTTCTATAGATCTTATGGCTGCTATTTCGGAGAGAGTATGGCCTAAAGCACACCATATAGCTTTGAGTTCGCAAGGAGCCTCTGGAGGTATGATTACTTTATGGGACCCAAAGGCTATTATGGTTCTAAACTCTTGTGCTATTCATGGTGGACTCTTAACTCATATGTACTCTAAAGTGGATGACCAAAATTTTGTGCTTATAAATGTTTATGCCCCTTTGGATGTGGGAGCAAAACAAAAACAATGGAATAAGATTTCAGGTATGACTAACATGTTTTCAGGGAGTCCTCTTATATTAGGGGGAGATTTCAATGCTATTCTCAATTTACAAGAGAAACAAGGTGGCAATAAACAGTTAGATGCTAGTTCTGTTCTTTTATCCCAACAGACAAGCTTATTAAACCTTCTGGATGTTCCAACTGACAATGGGATTATGACATGGAATAATAGACGACAAGGTCAACAATGTATTTTGGAAAGACTTGACAGATTTCTTGTTTCTGAAGAATGGTGGTTCAAAAATTTTGTTCCTAAGGCAACACTTTTGAACAACATTGGCTCAGATCATTGGCCTGTGTCTTTTGAGATAGGGAAATCTTTTCGGCATAATGTTCCCTTTAGATTTCAATTGATGTGGCTGCGTCATGAGAATATTAGACAATGCATTCAACAGTGGTGGATGGAAGGCAAGCCACGACATGGTACTCAGATGTACTCCTTTGTCAAGAGGTTGGACTATCTTAAAACTAAACTTAAAAAATGGAATTGGACTGAATTTGGAGATATTAAGGCTAAGAAAACATGTATTCTTCAACAAGCTGGAAGAGGTTAATTCTGAAATGCGTCATTTAGGCATTACAGGTGAGCTCATTCAGAAAGAACAAATGCTTAAATCAGATTTGACAGAATGGGAAGTCAGAGAGGAAATAATGTGGAAGCAAAAATCTCGAATTCAATGGTTAAATGAAGGGGATAAAAATTCTGCATTTTTCATAAATCTTTACTTCATAGGAGGACGCATAATTATATTCATTCTTTGAGAACTACAAGGGGCCATCAAACTTATTCCCTTGAAGGAATGAAACAAGAGGCTGTTTTGTTTTTCACAAACTTGTTTAAAGCCCAACCTCTTAATCTTCAACATCAACAAACAATTTTAGAGGTGCTGCCTAGACTGATTTCCCAAGAGGAAAATGATAAGCTTATTCAGCCAATTACTGAGCAAGAGTTATATACTGCTGTTTTTAGTATGGGAAAAGGAAAAACACCTGGACCAGATGGTTTTCCAATTGAATTTTATCAGACTTTTTGGGATATATTAAAGCAGGATTTACTTGGTGTTGTGGAAGAGGCAAGACTTTCAAAAACTATGCTCAAGGAAATAAACAAAACATTTATCTCTCTCATTCCGAAATCTGAGGATGTGACAAAAATTGGGTTTTAGGCCTATAGCTCTTTGCAATGTTTTGTATAAAATTATTACAAAAGTCATGGCAGAAAGGCTTAAACCTCTTTTGTATAAGATTATTTCTCCAGAACAAGGTGGTTTTGTTTCAAGTCGTCAAATTCATGATGAAATTGTTTTGGCTCAGGAACTCTTGCATTCTATGGAACTCCGAAGCCACCAGCTATGTTTATTCGATTAGATCTATCCAGAGCTTATGATCGTGTTGATTGGAAGTTTCTCATCCGGGTTTTAGCCAAATTTGGCTTTTCTGAGGAATGGAGTAAATGGATAGAGGCTTGTTTAACCTCAGTCTCTTTCTCTGTGTTAATTAATGGAGAACCTACTACCCTTTTTGGAGCTTCTAGGGGTATTAGACAGGGAGATCTGCTATCCCCATTTCTTTTTATTATTTTAGCTGAATGTTTGGGAAGATTAGTGAACAAAGCCTGTCAGATAAGCAAATACAAGGTGTGCAACTTGCTACTTCTGTAAAGCCTCTCTCTCACCTTCAGTTTGTTGATGACTCTACCTTGGTAGGGAAGGCTACTATAGTGGAAGCAAAGCAATTGGCTAAAATTCTTCAAGTCTTTTCTTCTGCTACAGGTCAATTGATAAATGAAGCCAAATCAAGTATTATTTTTTTCCATTGTGCTTTATAAAGCGGGAATGAAATTGTTTTGGCTCAGGAACTCTTGCATTCTATGGAACTCCAGAAGTCACCGGCTATGTTTATTAGATTAGATTTATCCAAAGCTTATGATAGTGTTGATTGGAAGTTTCTCATCCAGGTTTTAGTCAAATTTGGCTTTTCTAAGGAATGGAGTAAATGGATAGAGGCTTGTTTAACCTTAGTCTCTTTCTCTGTGTTACTTAATGGAGAACCTACCAACCTTTTTGGAGCTTCTAGGGGTATTAGACAGGGAGATCTGCTGTCCCCTTTTCTATTTATTATTTTGGCTGAATGTTTGGGAAGATCAGTGAACAAAGCATGTCAGGATAAAAGCAAATACAAGGTGTTCTACTTGCTACCTCTGTAAAGCCTCTTTCCCACTTTCAGTTTGTTGATGACTCTACCTTGGTTGGGAAGGCTATTATAATGGAAGCAAAGCAATTGGCTAAAATTCTTCAAGTCTTTTCTTCTTACAGGTCAACTGATAAATGAAGCCAAATCTAGTATTATTTTCTTCCATTGTTCCTTACAACAGGAAGAGAAAATTCTCAAAATTTTCCATTTCAAAAAGGTTCTCTTCCTATCAAGTATTTGGGAGTTCCGCTTTATTCAAAGCAGAGTAAAGACTGGGAATGGCTAATAGCAAAGATAAATGGTAAGATACAAAAATGGACAAATAAATGGTTATCTACAGCAGGTAGGATGACTTTGGTTAAGGTTGTCCTTCAAGCGGTTCCAGTTTATGCTTCATCTATACTCAATATTCCTAAATCAATTTTGAAAAAAATTGATTCTATTTGTCAGGTCTTTTTGTGGAGTGGGACACAAAATCAAAAAAATGGTCATTAGTAAAGTGGGAAACTCTCTGTTGCTCCAGAAAGGAAGGTGGATTAGGTTTCAGATCTGCTGCTAAATAGGCTCAGGCCCTAGCTGGTAAACTTTATTGGAGGCTTATCACTTCTCCAAATGATTTATGGGCTATTAATCTCAGAGGAAAATACCTGGAAAATTTGATGATAAATCTTTAGATTTGCATAAATAAATTAAGCAATAATTAATTAAAATCAACACAAAATGAAAACTACAGAAGATAGAAACCAAATGTAAATAGGATGGAGCAATTTCTATTGAATATGAGAGGGCATTTTATATAATTTCTTGCTCCTAAAATCATGGAGTCAAGTCTTATCATTTTATCCCCATATCTCTCCTTTATTCCCTAGTCTTACTCCCAATCCCAAGATATTCTCACACATTCCTATCTCTATGAGTTGTGCATGACAACTAATTGTGCACACTCACATATTATTTAAATATTAAATAATACTAATATTCAAACCATATGTTCACACTATGAACACTAATTTCCTAACATTCACCCCCTTAGTGTGAACATGGGTGAGTTATATCTAGTACCTGCTCATGTTCTACAATACGATGATTTTCAAAGAGTACTATCAACTCCAACAGATTTTCTAGTGGAACCATTAACCACTCTGTATGTGATTTTCTAAGAGATTCACAAACTCTCAAATTGGTTTTCTAGTGGACCACCAACCACTCCATAACAACATATACATGTTTCCCCATCCACATTTTACAAAAGAGAACAAAATATAGGAAAATATGTTCCTAACTATGAACAGGAATTATCCATCTGTTCTTATTTACTCTCACACATGCTGAAAGCAAACACAAAAAAACAAAAAATAAATGATCACCAATACAATGAAGCATTCTCTTTGTTGGTGACTAACAAGAGATGCTTATTTTTCCTCCATCCTCCTTTGCCTCCAGCCTCCATGAGTCACTACTCAGTATAAGTAGTCATCTTCATCCTCCTTCTGTTCAGGTTCATCTTCTTCTTCAGTGCTTTCTTCATCAATTGCATAGGCCTCATCCATCAAATTTATCTAGAGGGATTTCCATGATGGGTGTCGAACACGAAAAAAATGCACCCTTACAATAATAATCAGCTTTATATTTAACCAAAATAATAAAGCTTATCAGAGTTTAATTACTTGGAAATCATTGACTATTTTTTTACAGAATAATTAGAAATGTCAGAATTGTTTCCACGATTTCTCTTAAAATACGAAATGGGTTTCTGTAATTTTTGTGAAGTTTCCCATAATACAAATAAACAAACCCAAAAAATTTCAGAAAATTCCAAATTTGGGTTTTTGAGAAAAACATGAATTACCAGTCATTTTTTGGAAGATCAGAATCCAGAAAATGGCAACGGAAGCTTTAAAACTCTCAGATCTGCATCCTTGAGGCTGCGGTTTTGTCCTGCAATCACTCTCATAAATTTTCCTAACCTGCTCTGATACTAGATGATGATAAATCTCTAGATTTGCATAAATAAATAAAACAATAATTAATTAAAATCAACACATGAAATGAAAACTATAGAAGATAGAAACCAAATGTAAATAGAATGGAGCAATTTCTATTGAATATGAGAGGGCATTTTATACAATTTCTTGCTCCTAAAATCATGGAGTCAAGTCTTATCATTTTATCCCCATATCTCTCCTTTATTCCCTAGTCTTACTCCCAATCCCAAGATATTCTCACACATTCCTATCTCTATGAGTTGTGCATGACAACTAATTGTGCACACTCACATATTATTTAAATATTAAATAATACTAATATTCAAACCATATGTTCACACTATGAACACTAATTTCCTAACAAAATCAGCCACCGAATCATATTATTAGATGTTCCCTTCCATCTAAAGGTTCTCCGATTTTGGCAGTTCTTAAAATGGGAGAGTATAATCAAAACCAGGTTATTCTGGATAGTGAATAAAGGGAATTATGCATATTTTTGGCTGGATTCATGGGATGCCCAACCTCCTTTAATCCATCAATTTCCTCATCTAAGTAATGTGATGGAAGCAATGCATCAAAAAGGATGGACAGGGTTATGCATTATACTAAACAAATATCTCAAGATTTGGAAAGGGGTAGATGTTGGAAATCTCCTCATGAATGGCCTATTTTGTTACAGCAGACAAAACAAGCTTTGATTAACCAAATTTTGAAAAGATATTCTCTCTCCTTTTCTAATGATTCTGATCAAATAGGATGGGGGAATTCTTCAAGAGGAGAATATATTGTGCATTTGGGATATGAAGCGCTTACTAGAGGTAATCCGCATCCCCTCCAAGCTTTGTTTAAACAAATATGGCAGCCTGCTATATGGCCCAAGGTCAGTTTTTTTCTTTGGCTCTTGGCACATGGTAGAGTTCTCACAGGAGATAGACTTATGAAGAGAGGATTTTATGGGCCTTTTAGATGTACTCTATGTTGGAATGAGGAGGAAACTAGACATCATCTCTTCTTCCTTTGTCCGTGGGTAATTCCTTTATGGCAATATATGGCAAATATATTTGGTATACATTACCAGGGACTTCATTCTCTTGAGCAACTGATAAAGGAATGGCAAGAAGGTATTCCAAAAGGACAAAACTTACTCCCTGCCTTTTGGATATGTATATCTTTGTTACTCTGGAATATATGGAAGGAACGGAATAAAATAATATTCAAACAAGAGATCACAAAAAGGAATATGTTTGGCAGAAGACAATAATTAATATGGTTGAAACTATCAAGCAGAAAGTATCCCTTCCTTCTTCTCTTACTATGGAATGGAGTAAAATATGTAATATGCTTTCTTTTCAGCCTACAAGTTCCCGGCTTCCTGCTTTTACAATTAAAAAAAGAGAAGATAAACAACAAAAATGGGTCCCTCCTCCTTTGCAGGTAGGTAAATTGAATACGGATGGGCTTCCAGGGAAATCCGGGAAGGTAGCCATGGGGGTATTGGAAGATTGCATGATGGGAGAGCTGTTTTCTTCTTTGCTGAAAATCTAGGAACTACTTCCAATAATGTTGCTGAGATCAGAGCCATCTATAGAGGATTAAAAGAGGCCATTAAGTGTGGTTGGACACAGGTGCAAGTGGAGTCAGATTCTAAGATTATTGTCAACTTGCTAAATTCTTCAACCACTTTAGGGAGTTCAAATTGGCAGATTGAACGTGAAAAAGGAAAATTCAAGGCTTGCAGGTTAATTTTCAGTCGTTGCAAATCAGTCATATTTCTAGACAGAAAAATCAGGTGGTGATGCTCTTGCTAACTGGGCTTTAGATAATCATGACATTGGATGCTATGGAGATCCTCCTCTGTGGTGGCCTCAACGCGATCAGAAAGATATGAATGCTATTCTGAAACTTGATAATCTTTCATGATGTTCATTAAGTTTATTTTGTTTCAAAATGCTAGGGATTGGACTAATAGTTTCCATGCCTGGCATAGTCGACATTGTATAAATATTTTTCTTATGAAATAATAGTTTAAAAGGTTTAAAAAAAAAACAATAAAATGCAACAAAAATGTAGCCATGGCAAGGGATATCAAGCTTGTTTCCGATAAATGCTCTTAGCAAATACAACCCTTAAAATTTGATATCTGGGAAAAGCGAGAAATTTTGTTTTTGCTTGATCCAATATGCAAGAGAATTTTCTCATAGACATTATCACATGCAAGACTACAAGAAACATGTATTCGTCAGAAAGGAAATTCTTTCCAATCTCTTCATATCGAGAACACTAAGAGTGTACTGATCTTTTATGACAAAAATCTCTACCGTTTGTCATGCTTTCAAAACGATGGTGTTTGTCCATTTATGTGGCAAAGGGTTTTCCTGGTTCCCACTTATCTTTAATCTGCCTAATACCATTTAACATTCAAAGAATCTTTCACTCTCCACTTTCACATTCTACAATCTACTTTCCCACTCCGTCTCGTTGTTGCAGAATCACTATTGCCAGATGTATAAGTTCCAGGACAAGTAGTTGCAAGCTCATGTGTCAGTGACTTGTCAGGTGAAGGAAATGTGGTATAAGAGAAATCTTTTTCTGTTGGAGGGCAGAGACTCCGTGAAGAGTCCAGTCATATTGCTGGATCAAAACCTCTCATAGTAAACCCAATTACTATTGTGAGTGCTTCACAGTTTTCCTTTGGCTGCACTCTGCCTACATCATATGACGAGCACAAAGCCTGTACCTATAACTTGTGTGCTTCAAAGACCTTGTCTTAACGCAAGCAGGCACCAACCTGCGAAAGGAACCACAGGTAACGACCTATGGATGATTGCTACAGAAATAGGGTTATTCCTCTTCTCATTTGGAAAATCAACAAAAAAAAGATAATATCAAATAATCATCTGATCCAAATCCAAGCTATGCCTTCCACCCTTAATATCCAGCCCTTTGGGCTCTCATTTGAATGATTTGACAAACTGGAGAGTAAGAGCTGACTCATTACTCAGTAAAAGCTCGATGGAAAACTCGAGAATAAGAGGGTTTACTAAATGTCACCATAAGTTGCCTCACTCAGACTAATTATGAAATAACATAATCGGTCTAAAGCTCGGCAAAAGAGTTCTGCTTATTTTTTATGTATACATGTCGAACTCAGAAATGTTCAGCTACCCAGGAAGAGTATTATAAATATATATCATATATGTACATGATTCAAGTTGAAACAAAACTATACCTTAACCAAAAAGAATAAAAACAGAATGGATTTTCCCAGAGCCTAACATGTTTTTGGAAGTATCATTAATAATACTTAAAGGTCACAAGTTTTCTTGTACAACCAAGCCTTCCTTTCTGAATCACCTTGACGTTCTCCATTTGTAACCCACCTGCCTTCAGAGCAATGTCATCCTCATAAAAGCAGGCTATAGGGGAATTACTTCAAACCATATCAATGTACTAGAGGAGAGAAAAAAATGAATAATTGTCAATAACCAATTGAGATGCTGAAGGACTTGCTTTTTCCACATTTGTTCTTGGTCAATGTGCTACCCAATACTACATGTAATGACTCTTTACTATAGTTTGAAATTTAGAATTTGATTACTTTGATTAATTAAGATTTAGTTGTACATTCCAAGCCTCATCATAGATTACGTGTTGTTGGAAACACTAGAACCCTTTTGACCAATATCTCAATGTTGTAAAAATTCGAGTTGATTGCAATCATTTCCTTCAAATCCTTGTATTCTAGCAACCTTATACAGGAGCATCTTGGGAAAGTAACATGATCTCACATGTTTGAGAGAATGTTGAGTTGTCGTACAGGCAGCAACCTTTTTTATGAATATTTGATGGATTTTGGGAGGACTAGTTTGTCGAGGTGACCACGAGATCAGTTTTTGGTCGAATACCTGATATTTGTAAAGGCCATAACTTTGTTGTGCAGATTCAGAATGGAGTGCCATTTTCTTTTTGAAATCATATAATTTTTCAAGAGGAATCCAAAGATTTCATCAGACTTCAGATTGGGTGAGATATTGCCAAGATGATATTTGCTGAAGTGGATAGTGTTATATCGGAGCAGTGATATCTTTCACAGTCTAGAACTTCTTCATATAGACTCCAAATCGAGTGCCATTTTTTAAAATTCATATAATTTTTCATAAGGAACCCAAAGATACCATCAAATTCACATTGGTTGAGATATTGCTCATGAGATATCTGTTTGAAGCAAACATTGTGACTTTGTGACAACAATATCTTTCCAAGACCATAACTTCTCCATATGGACTCCAAATCTAGTGCCATTGTTTTTTAATTTCATGTATTTTTGTGAAAGGGATCCAATGGTGTATTCAAATCCATTATATAAGGTATTGCCTAGGCAACATCTTCTAGAAAATGTTTTAGTTGGTATTGTAGAAACCAAAGAAGACCATTTCAAGGTATTGTTGTGGCGACACCTCTATGCAAAAAATTGTGTGGTATTGTAGATGCCAAAGAAGAACAATACGAGATATTGCTGCAGCAACACCTCCATGCAGAAAATTGTGTGATTTTGCCTGGACAACACCATGTGGCTAACTTTACAGCCAAGCAATGGCAATACTTATAGGGCACAAATATTGGTCCATCTTGTAAAACATCAGATGTTTGCAGAATGATTATTTTATGGTGTTGTGGTAGCTAGACCATGTTGATTTACCAAGTGTAAGTGAATTGATAGGTGTCAATGATAATCATGCCACATTGTATTCACCAATATGCCCTTCATAAACACTTTGACAAGTTAAGTTGTTTGCTTTTACAAGCAATTTAATTAGATTATTAACATTTGTGGGATTTTTACTCTTGTGTGTTTAAGTCATCTCAAGATTATCACCACGAGTAGTCATACATTATGACATTTTTTCTCATGTATTTTAAGTAATAATCACAAGGCAAGGGGAGCCACTTAGCACATGAGCACCGTAAGCATTTACTAGGAGGGGGAAGATCGGTGAGTGTAATCCACCACTTTGGGCTTCTCAGCATCTAACCTCTTTCCCCATTGGCAAAACTATTGGAGAGTGTAGTGCCTTATAGATCACCCTTGTCTTACAATTTTTACCAATTTGGGATTAACCCAATTACTACCCAATCATATATCCAATCATATATTTATGTTAAGGTGTAGGTTTTCAAGATCAATTTTATCAGATTATTAACTTTAGTGGGTTTTTTACTTGTGTATGTTTAAGCAATCATGAGTCGTCATTAATAGAATGACATTTTTCCTCTTGTATTTTTGGTAATGATCACAAGGTAAGGGGACCCAATTAACACACAAACACCGTAAGCATTTGTTAGTGGTGGGGAGGAATGGTGAATGTAATCCACTACTTTGGGCTTCTGTCCCTCTAGAATCTTTCTCCATTGGCAAAGCTATTGGAGAGTGTAGTGCCCCATAGATCACCCTTGTCTCACAATTATTGCCAATGTGGGATTAACCCAATTACAACCCAATCATGTATTTCTGTTTGGGCACATGTCAAGATGCTAGATTAGACATGTGGTTCATTTCATCCATTTGCAGTAGTTCTTTTGGGCATTTCATCTCAGTGCCTGAGATCTTGTAACAGTTGGAAGGTGAATTATTTCATCTTCCTCCACTATTATTCTTTCCTCTTGTAATGGACAAGAACAATGCAGGTAAAGTTTTAGTCCAAATTAATGATAGGGGCTTTTTGGACTTGGTTTGGGTAGAGGGTAAACTGGAAAAGAGAGCAACTTGCAAGAAATTGAGTGAGTGCAGCTTGCAAGAGAATTTCCAGAAAGTACACAAGTCAAGACAGTGATGGGGAGTGTTTGAAGAATAAAGTGAGTGTGTTCGAGAGCTGAGTAATTTGAAGTCAAAGAAGGTTGTAATGTCTTTGAGTTTTAATAGTGTGTTATAATGCATTTTATGAGTCTAATAAAGAATGTCATGTTTTTCCATGAATGTATTATGTTTTGAATTTTGTCGTGTACTCTTATCAGCTGTGGGTTGATGGTTGTTCATTTGACTCTCAACCCTCCTGCATCACAAGTACACGAATTAGGATTAATTAATTATAAGTATAATATGTAGAGACATCCATTATTAGTATTGCTGAATGGTGAACCAAAGCAATTGATATACTAATTAAGAAAATCAAGCCTCTAATGCAACTGAGTACAAGCTTTTGTTCATAAAATTGTGCAGAATTTACTATTTAACATCCCTCAACCCAAACAATTTATAGTTTAAGGCTAATTGGGATTTATTTTTGGTATACTATACTCTAGAAGTCACCAATGTATTGACCTCATCTTTTTAGGAAAATTATCAGATAACCAATAGCAAAAGGGATGCTATGTCAACCTTTAAGAATACCTAGCTCGTTGTGAGAAATAGAGATTGTGTTGATAACAAGATATAATTTTTTTGTTAAGAATAATTGGGAACACCTGGCTCAGACCATTTCTGTGAGGAACATGCCCCACTCCTGGATGTGTTATTATATGCATGTCCTCAAGTTATGGGCTTCCTTATTGTGGTATGGTCATTTGAACCTGGGCCACTCCTTTTGCGAATGCACCCTTTTTACGATTATGCCACAACCCTCTGGACATAACAAGATTTAGTTAGAACAGTGCATATGCCGGTTATACAATACATTACGGTCACATCGACACTCAAATTCGTAATCTATGACCCAAAAACTGGCCAATAAATTCCAGGATATTATCCACATACATCTGTGAATTCCAAAACAATTCATAGAGAATTTATAGATGGGAAATCTAGGGGGAAGATTGGCTTGAAGGAACATTACCAAACAAAAATGGATCGCACTTAAAATACAGATAATTCACTCTAGTGTATCGGGCTGCAAACTTTATAATGAGAGTAGACTTTTCAAACAAGCAATCAACGCTACAAACCCATATTCAACACACGCATAAGCATGGATAAGATTCAATACATCACTATAGAGTTTATCCAACTTCTATTACCTTTAGACAAGGCCATCATGCCAAAACCCATTTTCAAATCATGCATTTGAATTGATGGGAATCATCATGCCACACATCATGATATATATATATATATATATATATATATATATATATACAGAGAGAGAGAGAGAGAGAGAGAGAGAGAGAGAGAGAGAGAGAGAGAGAACTTCACACATGGTCCTCACAATAACAAGAATAACTATATGTAATACATCGAAGGGGAATTTTACGATTTTTGTTTCCCAAATAGTTAATTTGTCATAGAATTTCTTAAAACTATATTTCCTTATTACTAAGTTTTCCAAGAAACATTAACAATTTAATAATAAAATGTATATGAACTTACTGGAGTTGCCAAAATATATTAGTTTTGATAGTAAATTTAATGTTTTCCCATAGTCACTGAAGTCTCGGGAGCGGGGGACGGGGGTGCTTGGGACGGGGTTTCGGGACGGCAACAAATTTCCCAAATTTTGGGGACGACTTTTAAAATAATACATAAACATTAATATTTCAATATTTTAACTTTTTTCAATGACATTTAGGGATTTCAATTATATTCTAATTCAATGTATTTTAGGTACTTTCAAGATTATAATTTGATGTTCTTGGTAAAAAAAACATCTTTTTAAAAGTAAAAACATCAAAAAACTTTTGAAAGATTTTTAAAAAATTGGGCGCGTCCTCCAAGTTCCCAAGTCCCGAAACGTTCGGGCCTGGGACATCACCGAAATCTAGGGGACGCATCCCCGCGTAACACTGTGTTTTCCTTATTACTGAAATGAAAAGACTTAACCAAAGGCAAGTGCTAAAATTGTATGTTTCGCTGGTTGTTGCTCATTCAGACAGAACTCCATGCATGGGTTCAGTAACTTTGTAACATGATGTACATGATAGGCCTCTAAAATCACTTTTGAGTATTGACATTTGAATACTGCAATACAGCCCAACCATATGCCCTGTAACTTCTTATATCATAAGTTCTAAAACAATTATATGAATTTCAATTCTAAAATAAAATGGCAACATACCTACAGGTGAAAATTGTACTTGGAAAATGAGTTTAAAAGAGGATCCATTGTCCGAGGTTCATTAAGTGTTTATTTAGATTCTGTACACTTCTTCTCTGATTAGGTTTTGATGATCTAGAATTCAAAGGATTTTAGTATGATCCTCCTGAAACAATTGTTATGCAGACTTGGCATTTATACGAGGAAAACAGATTGCTAGAGTTGGTGGATCCAAGGCTAGAAGAGTATTCCAAGGAAGAAGCATTGCGGTTCATCAATGTTGCACTTCTGTGCACTCAAGCCACACCCAAAATCAGACCTACCATGTCTCAAGTGGTAGCACTGCTGTCAGAAGAGGGAACATTTTCTGAGAAGTCTCTCTCACGGCCTGGATACATCTCAGACCTAAAAGATTTAAAAATACGTCCATCGCAAGCGCCCTCAGCTGCAACATTGAGGTATGAAGGAGCATCTGGATCCAATTCCACAGAAGTCACATCCACCTCCATTTTCAGCAGTTCAGAGGCATATTCTGAAATATCTGGCCGTTGAGGAATGCATGTTATGAGGTCTCAAGATGGTGAGCAAATTTTTGATTTTGACTCCATTAAAATTTTAAAGTCCTTCTGCAATTGGGATTGATCAAGCTGGTGTGTGGGATGCCATTCCATTGGGGTCATGGTCAAATGGTAGTTGAAGCCCTTTGCTCTCACCACCCAAACGTTAGATAGGTTACCGCTTAATATGTGAGGGGGCTGTATTTTATCGCCATTAGTAGTCTTCACTTCTAGTCTTTCAGAGGTGAGCAAACTCTGTTTAAGCCCTTAGGGAAGCTATGGGGTCACACAATTGTTGTATATTATTTATTCTGTGTTCTTGTTAAAGGTGGCAATCAGAGCTGGACAAAATCTTCTATGTTGTAAAATTATCCTAGTTATCGGTCTTTGGCACACAATGGGAGTTTTCAGCTCTGATACGAATAGTCTAGGTGTGTATATGGGATGCAGACTATTGGACAACCTAGAAGGAAATGCAGCAGCAATTGCCAGTTGTCTAGTTTTTCTAATTGGTTTTTTCGAAGAGCTGTTATGGCATGTAAATGACAATTTTGTAGTGTGATTGTGAGAATATCAATATTTACACACTGGATTCTAGCGGAGAACTGTCACAATATGGCAGAGTTCTTTTATAGGGGGTAAAAAGATTTTATAGTATATTATTTAAGGTAGAAGGGCTGTTTACAAAAGAGTCAAATGATAGTGTAACTATTTCAGGACACTAAAACCTCTGGCCAAACTTTTCATCGAATTGGGGTTATTGATTACCAAACTCCAGCAAAAATTGTTTTTCTTTCCAAACTAAAGCATTTAGTTTTCTTCCTTTTCTTTTTGGAGGGCACAATGTTCTGCTGTATTGAAGGTGGAAGCAATTTGATCCTAAGCCTTCATTGCTTTTGTGCCCCTTGATTTTCCCAACTGAAATAAGGGTAAAGTGCCAAATTAGTTGTTGCGACTGCTGTTATGTTCCATCCTCAAGTTTCATGCTCAAATACATGGTTTGTTATTATATATGGAGTATTGCTGAGCCAAGCTTCAAAATCAACGTGCATCTTAAAATGCAATTGTTGAACATCTGCTTATGAGAGGCTAGTAAATAAATAATAAATTCAATTAAAAATAAATGCCTCACCAACAACCCAAATTTGGTCTTCGTTATTATATATGGAGTATTGCTGAGCCAAGCTTCTAAATTAACGTGCATCTTAAAATGCAATTGTTGAACATCTGCTTATGAGAGGCTAGTAAATAAATAATAAATTCAATTAAAAATAAATGCCTCACCAACAACCCAAATTTGGTCTTCTGGCGTGGATTTACATTTACAAATAAAATGACCCATGTGCTACCAAATATTTTCTCAAATTTCTATCATAGATTGTAATACATCTTTGCAGAAGTCCCGGCTTTCCAGTCCTAATCTATTTCACCTCTAATGAGTTTTGTTTAGGGTGAAGAGCTTTATAGCAATCGATTTCCAGTCAAGTTATGCAGATTAGGTATTATACCTTGTAACCGTCTATCCACAGCATTTTCACAAGTTTTTATGCATGCCCCACTTCAAGTATTTTGCCTTCATGTTCAGATTTTTTCAGAAGAATGTGAAGCACTATCGTTCATTGCTACCAATATTTGAAGAAAATGGCTAATACATACTGAATAAAAAAATAAAGTGGTGCCAAGAATCTATCGCTTCTACATTACTTATAGAAGTGTACATGATCAATGAGACGATCTCTGTTACATAATAGGTCACAATTTGATATCCAAACAAACAAGGCCAGGTGCAAGCCTTGGGTGACTGAAAGTTTGGAAGTTACCATAAAAGTTTGGAAGTTAATTTGTGAAATTTAAATAAAAGCACTACAATTTCTCCATACTGTCTTATATCAATCCTAAAATAATGGAAACAACCCATGTATCATTTCAAAAGGCATTCATTCATTGTTAGTCTTACATTTATAGATATTTAATATCGTGTTGAAATTGTCTGCAAATTATATATACTTAAAAATTTAAATGGGAATAAAATGGCTTCAAGAAGAATAATACATAAATGTGATATCTATATATTCTAGAAACGAGTATGTGCACTAATTATTGCAAATTGAAATTTATAATTGATTTCAATCATATTCTATTTAATTTTTTTAATAAGTGGTTTTTAATTGATTTTTTTAGTAACACTTATTATCAAGTTTTATGACTTCCATAATCTTATCACTTACTGTTATATCTTCTGAAAATTAGCCTATTTCAAGTGTAACATATATATTTTAACTAAAATGAAAGCTAATATAAGACGCAATTTTATAACAAGATCTTAATTTAAATTGTTGATACAGTACATCTTTTTATTAAGATTTTATACCAAACACATGATATTAACAAGTTTATAGTCCATGCTAATTATAAAGTCTCTAACAACACCATCAATTTATAACTTATAATCATTATAGAATTTCCAACCTATTGTAAACCACTTAATTTTACTTTTAAAATTAATTGTAACACCTCACTTGCATGTGCTGTCCTAAAAAAATATAATAGAGTTTTAATTTTTTTCATTTTGTTGGTTACACATTTCACAATCAATCAATAAACCAATGAAATGGTATTCCATGCGTTTCTACTAAGAAATACATTAAATACAAGTAAAAATGCAATCTATGCTAGGAAATATCCTCAACCACATTAAATCTAATATTTAAGTTCTTTCAGTTTTCTACTTTACACCCTTTTACATCAAGTAACAATGTAAGTTATTCCTTTGATTATTAAAGGACAACAAATTCTCCATACTTAAAAATACACTAGCAATTGCATGTGTATAATGTAATGTGAACGCCGAACGGTATATGTTATTTGATTTAGAGGAATAGTTATTATTTTTGTAGTTAATATTGATAAGAGGTGTAATTGATTTTGTAATTGTAGGAATATATATGAAACATTAAATTTAAAGGTGTCATATCTACATTTCAAATTTGTTACAAATTCGTACATATACATTTGCAAATCTTATATCATGAGTAGTAGCCTTTTGTACATTTGCAGGCTATTTTATTTGAACTAAACATGAATACATGAAGACTTTTGTACATTTGTAGATTTTATATCACGAGTGGTAGCCTTTTGCTTATGTTCTTCCATCTTCGAGATATATCAACCTATCCCTCTTATTATTCTTAATCATTAAAGGCCCTCAAAAGATCCATCAAATGCACATTGAACTGTCTATCACGGACCACTATATGTGCAATGAGAGCTCTATCATAGTCCACCAAATGTCCATTGAGATTTTTTGTAAGTTTAAATCACGTTCTTAGTTTCAGATCTTTAATCAAGGGTATTTTTTATGTTTAATTTCAATGTGCACGTAGAAATCCCCTTTCACATTTGCACAAAAGTCTTATGTCCTTGCTCTCGGGATGGATTCTTCGTATGTATGTGCACCCAAGAATTCAATATAAAATATAAGTACCTGATTGATAAGCTTCTAACCCAAATTTGAGGTCCAAGATATAGAGCACCGTTCTATTTTTCCTTATATTTAATAATGTATCATTTATGCAATGGGCAACTTGAAACTTCAAATTTGAAAGGGGAACTAGGCTGCAATTCTAATTTTATTTTCCTTTTTTATTCAATCTGAGTTCAACGTTGCTCATTTTATTTGATATGGAGTTTATTGTATAGCTTGCAATGCACACCAAATTTGCAGTTCCTAGCAGTTATACTATTTTCTCAGCAAAAATGAACAAATGTATTGACAATTAAAATATGTGAAAAAGTAGCACAAACCGCTCCAAATTAAGCACTACGAACTAAGAATGGTAATTTTAACATGGATTACATTTTCTATAGACTTCTAACAAGGAATTAGGGAAAAACTTGCAAAGAAGCATTTTCCTGAGGGCTCAAACTGAAAAAAATGTGATTCAAGCTAAAATTTACCCATAGATAGTATTTCTTATATTGGCATCATCAGTGGTAAACTTGAATTCTGTAATATATTAATAATTACACCCCACTGCATATCAGAGGGGGTAAACTATCTACATGAATTATGAGTAGCATAAATTCAAGAAGTGGACCTACATTCTAAGATATGGAAAGAAAGAAATTATTCGTGAATGGCAAAAGTTACTCAAAAGTAAAGCAAGTTATACTAATTAATTAGGAAAACTGATGGGAACTATAACGACTACAAATAACCTTTCTAAAGCTAAATCTAGGAACTCCTGCAAAATATAAGATCCATTTAGTCCATATATCCAAATCGAAGATATAACATATGATAAAAGTTATCACTAGATATGCCAACATCATTTGGCCATTAAAATCATCACGAAGTCGACTCCAATCTTTGGATAAAGACTTAAAAGGGGCGATAGTGTGTGTGCAAGTAGAAAAACAAAAACATAATAGAAATTGTTTTGACTTGTGCACCCTACTTAGTAATGTCATTAGATCAACCACTAAATAAACTCACTACATGCCTTTCAACATAAACAACTTCAATGTTCAATGACTCCATGAGGAAACACTCAAGATAGTATCCCTAGATGAAGCGTGTTTCTTTTAAGACATTATACTAAACGCCAGAATTTTGTATTGTTCTTAAATAAGTTGCAGAGATTAGGAGTTCAAAACTCAGAATAACAATCCCAGCTCAAGTTGAATGTATTGCAACACTAATTTGTAGAATAAATAACACAATGATAGCAATATTTATTTGATGAAGGATATCAGTTTATGTGCTTTCAAATCACCTTCAATAGAAATGCATAGGTGGTAAAAACATGTAATAAGTCGTGCACCTAATTCAGGAGTGACATCAAATTAATCATATCGTAACTTCATAATCTCTTCTCGTCTAATACCTTCCGCATTAACTACTATTTCTAATCCATCACCCTGAGGAATAACATAACACCCTTATCAAGACCGTAGATGTGATATTTGAATGACTAATCACAACAAAAAATATTCTAACATGCCAACAAAAAATACAAAAAGTTACATGCAAAAATTGAAAAATATATGAATACAGGATGGAGGTCATACAATGTATATGTCTCTTTATGAAGCTGAAGCAAAAATATCCTTCACGAGATCCACCACTTCAGATTCTGACAGGAGAGTTGTAGCATCCTAATTGATAAGAATAAGAATGAACCATTAAACAGTTTCAAAACAAGAATATATTGGAGAAAGTGAATTATGACCTGTTGACAAACAAAAATTCATGTTCTGAAAACACGTGTACATCAAATGCTCAACAATTATAAATCCATGGTTCAAAATCCAATAGAATTCCAAGTAGACTTCTAAACATTGTATCGGTACAACTCTTTGGGGTTTTAGCAGTTCTGTAAAATGGCACGGTATTACATCTTTTCAGGAATAACTTCTCATGATGTAATTAGTGAATATCTCGATAATCTTATAAATTCATGTGCTTATTTTAACTTGAAATACTTGTCATTGAGATGGAAGTAGTAAAATCTGGAGCTAATGTGTAGAGGGTAGAGTGAGATGACTTATCAAAGTACAAGTGAGATGCAAGAATTAACATGTTTAAAGTTACATTACATTTGGGAAATTTTTGCTTGCTTTTGTTTTGTTTTGTTTTGTAACATCAAGAGTCGTGTGGGGTGAGCCGTAGAGATATATCAATAGTAACATCTAGAGTCGGGCAAAGGGAATTTTACCTAAAGAGTAACACTTAGGGAATTTCACGACTTCACTACTACAAGGGGGGGTCATTTGAGACAAAACATATAGACAAAGTTATACTCAAAAATATAATTTCTTCTCAAACATTTCCCCCTTTTTACTTTTTAATACACTACGGTAGGGTACTATCGACATAGATATGTTATGTTCCACCGTTTGTTCCGCTGCTACTCTGCTACTTTTGTGAGGGCATTTGAAGACCGTTGATCCCACTGTTGTTGATTTCTCATTGACGTGACTCTCTTCAGCAATGCATACACTATTCAGAGGTCGGGAGCTTTTTCCTCTCTGCTGTGATTGCACAGTGGCTCCACGGAGCTCGAGGGTGGTGTGAAAGCCGTGTCTCCTTTCAATGGTGCTAAGCTCCGGTGAAATAGCTTCATCCCATGCTGTCTTCAATGGTGATTCCATCTAAATTTGACTGGGAGCATACTTTTTGGGTTTTCAGATTATACAAAGCAATTCTTCTGGTGTTCCCATGTGAAGCAGCCACAGGCAGAGCAAAGTTGGTCATTGTGGGCTTGTAGGTATAGTTCTTGCCCATCATTTGTTTTTGAGCTGCTTAAAAACCTGTGCACCGTTTATGCAGTGATTTCCCACGTATATTTGTTGTTCAAGGGAGATTCATTTTCAGGATCTTTTGGCTTTTATAATCTTTTTCGGTTCATTTGGCATGTTGGATTCTTGACTCCTGGCAAAACCCTATGAAAAAATCCCCACGACCGCTACATTTTTTGGCACATACAGTGTGCAGCGGGTATAGTAAAAGTCCCAAACATTATTCTTCTGTAAGAGCCCAACAAAGTCTTGTTTTTCATCTATTTTTGTATTTGCATTGGAGCTCTCATTTAATGTATACCCTGCAATCATTGTAGTCAGCAAGACCAAATATGTTGCAGGCATTTTGTCAAACAGTTCGAGTGACTTTTCTTCGCTAGGTGTGCAACGGTGAGACATTGGGATTTTGTTATGTGCGTGTGATTTGTTTGTGATTGCTCCCCGCTGGGATCTGTTTTGTTTTCATTTTTAATGTTAATGTTTCTTTGCCTGTAAAATTTCCAAGATGACATCTCCTTTGTGTGCTGATTTTTCTTGTCAATAAAGGGCCAAGCTAGCTATAGACAAATAGGTTTCTCGCTGGATTTGCGGCTATGCAGTATCTTTTTTATGGCTTTAGTTTACCTCTGTTGTTGCCACGATAGCTCTAGAGTTTGTTTTGCTTCACAGTTAGGCTTTATATTTTTCCTACATTGTCTTTTGTGAATCGAATGATTTTTCCATGGGCTCGAAAAATCTAGGGCCATTTAAATTGGTAACTATTCCTAAAAGGGTCAAAAAGCGGTTTTTAAATAATATTGTTTAGGGAATTTCCCGGTGGTATAGGTGTCAAGGTTTGAAGGCCAGTCCATTATTTTAAGCGAGACATTATATCTGGGTTTCACTGTAAATAGTTCGGAAGTCGGCGAAGAGAAAAGAAACACAGTTATTAATAATGGCAGCCAATGAAAATAGCTAGCTTATTACCTATGCAGAGTTCTGAGGGTGGATGTGAGTATTTCCTTCCATTTCTGTTTTCAGCAGAGTTCTCTTGTCTTCTACTTTGAATGGTCTTGTAGACAAAATCATCTACAATTTTTATTCTCTCTTTCATGATGGCCTCCAAACCAATATTGAAATATCTATTTAATTTTCCAAGAAATGTCAAGATAATGCCATAAAACCATGCTATTTGCAATATCAAAAGTCCTTGTGAAAGAAACTTCTGGGCCAGCATTCGACTTTGATAAATTGTTCATCTCTTCTCCAAACCTGGCATTGCAAATTGAATCGATTGCCAATCTCAAGAAGAGATCCTAATTGACAGTCATCGACCACATTATATGTTTACTATTGGCTGCAAATATGGGTCACATTAATGATTTCTAAAATTAATTGATTCAGAGTGATATTTCCCCCTTCTTTGTTAAGTTTTCATAGGTTCCTAAAGAATAGAACTTATGGGTGTCGGTTGTCCCAAGGTGCACAAATATTCTAACACATACAATTATAGTATTGCATACTTTTAAATATAACATTCACAATGTCAACAAGGTATAAGCATGAAAGCGAGTGTCATTGAGAGGGCCACTGCTCTAATATTTAAGGTGTAGGAGGTCATGTATAATATTGCTGGAATTACAAAAAGTTAAACATTCCATTCCATTTTCCATTTCCATTCCATTGTATAACATTGTTGTAAGCCAAGTTTAGGTTTCCACCACAAGCCTGGAAATTGTAATCCTGGTCAAGTCCTCCTATTAAGTTCATATTTTTGTATAACAGAACTTACAGAATTCTATAGATATTTCAGTTCAGGATGAGCTAGTTGGTCCCTGTAAATCTATGTATGACCCCGATTTATTGCCATTTTCCAGTTAGACTGTTCACCTCACCTTGAAAAATTGGATTAACATAGGAATCATGATCAGTAAAACTAAATTTAGCTCTAAAATTGTGGTTATGGATGCCCCCATGTGGATATACTAATTTTTATTTATATCCTTGAACGAGTTGTATGCTAGATGTTTTTTCCCTTTCTTCCTAGAATTGAGAACTCTGTAATGAAAAGTTAAAACAATAAAAGTCTGAAAGGGCAGTGGGCTATGAATCTATTTTATGTGTACCAAATTTGAACAGTAAGTGTGTAAATGTCCAAAGAGAAGACCTTTACCACTGTAAGCACTACTGAACTACTAAATCAAATGAAGTTTATCATGAACATCTGATTTTACATGTGAAGTTATCATGCCTTATTTGAAGTGCATCAGAATGAAGAAAAGATTGAAAGTACTCACCCTTCCCCATAGTTGTAAACTTCATGGGACATTTTGAAGAATAGTCCAGGGTGCAATCCATTATTGAAGTCACAAAACCCATCCTCCCAAACCAACATCCTGCTCAAGTGGAAGAACAAGTCAGAAAAATTAACAAACTAATAGATTTACTTAGGTTGGGTAGACAGAGAATGAGACGTGTATTAATTTTAAAGTGGTGGTTACCAATTCCTTGAGTTTTCCCCAGACATGTTACAAAATTTGTTATCAGTCTCCCATCTGTTCAAAAGAGGCTTTCAATTTTGATTCTAAGCTTTATGCCAGATATAGGTCCTAATCCAATAGTAACATAAAAACTACATATATATCCAAAAC
Source organism: Taxus wallichiana var. yunnanensis (assembly GCA_018340775.1). Taxonomy (NCBI): domain Eukaryota; kingdom Viridiplantae; phylum Streptophyta; class Pinopsida; order Cupressales; family Taxaceae; genus Taxus; species Taxus wallichiana. The sequence goes on along the minus strand of CM031241.1, from coordinate 536,836,447 downwards.
ACCAGATAGACAATAATCCAGAATATAATCACGAACTTTTGACTCTAAAATTATAATTAAACCATATGTTTCAAACCTAAGTGAAGGGCTAATTCAACTGAGTTAATTTAATAGTTTGAGCCCACACCCAGTTGGATTAGGCAATCGCTTTTCTGTTTGCAGCACTAAGATGATTCCACCCGCAAATTAGAGTGCCCCTGTAATGAGGTGTCGCCATCACTTGCAAGTGACCATCATGTATCAACCTACCAGAGATTGTAAAATGGAGTTCAAAGTCATATAATACATGTGGCATTTATTTGCACCTTGAATCTCGTGGGCTCAAAACCTAAATCCCCAAACTTAGCCTCAAGTTTGAGACTAATTCCAACCCAACCCAAAGGTCAAACTCGAGACAACCCTGGCATACACCACACCTTAAGCAAACGATTACCTCTTCAAGGCCATTAAACGTCCTCATGAAAACACTTGAAAAGAATAAAGCCTCAGCGACCCTCTGAACACAGACATTTTGACAAATATAAAATTGCTCAGCCGTAAGGCCGGCAACAAGTTTGTAACCCGCGACCTCCATATGCACACCCTCAAAACTCTCGAGCACCTAAATAAAACGTATTTACAGTTAAATAAACCCTACAAGAGTAAAACCCTACCAAATTTGAAATGTCCGCTTACAGCCGTGCAACCAAAACAAAGCCAAAGCTGAAATACGTAACCTCAAGAATGCGAAAGGGGGCTTAAAATAGCCGGAAAAACGAAAATGTCCAAACGGCCGTCAAACCGTCAAATTTAACACAATTGGAGAAACGTCCGGAGGTCCTTTACCATAGGGAACGCCTTCGGCGTAATTAACGCATTTTTCTTTCTTTGCAATAATTTAAGTACATTAACCTTGAAATGATCTTTATTTCATTTAATGATTGGTTAAAACAATGAAATCAACTATTATTGAAACATAGTACTACTCTTAATGATTTACACCTCTTTCCTTTTCACAATCTTGTAAAGTATAGACAATACACCCAACAACCCACGTGTTACAACTCATAGCCTTTATTTTGCATACATTAATTTAGGAGAACTCCATTTCAAATTTGTAACGTCCCTTATAGGACAAATCTATAAAATTCTGGTTTTCCCTTGAAACCCTTGTGACAAAAACACTGAAAACTGATTTTTAATTCTTAACCACACTATCAATTTGTAAAAAATGGAAAACGCCTTGATAAATATCTGGAAATGGATATTTCACTTAACCCAAGTACAATGAACCAGCAAACAACAATTTTGGAATTTATTTTTATTTTATTTTTCCAATTGAAAATAAGCAACAAGTACAACTGACTATATGGGAAAAAATATAGCAAATGAATGGCTCCAACTGGTTGCAAATGATGCCCTAGGGCAGATCATGACTTGGTGCAAACCCTAACACTCACTACACCTTAGATTATAGTTGTAATGGCTTCCAAAAGGGGTCTAGCTCCTTAAGGGTGTTCACCCAACCTTAGGAGGGCTCCAAAATTCTCCAACAGCCCACCCAAATGAAGTCCCAATTGATTGGTGGCTGCCCTAGCTATAGAAATTCTAAAAACTATCTTGAAGTGTGCCCTAGTTGTTGAACTAGGTTTGAAAACGAAGATCCTTGATTTTAGCATAAATGTAGCTCTTGCGATGGAGTTACCTCTAAAGATCTGGACTTTTTGTCCTCAAATCTAAAGATTATGAGGGTTTTCGTCCTCTAATCTTGTTGCAATGGATGGTTTCTATCCTCATATTGTAGAAATGTTGAGTGTATGTATTATTCATTTGCATGAAGACCTCAATAAGAGTTTACTGACGAGAATTAGATAATAACCCCTTAGCCCTAAGTTTTGCTTCCAAGATCTAGGAAACAATTCCCTCATCCTCTAGTATAGAACACAATCAAAATGTAAACACCACAATTTATAGAGGTCTTCATAGTAAAATGTTGATTTACAAATTACACTTTCACATTTTCAACAATAACATATCATATACTTGTGTGTTTGAATCCGAGCGCAATCTTTGGAGATTCTTGTTTGCTTGTCCTTTGCACATAAGGTTCCTTCGATTTCTACAACTCCCTTCCTGTTACCACCCTCATCCATAATGAAAGCTACAACAAAAAGAGTGAATTTAGAAGGAGAAAAGGTTGTTGCAATTTACAATCAATAGTGAAGGGACAAGCGTTCATTCTTGGCCATGCATCTCTAGTTCTTCTAAGCAAAATAGAAGGGCTCAATCTTGGGTAAAAAAATTAAGTCGAATCTCCCAAACATTTACAAATACAAGACCCCTTAAATTTTGTCTAAATACGAATGTAGGAGGACAATTTTGAAGTTTAGTAATTTTGGCCCTTGAAGAAATTTTGAATTCCACCATTCTTAGAATGGGTTCAAGGTCATGCATAGGATTGTTTTGTCTTCATATATGTTATACTCTCAAGGATCCATGTTGTCAAGATATTATATGGTCCAAAGATGTATGATTTATGGAAATTTGGAAAGCTAGAGATGTTTTCTCTGAGTAATACATATTTCATCCACATAAAATTTGTGATCAATGATATGGATATAATTGACAAGTTTTAACAAGGTCCACAATAACATGTTTTAGGGTTAGAATAAAATAACTCAAAACACATAACCCCTAGGTCATGTCTAGGTTAGAAGTAGGTCATTGGGCTTTATTAGTCCCCCTTGTCTCACCTTTTCATCTCCACATTGTCACCTACACATTCATTGCACTTGTTAAAATGTTCTCACATTCATATAATATATAGTGACATAAAATACACCATCTCAAGATGTAACTAGATAGTCTCATGAACTCTAACACAATGCATAATCCGATGAAGCTCCTTAATTGTGTCCATATTCACAATTATTATTCATGAGCCATCACATGATTGTACTTGATCTTATGTGTACCATGAAGTCATCTTGCCACACATAGTTTGAAACAATATTTATCCCACATATATAAAACATGCATCCAATCAATGATTATAACAATAGACAACATACTTATTGAGAGAGGTTACACTCATTTGTAAGGAAAACATGAGTCATAATGAATTACATGTGTCATAATGATCCATATAGAATTAGAATCAATCACGTGAATACGGTTATATATGAAATCATAACATATCAAAATGGGGGACAAGTGGGGGTGAGGTGAAGGGGGTGTACTAATTGTTCCATAGTTCTCAATCTTTATGTGTAATTTGATAGAAAGATATTAAATTAACACATTAATCTTGTCTAGAAAATTTTCCATCACATAGTTGTGTACAAGGTTAGAGGAATAAGTAAGAAAACATTTCCTCACATTGTATTGATGGTCAACAACTCAAACATATCACATAATATCCAAAACCATAACAATGCCAACGATAAGAAATGGGTCCAAGGCCATTTGTAACAAGGAAAAGATCAATGTTAAACACCTTAACAACAACAATAATAGGTGCATAGCCACACAATCCAAAACTGCTACCAAAAATAAGAGTATGTGGAAAAATGGAAGATGCCATTCCCCTTCCCTTATAGGTTTTCCTCTTTGAAGTCATCGAGCAAGATAGAGCATCAAAAAAGAAAAGAGAAGCACCCTCCATGAGGCATTCCTCGTGACTAAATATCCTACATGATCCCATCCCAATCTTGGTATCATCCTCAAAGGAAATGATTAACTACTAAAATAAGTAGAATAGTATGAAAGTAAACACATGACTTGGAACTTAATGGATCCGTTGTGACCTATGACACGACACGACATGCTTGTCATAAAGTATAGATAATTGGTAAGACATGATAACTTGACCAATTTTAATAGTTGGTGTGTGTGTAAAGTATGTAACAATACATATTCCTTGGGAAATGTGTAAACCAATGTGTTAAGAGATATGTTTGTAAAAAGAAATATGTCACGAGTATTGAGATAGATTAAAATATGTAACAATTAATGTGTCATAAGCATGATAGATTGAAATATGTGTCAACTAATGTGTTATGAGCAATATGTGTAACAAGCAATGTGTCGTGAACATGAGATGGCTTAGAATATGTGTCGATAATGTGTTAAGAGAAATATATATAATAATAAATGTTTCATGAGCATGATATAGATAAAAATATGTGTCAACCAATGTGTTATGATAAATATATGTAACATGTAATGCATTACGAGCATGATATAAATTAAAAAACATTGTCAAGAAATGTGTAGGAGTAAAAGATGTAACAAGAAATGTTTGTCTACATATTGTGTGTCATAAGAAATGTGTGTATTTTTTTGTCAAAAGTAAAGTGTGTCTCAACAATGTGTGTCATAGGATATGTATTTATACACAATGTGTGTCACAAACAATGTATGTCTAAACAATGTGCGTCATAAGTAATCTTTTTCTATAAAAATGGCTCAAAAGATTTATCTCGTGAAGCAATATGTCATAAGAGACGTGTTCCAATCTATAGATGTAGCCATTAATGTAGCTATAATACGATATAAGTGGTAGGCATTGTATGTAATTGAACGCAAATTACAAAAATAGTAAGCAATCAATGAATAGAGAAACAAATGACATGCGAGAAAATAGATCATGGAGTATACATTGACATGGAGAAAATAGAGTTTATAAAATAGAATGATATGGAGAATACAAAGCATAGAAGAAATCATGAGTATAAGTCATATATGTGCATTAAAAAATATGAGCATAGAACATACAAGTGTATAGAAATAAATTAGATCATAGAGAAAATGAGTACATAGAATAAAACATGAAGATGGATCATATAGGTTCTTAAAAGTAGACATGAGCATAGATCATAGAAGTCCATAAAAGTAAATATGAGCTTAGAGCATACACGTGTATAGAAGTAAACAAGGCATGAAAGCAAATGTTATGTTGTGGAGCTTGTTTTCATGTGTGGAAGTGTTGAAGACTGTACACTATCCACGGTATTGTAAAATTTCTTAATCGAGTTGGCTATTAATGTACTTTTAATAGGTGAGATGTATTGTTGTAGATGTGTGTGAATTCGGGTGTGAATTCAAGAGAGTTTGTTGAGCACAACCGCAAAGATCTGGTATTGTATTGAGAGAGAGGTGACTTGTCATAAAATCGAACAAGTGATTCTTGGTGGGCGTAGCCCAAATTGGGTGAACCATGTTAAATATTGTCTTTATATTGTGCTCTTTTATTTTTACGCACTTTTATTTCAAATTTGTAATATTTTCGCATATTAGTTTTTACTATTGCGATTATTCTGTGGGATTGTTTCGCATAATTTATCCCTTATTTCCGAACAATTGGTATCGAGTTTGGTTTGGTTTGCTAAAGTGTTGAATCGTAGGGAAAGTTTTAGCTTGAGTGGGAGCTATGACAAATGATGGAAGATCAAGGGTTGATAATTTTAATAGACAAAATTTTAGTCTTTGGAAGATGTAAATGGAAGATTACCTTTAGCGAAGGATCTTTATATTTCGTTGTTTGGAAAAGGAACCAAACCCTCGAGCATGACAGATGCGGAATGAGATTTCTTTGGATAGGAAGGCACTTGCGACAATCGGCTATGTCTTGCATCTTCGGTATGATTTAATGTTTCAAAGGAAAATACTACAAAAGAACTGATGGATGCATTAGGAAGTTAAACAAAAAACCCTTTGCCTCTAACAAGATTTTTTAATGAAAAAATTGTTTGAAATGCAGATGTATGAGAATAGCTCGATGGTGATCATTTGAATGATTTTAATATGGTTGTGACTATGCTAGCTTTGGTTACAATAGAATTTGATGAAGAAGTTAGGGATTTATTAATTATATGCTCTTTACCTGAGAGTTAGAATAGCCTAGTCATGGCAGTAAGCAACTTGGTTCCAGCTAACTCAAAGTTGAAGTTTGAGGACATTGTGGGGGTAATTCTAAGCGAGGAAATGCGAAGAAAAAGCTTTGGGAATCTTCTACTTCAGGAATGATTTGATGAGTAGAAACTAGAGGGAGACATAAGAATAGAGGATTCCATGGAAAATTAAAAGATCGACAAAGGTCAAAATCCAAAAGCAAGATGGTATGTTGGCCTAATTGTGAAAGTCCGAGCATGCAAAGGACTGTTGGGAACTTCAAGACAGAAGAAATAACATGAAGAAAACAATGAGGTAAATGTGGCAATGGGTAATATATGTCAAGATGCTTTGATTCTTTTTTTGTATAATATTGTTGAATCTTGGGTTTTAGATTCGGGGCTTCTTTTCATGCTACTCCACATAGACATTATTTATGTTGAGGGATTTTGGGCATGTTTTTCTTAGTGATGATGAGCCTTGAACATAGTTGGAAAAGGTTCTTTTTAGGTTAAGATGTAGAATGGAAATACATGGCTATTGAAGGATGTAAGACATGTGCCTATATTAAGATGAAATTTGATATCGGCGGGGGTAGTTGGGAAGTGATGGTTGCTTTGTGATATTTACGGTGGACTCTTGGAAGGTTACCAAGGGTGCTCTTGTGGTGGCAAGACGGTAAGAAGGTTGGAACCTTGTATTTAACCACCGATAGCACTAATGTTTGTAATCTTATGGCTTCGAAAGTAGATACAACATTGTGGCTCTATAGCCTCGGTCAAATGAGTCATAAGGGCATGAAGACCATAAAGAAGGATTTTCCTGGATATACAAAAATAGGTTTGGAGTTTTGTGAGGATTGCGTATATGGGAAACATAAGCAATTAAGGTTTCTCAATGTTGGACCTACGAAGAAAGAGAGTAAGTTAGAGCTGGTACATTCTGATGTGTGGGGGCCGACTCAGGTATCATCTCTTGGGAGTTCAATTTATTATGTAACTTTTATTGATGATGTAACAAGAAAAGTTTGGGTATATTGTATTAGAAATAAATATGATGTATTTGACACTTTTGTTAAATAGAAAACCTTGGTAGAGAATGAAACATGTCTTAAGTTAAAATGTCTCAGTCGAGATAATGAAGGGAGTATTACAACAATGAGTTTGATGATTATTGTTCTAAGTATGAAATCCATGAGACAAAAGACGGTTCCGAAACTCCATAGCAGAGAATGAGGTGTCGAAAGGATGAACAAAACAATAATGGAATGTGTTAGGAACACGAGGTTACATGCAAAACTTCCTCTCTTTTTTTGGGCGAAGCGGTGAGCACAACTGTGTACTTGATAAACAGAGCACCCTCAAGTGCCTTAGATGGAGGCATACACGAGGAGGCTTGGTATGATAATAAAGTTGATTACTCATTTCTTAGAGTCTTTGGATGTGAGGTGTTTGTTCATATTGACAAGAATGATAAGACCAAACTAGAGGATAAATCGAGAAAAATGCACTTTCATTGGTTATGGTGGTGATGATTTTGGATATAAATGTTGGAGTACTAAGGACAAGAAAATCATTCGATCTAGGGATGTGGTCTTTAATGAGAAAATTATGTAAAAGCAATAGTTGTAGGAAAACAGGGAAGAATTTAAGAAAGAATATGTAGTGGTAGAGGATCTTTCGGATGGGAAAGTGACACATGAATCAGTTTAGGAACCTCCTCAACAGGAACCCCAAATTCCTATATTGAGGAGGTCTTATAGGTAAGAAGATAACTGGACATTTTCTCCTTCTCTTTATTATTTATTACTCACTAGAATGGAGAGCTAGAGATGTTTGATGAAGCAATGCGAGGTAGATGCCAAGAAGAAGTGGGAGTAAGTCATGGATGAGGAACATCGAGACTCTCATAGAGAACTAAACATGGGACTTGGTGAAGCTACCCAAAGGAAAAAGAGCATTGTAGAACAAATGGGTATACAAAGTTAAAGAGGAAGGAGGAAAGAAAAGATACAAGGCCCGATTGGTGGTCAAGGGGTTTGCACAGAAAAAAAGTATAGATTTTGATGAGATTTTTTCTCTTGTAGTAAAAATGAATTATATTAGAACTGTTCTTGGAATAGTGGCAACAAAAGACTTGCACTTAGAGCAGCTAGATGTAAAGACTGCATTTCTCCATGGTGATTTGGAGGAGGATCTATAAATGCAACATGCAAAGGGCTATGAGGTCAAAGGTAAAGAGGATATGGTGTGCAAACTGAAGAAGAGTTTATATATCCTAAAACAAGTTCCACGTGAATGGTATAATAAATTTGATAGTTTCATCATGGAACAAGGTTATATTAGATTTCATTCTAACCATTGCGTGTATATAAAGAAATTCGAAGTTGATAATTATATTATGATGTGCTTATATGTGGATGACATGTTGGATGCATGAAAAAACATGCAGGAAATAAAAGTACTCAAGAAGCAACTAAGTGACTCATTTGCTATGAAGGATTTGGGGGCAACCAAACAAATCCTTGGTATGAGGATATCTCGGGATAGGAAGGAATGAAAGTTGACTTTATCTCAGGAAGAGTACATTATTAAAGTCTTGGAGAGGTTTAATATGTAGGATGCTAAACCTGTTGGGACTCCTTTGGCAAGCCATTTCAAGTTATCAAAGGAGCTATGTCCCAAGATAGAGCAGGAGAAAGTATATATCTAAGGTACTTTACTCATCATCGGATTGGTCAGCTTCATGTATGTCATGGTGTGCACTACGCATGATATTGCCCATGTAGTGGGAGATGTGAGTATATTTATGAGTGATTCAGGTAAAGATCACTGGTAGGCAGTCAAGTGGATGCTTCGGTACTTGAGAGGGACTGTGGGGACAATTTTGTGCTACAGCAGATCGAACACCACTTTGTGTGGTTATGTAGATTCGGATATGGCTGGAGATGTAGACAACAAGAGGAACACAATATGTTATATTTTCATTGTAGGTGGGATATCAATGAGCTGGATTTCACGACTACAGAAGCTTGTGGCTTTGTCAACCATGAGGCCGAGTATGTTGCTTTACACAGAGGCAAAAAAAAGATGATTTGGTTACAACAATTGCTTGAGGATTTGGGGCACAAGCGGAAGGAAGGGAAGTTATATAGTGATAGTCAGAGTGATAAACACCTAGCTAAGAACTTTGTTTTCCACTCTAGGATGAAACATATACAACTTATGTGCCATTTCATCAAGACAACTTTGGAGGAAGAGAAGTTGAAGCTGGAGAATATTCATACCAGTCAGAATCCTGTAGACATGATGACCAAGGTGGTCACAAGGGAGAAACTGAAGCTATGTTCAGCTTTGGTTGGTCTTCACGGACAGTGACAGTGAAGGGTTGAGAAGCTTGCTAAGAGGAAAACTAGTCTCCAAGTGGGAGATTGTTATGTTGTGGAGCATGTTTTCATGTGTGGAAGTGTTGAAGACTATACACTAAAATTATCACTTGTATACTATCCACAATTTTTAGCCTCGAAAAATGTGTCCGATATCTCGATAAATGTGCTCTTGTCATATGGGTGAGATTTTTTACTCATAGGTTAATGGGGTAGTTTTGGTATCCATGATATTGTAAAAATGTTTAAGTAATTTCCTATTAATGTATTTTTGATAGGTGAGATGTAGTATTGTAGATGTGTGTGAATTCGGATGTGAATTCAGGAGAGTTTGTTGAGCACAAATCCAAACAAATCTGGGTATTGTATCTAGAGAGAGGTGACTTGTAATAAAATATGAGAAAATGATTCTTGGTGGACGTAGCCCAAATTGGGTGAACCACGTTAAATACTATCTCTATATTGTGTTCTTTTATTTTTCTGCACTTTTATTTCATATCGGTAATATTTTACGCATATTAGTTTCTACTATTGTGATTATATGTGGGATCGTTCCACATATTTTATCCCTTATTTCTAATAACATACTTTGGTGCATATAAGAAAACAAGAGCATGGAGTATATAATATCACGAATAAAACATGAGCATAACATCATACAAGTGCATAAAGTAAATAAGAGCATGGAGCATACAATTACATGGATGAAAATAGGAGAATGAAGCTTACAAGTTTGTAAAAGCAAACAAGTGCATGGAAGCATACACATGTATAGAATAAAACAAGTTCATTCATAGAATAATAATGAATTAGATAATGTGTATCTAAACTATGATTGATGTATGAAGCAATGTGAAATATCCAAAAATAGGAGCTTAGGGCCAATAATAGTCAAACAAGTGTAACAATATGCATTAAGAAAGTATTAAAATTATATGATTAGTTACAAATAAACATGGAACATGTTAAATAAGTATCTAAAAATAAAAATATGATCATAAGGCAAGATATAAGGCGGTCTGAGATGGGCGGGAGTAACAATGTATCACCAATGGACTAGTATGTATGGATGTGATCTATATAATCTATGTAAGTAGGATGCCCCATGTGTAGTCTATATCCCTAGTGTGGTGGGTATCTCTTAGGGTATAGGGTCATAATAAGGGTACATAGTGTGAAGGATATGATCTAATTAGGCTTAGTATGTAAGATTCCAACAATGTAGGTATGTTCCTAATGTAGTGGGTTTCCCAGGGGTAGAAGGCTTGATATGTTGTAGAGTGTATGTATGTAACTATCTTATTGATATTATGAGGTTCAAGTATGCAAGTATATGAGGTAAGTAGAGTTTTAAATTTGAATAACTACAATGCTTAAGTCTATCAATGAATGAACAAGTCGGATGCATGTAATTATAACCTAAATAAATAAATAAGTTTTGACATTCCTATTTATCTAAAAGGCATAAGGGTAATACAAGGTGTATATTTAAATTAATTAATAAACATTAACGTATAGATGATAATGTAGCTGCCAAATAAAATAACAAGATATCTTGATAAACACGATTACTCAAAACACAAGAGGGGGAATGTACTTCATTGAATACATAAGCAAAGAGGTTATATGGATGTGCGAGTGACTTTGTAGACTAGAAATGACCTAGAGTTGCTTCATTTTTGGAATTATGACTATAAACTAAGTCTGCATAGAACTTTATGACTTGTCTTAGAGTGTGGTATAATCTGGTCCTAATTTGTATAGTTTCATATAGGGATGTGTTAGTGCTCAATAATGTTTTGTGTAGTTATGACACTCTATGATGAAACTCACACTATTTCCCTAGGTGTTACACATGTCCAAAACCCTTCGAGTGATGTGAAATACCTTGAACCCTAATCATATGTAGGAGACCCTTGCAAAAATCTTAATGTTTGGGTTGAAGAGCCCTTTTTCCACCTATGTTAGCAATACTTTGAAAAGGCCTCAAACCACAAATAGTTCTCCGCCTAGGATGTGATATATGTATGGATGCAACTACTTTGGTAACTTGAACACTTTACTGATGAGATATAATGGAATTGTGCACTTAAAATTGGGTTGGGTTGGATTGACTTGGAAGTGTTATTTCTTAACACCCCCATTTTGAAAACTCCTTTTAGAAATAATCACCCAATTTGATTTTAAAAAAATTGGTAATTTGTAAATACTTGCCTTTATTTTTAGAAGTGTTTCCTTATTTTTCCTATCTTTTGATTAACACTCAAACTTCAAATTTATTTGGTTCTCACTCTTGAAACATTTCCACATATTCACATTTGGTTGTTCCTTGCATCTCACACTTTAACAATATTTGTTTCTCACACTTCTTGTTTGCGAGAGTTTGTTCTTCGCAGATTAATGGTTATCAATAATGAGTGAATTGAATTTTTCCTCGTAGTCAATCTAAATTTTCTCCTCACACCTTACAAATGTGAGAATTTTAAAACTTGCACCTCACATATGTGAAAATTCAAATCTCACACCTTGCATATGTGAGAATTCAAAGCTCACACCTCACATAAAAAGGAAAAGATAACGTTAAGGACACCTCAACATGTAGAAATGTGAGTCAACAACAATGATGCATGTGGCTCAATGCATGGTTTACATATGCCACCATGAGGTCAAGCTACTAATCAAGGCTAATGATTATGTTTAATTTTAATTATCATAAAATGTGCTCCATATTTAAAATAAGACATTTTAAAAAGTAACATTTGATATCAAAACTTTAGATTTGATAATGAATTTAAACAACAATAATTTGAGATCAACACATGAAATAGAGAAAATACAAAAAAAAATAGAATATAGAGAATAATGGAGCAATTTATATTGAATATTGGAGGGCATTTTATACAATTGCTTGCTCCTATAATCATGGAGTCAAGTCTCATCATATTATCCCCATATCTCTCCTCTATTCCCTAGTCTTACTCCCACACCCCTATCTATGAGTTATGCATGACAACTAATTGTGCACACTCATGTATTATTTAAATAATACTAATATTCAAACCATATGTTCACACTATGAAAACTAATTTCCTAACATTCACCCCCTTAATGTGAGCATGGGTGTGTTTTGTCTAGTACCTGCTCATGTTCTATAAGTACGATGGTTTTCAAAGAATACCATCAACTCTAACAGTTTTCTAGTGGAACCATTAACCACTATGTATGTGATTTTCTAAGAGATTCACAAACTCTCAAATTGGTTTTCTAGTGGACCACCAACCACTCCATAGCAACGTACATGTTTCCCCACTCACATTTTACAAAAAGGAACAATATATAGGAAAATATGTTCCTAACTATGAACATGAATTATCCTTCTGTTCTTATTTACTACCACACATGCTGAAAGCAAACACACTATGAAAGTAGAAAAAATAAATGATCACCAATACAATGAAGCAATCTCTTTGTTGGTGACTAACAAGAGATGCTTATTTTCCTCCATCCTCTTTTGCTTCCAACCTCCATGAGTCAATTACTCAATATATGTATTCACCTTAATCTTCCTTCTGATTCAAGTTTATCTTCTTCTTTAGTGCTTTCCTCATCATTTGCATAGGCCTCATCCATCTTGAGCTTACCTAATATAAGATCCTTGGCACGAACAATACAGAAAGAAGATTTGTGTCCCTTTTTCTTGCAAGAAAAACATTATAATTCTTTTTTTCTTCATGAAGAATTAAAATGCTCTTTCTTTATATAAAGGGCAGTTTCTTCCTCAATGTCTTCTTTTGTTCTTTTCTCCTCAGCTAGTAGTGCAAAAATCATACCTTCAAGTGATTGAGAAGGCATTTAGCCAAGAGTAAACACTACATTACTGTATTTTGGAGGTAAGCTATTCAATAAAATAGCTTTTGCATCTTCATCATCTACTTGAGCACTTACTTCTATCAGTTGTCTCAAAAGAAATCTTAGTTCAATAATATGACTTGACATAGTTGCATCCTCAATCATTTTCAACTTGAATAACTGTAATTTAAGTGTGAATTTAGCAATCAAGGCCTTAGCTCTAAATTTTTGGCTTAGTAAATCCCATATATACTTAGAATTTTTTTCCAAGTCAATATAATGCAGCTCAATGTATGATAGAGAAAACCCAATAATGGATTTTGCTTTGTCATCCTTGGTTTTCCATTGAATTAATTTTGCAACATCTGTTGGTTATGTTTCTTTTCCATTTACAATCCCCCAGATATTTTTGTTCATTAGTTACATTTTTATTTTCACCTTCCATGTGTGAAAATTTAATCCATTGAATTTATCTAAAGGTATTTCCATGATAGGTGTCGAACACAGTCGAAAATGCACCCTTACAATAATATTCAACTTTATTTTTAACCAAATTAATAAAGCATATCAGAGAAATTTAATGTTGTAAATCACTCACTGTTATTTTTACACAAGTGGTGGATGGAGACCAGAGTGAGTCGTTGATGAATGAAACAAAAGTGTAGGCAATCCAAAGGTTCTATTTCAATCCATGCAAGCTCAATTGTCGCTGATCAACATAATTAACGGGATTGGATCATAATCGATGACGATTGGATCGAATCAACGGCACGATTAGAGGAATTGATAGTGATTCTTGTGTCACGAAACTAGAATTCAAAAAATGGTGACAAAAGCTTAAAAATATTAGATCCGCATCCTAGAAGCCACAATTTTATCATACACTAACTCTCATAACTTGTCCTATCCTTCTCTAATACCGATGACATTAAAACTCTAGATTTGATAATGAATTTAAACAACAATAATTTGAGATCAACACATGAAATAGAGAAAATACAGAAAGAGATAGAATATAGAGAATAATGGAGCAATTTCTATTGAATATTGGAGGTTATTTTATATAATTGTTTTCTCCTATAATCATGGAGTCAAGTATCATCACATTATCCCCATATCTCTCCTCTATTCCCTAGTCTTACTCCCACACCCCTATCTATGAGTTGTGCATGACAACTAATTGTGCACACTCATGTATTATTTAAATATTTAAATAATACTAATATTCAAACCATATGTTCACACTATGAACACTAAATCCTAACAACATTCCCAAGACAAGGAAACATCAAGTCATGCATTATGCACCATAAATATAGGCATGCCAATTTGAATAAAAATATTGCTCAAACTGAAGTTGGTGCATTAACCAAATTCATTTGCAAATTTGAAATTTTCATATTTCTAAGCTTCTAGTGATTACAATATCAATTTCTAAACCAATGGTTATTGATTCAGGGAATCTAGCATGTATACTTTCCTATACTCGTATGCATACCAAAGGATTATAAAGGACACTATTTTAGATCTTGCCTTGCTTGACAATGAATTCCCTCATTATTCTGCAATCTTCTTGACTATTTTGAGGGAAAGAAAATTTGTGGATTCCATAGATGAAATTGAAATGTTGGTTGACCAAGTGCAAAGGGTTGTGGATGCAATGGCCATCAAGAAATATGGATTACATTGGATAAAAAACCAAAGGTATTTCCATGCCCTGGTTTGTTTTCTCCTATCTTTGCCCACACTCAAGAAAAAAATGGAATTTTACACTAAAAAAATGAAGAAAATAGAGTAGCTTTCATTTATGGTTTAACTTTTAAGATTTATTATAAGTTGTCAGATTCCAATGTAGTGTATAACTCCACTACCATTAAATCAAAGATGGATATCCATGATGTAAGGATAATTTTACATAATTGGGAAAAGGACCCTATTGATAATATTGATGATGATAGTTTAAACAACATCCCTATTCAAATATTTAGACTAGGAGTGAGGATTGGGATGGAATTGATGAACCATCTATATGGTAACCCTTCCACTTCCAAGATGGATGTTTCATGGATTCCTCTTCTATCACTGATCGTTGATGACAATCATATTCCTACCTTAGGGCATATTTTATAACTGAATTTGATTTCATGGAGAGAGGAATATGTGGCCCATAAGAATTCATTCTTCATGGCCTCATATATAATAGATGAAATATGTGGAATTCTTATTTGTTCTAAATGTGGCCCTCTTTAGAATTCTATGTGGCCTTGTGAGGAAAACAAGACTTATTCTAATTTATATGCACATAGAATCAGGGCCCATATTAAGGACATATGCAATTACTTCTATCCCAAAGTTTACAAAGGTTGACAATGGAGAAAAACATGCATAGGATTTTAGTAGAAGTTATAAAATCCATTTAACAATTGGGAGCTACTTTCTTCTACCTATAATACACAATCATCATGATTGAGGGACTCTTGAATCCTCCATTACAATGGTCATATCATGTGTTAAACAAACTGGTAGAACAAGAATATTCTTTCCAAGTCATCAATGACATGGCCAATAAGTGAAAAGAGAAGAAACTAAGGTGCCAACCTCCATTACCCCTCTCCATTAAAAACATAGAGTTCAAAATATGGTCTCAATTTCTTTGCTGCTCATAGGAATTCTATTAATCTTCTTGAGAATTCATAAAGGAAGTATGATCTTAGGTGCAAGGTTTCCAAGCATTTGGAATCTCTTATAGGAAATTTAAATATTGCACATAGCCATGAATTTGATCTTAATGATTGGGTATGGATTACCCAAGAGGATGAAAATATTATATAGTATATTATGAAGAATACATGGGTAATTCCCCACAAAAGAGGATGATCGAGAAAAAAAATTTCCGGAGAAGAGGGACACTAGCTTATACAGAGCCACAAACCCAATGCAATAAAGGTCTCCCATTGCTTCTCTAGGGTCCGTTGATCCAAACAATATAGCATTCCAAGAAATAATCCTGAGAAAGCCCAATATCCTCCTCTCGGTGGCCTATGAAATGTCCTCTTCAGAAGAGGAAGAAACAAGCGAAGAAGCAACTAAGGAGGATTCAAAATATGTAGAACAAGTTTAGAGGAGAGAAGGAAAGGAGCCCTCCACCAGTATACCTCCACATGAACAAGAACATGACTAGGTAGAGAAATACTTGATCACGAGAGAGGGAGTGAATAGATTAGAAAATACATGAAGATCCTCAAATCAAAATTAAATTCAATCCTATAACTGGAAAAATGAGAAGAGTGACCAGGAAGAGGATGTTGACTAATGAGGCCTCATATCTAACGTGAAACATTAGAGTACTAATTTATCTAACAAAATAGAGAAAAAATAAAGGGTCTCAAATTGTGGAATATAAAGAGGACCATGCACCCTTTATTTGAGAATTAGTTTAACTTTCAATGTAGATGGTTTAGGGGGTACATGTAATAAATAACATCTGGAGACACATGAGAAGGCCATTGTATCTAAAGGTCTTGCAAACTAGGTGGAACAAGATTTACCGTCCCTTTTCAACATCATGAAGGAGAGCCTTGAGGCCAAGAAGAAGGGACAAGCCTTCTCTAAAAAGGTCCGTACAATTTTAAACAGAGTGCTTGTGCTACAACAAATGCTACAGGTCATCATAAGGGCCACTGATGAGGGAGTATGTCAAGATCTTGTTGTGTTATGTATAGAGAATACTAGCCTTTGTAAAACATATATCGGATATACAAAGGCCTCTATGGAAGATTGGGAGAATCAAATGGGAAGGATTCATCCACAATTAGATGGTATCATTTCTAGGCACAACTAAAATTTCTTTGAAGCAAACATCACCAAGATATACACGAAGGACTAGAGTGCATCCACCATGGAATAATTCTCAAGACAACTTAGATAGTTCATGGTATACTTCAAAAATAACATTTATGAGGAAAATGAGACAAGGGCTTCAAATTTTATAGAATTAGTGTTGTTAGGTTGTGGAGCTTGTTTTCATGTTAGATGTGTTGTAAATTGTACACTAAAAGTATTGTAAATGTTGTCTTTTCATGTATTAATTATATGGGTGGTATTTAACCCATAGGTTTATGGGTTGTTTTTTTGGCCCATGGTATTGGTACCCACGGTATTGTAAAACTATTACCTATTGTTGTGCTTATAAATAGATGGGCATACAATAGGGAGTGATAGATATGGGTGTGTGAATTCAAGTGTGAATTTGAGAGAGTTTGTTGAGCATAACTCCAAACAATATTTTTGTTTTTAATTGTGAGAAGATTGATATGAGAGCGTATGATACGTTTGTTGGCTTGTAATTAAATATGAGCAAGTGTTTCTTAGTGGATGTAGCCCACATTGGGTAAACCACATTAAATCCTATCTTCTTGTTGTGTATTTTGTTTTCTATTTTATGTTCATACTTCTTATTACTTTGATTCTGTGGGATTGATCCGCATATATATTTCTAGTTATCCCTAATAATTGGTATCAAAGCTTATGGTTATGTTTGTTGAAGCGTTGAATCATAGGAAGGTTTATTAGCTTGAGTGGGAGCTATGCCAAATGTTGGTAGATCAAAGGTTGAAAAGTTCAATGGGTAGAAATTTTGTCTATGGAAGATGCAAATGGAAGATTACCTCTATCAGAAGGATATCCATGTTTTGTTGGCAGGAAAAGCAAATCAACCAATGGGTATATTGGATGAGGAGTGAGAGTTGTTTGATAGAAAATCACTCGAGGCCATCTGGTTGTGCATTGCATCTTCGATCGCGTTCAATATATCACAAGAGAATACCATAGAAGGTCTGATGAACGCATTAGGGAAGTTATATGAGAAACCCTTTGCTTCTAATAAAATATTTTTGATGAAAAATTTATTTAATATGAAGATGTCTGAAAATGGTTTATTTGCAAATCATTTAAATGAATTTAATATGGTTGTATGTTGAACTCTGTAAAAATTGACTTTGATGATGAAGTCAGGGCTCTACTTATTTTGTGCTCCTTACCAGAGAGTTGGAATAGCCTAGTGATGGCCATGAGTAACTTTGTCTCTAACAATGCCAAGTTGAAGTTTGAGGATGTTATAGGAGTGATCCTTAGTGAGGAAATGTGATGGAAAATATCCGGGAGACTTCTAATTTAGGGAATGCTTTGGTGGTGGAGAGTAGAGGAGACAGAAGACTAGAGGGAAAGGACCCATGTAAGATCAAAATCAAAGAGCAAGATGGTATGTTGGCATTGTGGAAAGGTTGGGCATGCGAAGAAGGATTGTTGGGATCTTTGGGACAAGAATAAAAAATATGAAGATACCAAGGAGGTGAATGTGGAAGTAGGTAATGTTTTTCAAGATGCATTAATTCTCTCCTTGGATAATATTGTTGAGTCTTAGGTTTTAGATTTAGGGGCTTCTTTCCATGCTACACCACATAGGAATTATTTTATTGATTATGTTCAAGGGTATTTTGGACATGTTTATCTTGGTGATGATGAGTCTTGCAACATAGTAGGAAAAGGAAGTGTTTAGGTCAAGATGCAAGAATGGGAACACTTGGCTACTGAAAGATGTCAGACATGTGCCAAAGTTGAGATGGAATTTGATATCCACAGGGCAGCTAGGGAGTGAAGGTTGTATGGTGAGTTTTATAGTAGACTCCGGAAGGTGACCAAGGGTGCTCTTGTGGTAGCAAGAGGTAAGAAGGTTGGTACCTTGTATTTAACTAGTAGTGCTGATTATTGTAATTTAGTTTTTGCAAAAGCATATGCAACTTTGTGGCACTATAGGCTTGGTCACATGAGCCAAAAGGGCATGTAGATTTTGAAGGATAGATTACCTGGATTGAAAGAGATTGATTTAGATTTTGTGAAGATTGTGTGTATGGAAAAAAAAAAGGGTAAATTTTCTCAAGGTTGGATCTATAACGAATAAGAATAAGTTTGATACGGTCCATTTAGATGCATGAGGGTGGCTTAGGTATCTTCTATAGGTGGTTCATATTATTATGTCACTTTTATTGATGATGCAACTAGGAAATTTTGGGTGTATTGCATTAGGAGAAAATATGATGTGTTTGATACATTTAAAAGATGGAAAGCCTTGGTTGAGAATGAAACAAGTCTCAAGTTAAAATGTCTTAGGTCAGATAATGGAGGAGAATATTGCAATAATGCATTTATTGATTATTGTTCTAGGAATGGAATCCATAGAAATATGATAGTTCCAGAACTCCACAACAGAATGGATTGCCATAAAGAATGAATGAGACAATCATGGAGTGTGCAAGGAGCATGAGGTTGCATGTAGGGCCAACCCTTCATTTTTAGGTGAAATCGGTAAGCATGGTTTTATATTTGATCAATTGAAGACCTTCAAATGCTCTAGATGAAGGCATACCCAAGTAAGCTTGGTCTAGTAAGAAGGTTGATTATTCCTTTCTTAGAGTATTTGACTATGAATCCTTTGTTCATATTGATAAAGATGATAGGACCAAGTTAGAGGCTAAATATGAAAATGCACCTTTGTTGGTTATGGTGTGGATGACTTTGGTTTCTGGATTTGGAGCCTTAAGGATAATAAAATATTTTGTTCTAGGGATGTGGTCTTTAATGAAAAATTCATGTATAAACAATAGTTGCAGGATCGGAAAGAGAAACCAGAAAGAGTACAAAGTGTTGGAGGAAGTTACAGAGCAACTAGTGCTAGTACACCCAGTTCAAAACCTACTCCACCTAAACCCCAAAATCCTATTGTGAGGAGGTATTCTAGGGTAAGAAGGGAACTTGAATGTTTTTCTCCATATCTTAATTATCTATTACTCACTTGACAATGGAGAGCCATAGTACTTTGAGGAAGTAATGTAGGTAGATACCAGGAATAAGTGGGAGTAAGCCATGGATGAGGAACATCAATCTCTCATGGAAAATCAGACTTGGGATTTGGTAGACCTACCCGAAGGTAAGAGAGAATTACAAAACAAGTGGGTGTATAGATTCAAAGAGGAGGATGGAGGTGCTAAAAGATACAAGGCATGTTTGGTGGTCAAGGGGTTTGCACAAAATAAGGGTATTGATTTCAATGAGATTTTTCTCCAGTAGTGAAGATGACTTCTATTAGAACTATTCTTGGGATAGTGGTAGTAGAAGACTTGCACTTAGAGAAATTAGATGTGAAGATTTTGTTCCTTCATGGTGATTTGGAGGAGGATTTATACATGGAGAAGCCACATGGATATGAGGTCACAGGGAAGGATAACATGGTGTGCAAATTGAAGAAGAGCTTGTATGGCACTGAAACAAGCTCCACGATAGTGGTACAAGAAATTTGACAGTTTCATGATGGAACAAGGATACTCTAGGTGTCATTCAGACCATTGTGTTTATATCAAGAAGTTTGATGATGGAAGTTACATTATCATGTGTCTGTATGTGGATGAAATGTTGATAGCAAGTAAAAACATATAGGAAATAAAGGTATTCAAGGAACAACTTAGTGATTCTTTTGCTATAAAGGATTTGGGGGTGGCAAAACAAACCCTTGGTATGATAATATCTCGGGATAGGAATGAAAAAAGTTGAGTTTATGTTAGGAAGAGTACATTAATAAGGTCTTTGAGAGATTTAGTATGGAGGAAATTAAACCAATTGGTACCCCTTAACATGCCATTTCAAGTCATCAAAGGAGAAATGTCCTAAGACAGAGGAGGAGAGACTCTATGTCCAGGACACCTTAATCATCAACAATTGACAACTTTATGTATGCCATGGTGTGTACTAGGATAGAAATTTCTCATGCAAAGGGGAATAGTGAGTAGGTTCGTGAGTGATCCAAGTAAAGAGCACTGGAAAGCAATAAATTGGATCCTTTGGTATTTGAGAGGGACCATGGGGACAATTTTTGTTATAGTGGATCGGATACCATTTTTCGTGGTTATGTAGATTCATACATGGTTGGAGATTTAGACAACATGAGTAGCACAATGGGTTATGTGTTTATTGTAGGTGATGCAACAAAGAAGTTGGATTTCACGAATATAGAATCTTGTTGCTTTATCAACCATAGAGGTTGAGTATGTTGTTGCCACAGAGGCAAGAAAAGAGATGATTTGGTTACAACAATTTCTTGAGGAGTTGGGGCATGAGCAGGAGGAAGGAAACCTACCTAGTGATAGTCATAGTGTTATACACCTAACAAAGAACTCTAGTTTCCACTCTAGGATGAAGTATATACGATTAAGGTGTCATTTCATCAGGACAAATTTGGATGAAAAGAAGTTGAAGCTGGTGAAGATTCATACTAGTCAGGACCCTGCAGACATGATGACCAAGGTGGTCACAAGGAGACATTGAATCTATGTTCATCTTTGGTTGGTCTTCACGAATGATAGTTAAGGGTGAAAAGCTTGCTCAAAGGAAACCGATCTCAAGTGGGAGATTATTAGGTTGTGGAACTTGTTTTCATGTTATATGTGTTGTAAATTGTACATTTTCATGTATCCTTGTCGGGGTTTGGGGTCTGGGCTAGGCCTTGAGTGGGGTTTGGGGGTGGAAACCCCTGAATTTTTTTTTTTTTGGGAGTAACCCAAAAATGTGGTCTTTTTATGTATTAATTATATGGGTTGTATATAAGTCATAGGTTTATGGGTTGGTTTTTTGGCAAATGGTATTGGTACCCATGGTATTGTAAAACTACTAGCTACTGTTGTGATTATAAATAGCGAGTCATACGATGGGAGTGACATAGATGGGTTTGTGAATTCAAGTGCGAATTTGAGAGAGTTTGTTAAGCATATATCCAAACAAGATATGTGTTTTGTAATTGTGAGAAGACTGATATGAGAGTGGCTTACACTCTTGTTGGCTTGTAATAAAATTTGAGCAAGTATTTCTTGGTGGATGTATCCCACATTGGGTGAACTATGTAAAATCATGTCTTCTTCTTGTGTAATTTGTTTCTGTATTTTCTGTTCATAGTTTTTATTACTTTGTGATTATGTGGGATTGATCCGTATATATATTTATATTTATCCATAACAAGTGTCTCATGTCAAAGAAAATATTCAAAGGGTCCAGGACCTCGAGGAAGTTTCGTGAGTCAATAATGATTTCTCGAAGATCATGTTGGAGAAAACTTCTAATCTATTCAAAAATCTCATTATTTATCTTAACAAACTTAACGGGACTACAAAGTATGTAGGAATGCACTCAAAAACTATATATAAAATTACCACACAACAAGCCCCAAGTACTTCAAAATAAAAGTGAATTATTGTTAGACATCTTAGGAATATTCCTTGGGCATGCCAAACCAAGTAATCAATGTAACATCGTAACTAAATCAGTTAGGATATTTTTTAAAAGGAAATTTATCTTTGGTATTTTGTGTACATAGCATTACATATGGAGGCATCCTAATGGTCGCATTTTATAAAAATAGACATGTATCCTTCCATTGAAAGAGGATTTGAATTCAAGATTTATAATGCAATCCAGTTTCAAGAATTCCTATGAGTTGAAGTAGTTTTCTTTCATTTCTTTTTCTGTGTGATCTTTATGAATTATTGTTGAATAATAAATCTTTAAATTATTCTTTGCAAGTTTAATGAATGTAATGATATTCATATCTTGATAAATTGCAAGGAACAAGTGTTAAGAAATTTAATGGGTTGTCTAGTTTATGAATGTTTAATTACAACCACAGTTCTAATTTTCCTTGAATCTTAGCATCAATTGTATGCCGCTTTATGTGAACTATTGAATGCATCGGGTTATAAGGGTGTGCAAGTGTAATTTGTATGATTAAACTTCATAAAATTTAATTTTAGTTATAGTCACAAAATCATGCACTTTAGATAATTATTTATCCCGGTCTCATACTATTATTTAGAAGGTTCTTAAGTGAAGAAAGTACTAATTAACCCTTGTCTTTTGGCCACTTTATTTTATTTTACTTTGTCATTACCGACTTCTTGCACCCATATGCCCAGTCAACTTCTATCATCACGCGTCATTTTAGCCTTGACTAGGGCACCCAAAATAGTATTAGAGCACCCGTGGGTGCCCTAGTCCCACCATGGGTGCCCCGATATTTATAGAACTTTCCTGCCACTTTTGGGGATCTTTCTAGCCATTTGGGATCTTTATCTTTCTTGCGGTCAGCCATTTCAGGGTTAATTATGAAATTAGACCAAGGGAACCCTATAAATATAAAGTTATGAGACCATAATGAAGGACCTAGCATCACTTACTACTATCACTCCATCTAGAGTTGCATCCATCTATTGTATTGGAGATCACTTGCATACACATACCTCTATCAACAAGGCATGAGGTTAGGACATCTGCACCACACTTCATAGGTGGAGGGATTCTATTTTATTCCATGTACACATTCTACTACATTTTCTACACATATTTATTGTTCTCTACTTCACAAAGTGCAACTGACACAAGAGCAACCTAGGGCATGTTCACACACACTTGCACATATAAGTACATTAAGTCTTAGATTTAGTGTAACACTCAGTTAGTAAGTCCACCATTGTGGCAGCTGAGGTCAATCTGAGCCCTTCATATGCATTATTATTTTTAGGGTTTGATGCTTGTTTTTGGGTCTTGCATGTCTTTCTTTCATCTCAAGTTATTGGCGACATGAGGTGCGAAGACAATGAATATGATGCGACACATAACAAAGGTTCCACATCACCTCTCATCCTTGTGAAGATCAATTTTAGAGCTTTTACACGAGACTGTAGGCGCTAGAGTGCAGACTAGAGCACTGCAGTGGCCCAATCCTCCTCCAAGTGCTCCAGTCCAGCTAGATCCTCTAGATCCACCCTTTTCGGGACTTTTACACAATCATTCTTGCTCATTATTTTTCCAGTCCCCTTTATGACACTCTCCAATAGGTGTATGTTATTCGAGATGAGTTATTTCCCCTTCCTTCTTTCACAAAAGAGTAGGGTTAGCATTTCCTTTTACATATTTGTTAATCTCATTTATATTCTTATTTATTGCATTTATATACTTTATTACAGTTGTTCATAACTTAGATTAACTATCCCATTACTACCTAGTCTAGTTAATTTTTAGTTAATCATTTTGGTGGACCCAACATGACACACTCTTGTGCTTTGGTTCACACTTGACTATTGAGGATTTCCACACATGAACCCCACACACTACACTATAAGCATTACAAATTGCATTTCATCATACATTACGTCATACACCATATGTTCTATATTCACTCTACACCATTTTGACACTTTTACATTTGTACACCGTACATCATACTAGTTGTCATTTTACAATCACCATTATCTATGCGTCTTCCATCCTACGCTTATCCTACATATTGCATAATTACATTATATACATGCCATTCATATTACGCCTCACATTTTCACACACATTCTTCATCACATATGAGTCTAACATTACATCACCCGACATACTACATTACTAGTCTATTTACTTACGTTACATTCCACTCTATACATTATACTTTACACATCCTACACATCTAGCATTGCATTCTACATACTATATGCTCTTCGACACATTACATGTCTTTGCACTCTTTATTACAACATTATACATACTATACTTAATTTACATCATGCATATTACACTTCTAAGTTTACATCATACAATACATATTCTACTAATCACATGGCCATCTCTTACTATCATGTTTATCACATTATCTTCTACGCACCGCACTCACTACTGATGACATACTTTAGTTCCTCGGTCCATACTTGACTGCCAAGGGTTTACAAATAAAATGGACCTTATATGCATCAAAATATTTCTATATGACCTTTCGACATGTGACATTCCTAAGATAGTGACATACACTTTAGGCTAAATCATCACCTATTATATCATTTTGAAGTGGTATACACCTTAGGTTACATCACCACTCCACTTATAGTGATATAAACTTAGGTATAAATCATCACTCATCCATTCATCTTCTAGTGATAAGCGCTTAGGATAAATCATCACTTGTTCATTCATTAAGTCATGATATACACTTCAGCTATAGGGTTCACACATAAATTTTCTATATGTTGCATATAATCAACCTACACACACATTTAAAGCGCGTTAGGCACAACATACACTAGTCGACCATTTCTCAATGATGCACTCTTGTTTACGGTTCATTCTTGAGCTCTTTGAGGGGAAAACAAAATGAACCTCACCGCATACACTTCCATTCACTTGGGGGCACTTGGCTCCTATCCCTCCATTCTACATTCCATTCCATCCATACACAACATACTGCATACTATGGTTGCTTTTATTCTTACTTGTGCTTTTTCATGGTCACTTTATTACGTATGTAGTTAGTTTAATTATATATCATTTATTTATATCATACACATGTGTGTTCATGCCTTTATCTAGTTGTGATCATAGATACAAGTCTCTTACACGCAACATGGATGTTCACCTTCTACCCTTCCTACACTGTTCGTTGGGGGCATCCACATCCGTCTCTCACAGGTGTTATTGATTCATTTTGTACATAGCACCTTACATTATTTTCTTATACACACTTTTGACATACTATTTGTCTTTCTAACATGCTAACAAGTGCTTCATGTGCAAAATTTGTTATGCAGGGATATTTACTTCCATACTTGTTTGTTATTGTTTGATATTGTATATGGGCCTTGCCCTACATTTGGTGTGCACACTTGTTTGTTGTTTGTGGCCATGATGGCCTTGCGTGTCTTACGACATCGTGAGTGATGTCCCATGTTTGCAACCCACTTTGTGTGGCCTACTTTGTCTTCTTGTGTGTTTACTACATTGCTTGGTAGCTTTTACACTTTGTTTGCATAGCTTACACATTGTTTTCTATATCCATACACTCGTCTTTGGCTAGCCTTCTTGTTTGTGCATGCCTTGGTTTTTACCAAGCACTTTCTAGAGTTACAATGTACATACGACCGGTCCTATTTTGGGGCCGCATTTCTCCTATCAGCAACGTCACATGCACTCCTAAAGAGGGGGGACATCATTTGGGGGTATTTACATACTAACACAGAGATTTTACATCGGTTCGGTTTAGTTACATACAACGAGTGGGTTTCATACCGGTCTATGAAACCCATACGCGAGTGGATTTTACAAGACATGGTGTCCTTAGCATTACGAGAAGCGATTCACATGCTTGGATGTTACAGTGGGTGTACCTCTCTACACTACTTCGGCCGATAGCGTTGGATCTCCCAAAAACTAGAATGATACAAATATCTCTTCACACGCATTTAGGGAATTGGTTGGAGCTTGGAGGACACAACATTTTCTCCCTACACTTATTTGGCCTATGGCATGAGATCACCCAAAAAATTGCGATCTGGGATATCCTTCTACACTCTCTTTCTCAACATGGATCAAGTGCACATGTTCCATTTACATTTACATTTGCGTATTTTGCATTTACATGATTTCATATACGCGTGTATTTTACATTGTGTTTTTACACTTACATACATACATATTTGACTACTTGATCATTTTCTCCTTACAGGCACAACCATATGAGAAACAAGTAGTCAAATGGGGAAAAAATAACAACGTCAACAACAACACTCCACGACATGACACACGCTTTACTAACCATGCAGGTACACTACATAGTCAACAGTACACACAAGTTCCACACTAGGTTCAATCTCATCACTTGTTTCTTTACGCATTTTTCATCTTTAGTTTCCACATTCCTCCATCTTTTTGTCATTCCACACTTTTTATAGTTCTTCGAACACCTTCTTCATCACTTTGTACATCGGCATCAGGTACTCATATCTATCTACTTTATGTTACCGAGCTTTCCGCTCACAAACATAAAGTGGGGGGAAAATGTCATCACAAAATCATGTACTTCAGACAATTATTTATCTCGGTCTCATACTATTATTTAGAAGGTTCTTGAGTGAAGAAAGTAATAATTAACCCCCATCTTTTGGCCACTTTATTTTATTTTACTTCGTCATTTCCAACTTCCCGCACCTATATGCCCGGTCGACTTTTGTTATCAAGAATCATTTTAGCCTCAACTCGAGGCACCCATATTAATCTTGGGAACTTGTGGGCTCCCTGGTCCTCTGATGGCTGCCCCGATCCTTCTAGATATTTCCCACCACTTTTTGGGCTCTTTCTATCTGTTTGGGATCTTTATCTTTCTTTTTGGTCGGCCATTTCGGGTTAATTACAAAATTAGACTAAGAGAACCCCAGTAAATATAAAGTTATGAGACCATAATGGACTTAACATCACTTACTAATATCACTCCATCTAGAGTTACATCCATCTATTGCATTGGAGATCATTTGCATCCACATAGCTCCATCATCAAAGCATAAGGCTAGGACATCTACATCACACTTCATAGGGGAGGGATTCTATTCTATCCATGCACATATTTTACTACATTTCTACACATAGTTATTGCTCGTTACTTCACAAAGTGCGACCACACAAGAGCAACCTAGGGTATGTTCACACACACTTGCACATAGAATTACATTGGGTTTGAGATGTAATGCAACACTCGAGTTAGTAAGTTCACAATTATGGCCAGGTGATGTCGGTTTGAGCTCTTCATATGCATTATTGTTTTTTAGGGTTTGATGCTTGTTTTGGAGTCTTGCAGGTCTTTTTTTCATCTTCATTAATTACAAAATTAAACCAAGAGAACCCTATAAATATAAAGTTATGAGACCATAATGGACCTAACATCACTTACTAATATCACTCCATCTAGACTTACATTCATCTATTGCATTGGAGATCATTTGCATCCACATAGCTCCATCATCAAAGCATGAGGCTAAGACATCTACATCACACTTCATAGGGGAGGGATTCTATTCTATTCCATGCACACATTTTACTACATTTCTACACATAGTTATTGCTCGTTACTTCACAAAGTGAAAAAATCTAAGGCCCGACACAAGAGCAACCTAGGGTATGTTCACACACACTTGCACATAGAATTACATTGGTTTTGAGATGTAGTGCAACACTCAGTTAGTAAGTTCACAATTATGGCAGGTGAGGTCAATCGGCCCTCTTCATATGCATTATTGTTTTTTAGGGTTTGTTACTTGTTTTGGGGTCTTGCAGGTTTTTTTTCATCTTGAGTTATTGATGACATCGACACATGACAATGAATCTGATGTGACACACAACGAAGGTTTCAGATCACCTCTAAGCTTTGTGAATATTAGTTTTAGAGATTTTTCACGAGATCGGGGCACCAAAAGTGCGGACCGAGCAGCACCCGTAGGCACCCGAGTCCTCCTCCAGGCACTCCAATCTAGCTAGATCCTCTAGATCCACCCTTTTCGGGACTTTTGCATAGTTGTTCATGCTCCTGATTTTTCCAGTCACCTCTGCGACACTCTCCAACAGACATCTATTATTCAACTAGTTCTTTCCTCTTCCTTCTTGCACATTAGGGTTAGCATTTCCTTTTGCATATTTGTTTAGCTCATTTACATTCTTATTTATTGCATTTATTTACTTTATTATAGTTATTTATAGCTTAGATTAACTATCCCATTAGTACATAATCTAGTTAATTTTTAGTTAATCATTAGCATATAGTTCTTTTCTCTATGCCATGATCTCCCTTTTTGTTTTTCTTCTAAGTAATACCTAGTTATTAGGATTTAATTAGCCTTAATTATAATTTGGTTTACAAAATAATGAGGTGGTACAAATATTTGCGCTAGGACTATAACACTATCCAACATATACCATCATTGGTTATTTATAAGATCGTAAACACAGAATCGTGCACTAAATCATTTTATTAACTCTAAAATGAGGAGAATATTAAGATCCTTTCACATTTTTTGGGCATGAACCTTTCTCACATTAACATAAGTGTAGGTCATGCTAGAAAGAAGGCAATATTTGTAATAACAAACATACATATTCTTAGGCTTCCTTGTTCATTTTTTCCTTAAAAATAATTTTGGTAATAATTGTGTCTATATAAACTTGATTTACCATCATTGTCACAATGTATCATTTTGATTCATAGGTGTCCCACATACCATTGAGTTTGCACAAGAAGCCCTAGTCTAGTAAAGAGAAACATAAAAGCTCCAAAGTGCGGCCTAGTCCATCAAATTCGGGTAACCCACCTTTCACCTTTGTACTAACAATAACATGGTTAGTTGGGTCCTTAATCAATATCCCTGGTCTTGTCATGATTTACCCAGGAATCTTGAGAAATATATTCTCGTACTTTACCTTGTAGGGAACATCTCTCGATGAAGAACACATTAGAATTTTTAAGTCATCCTTAAGGCCCTTGAATATCACACATGACATAACTTGTAGGTTTTTTCCATTCACACTTCGTAATGTTGCTTATGGTTGGTTTCTATATTTACATGAGGCTTCATCACAAGTCGACAAGATTTCAATAATATATTTGTTGCACAATTTGGGAGGTTTACTAGCCTAGAGGTAATTTATGAACAATTCACTACCCTGAAAAGAGAGACCAATGAACCCATTATAGCCTTCAATACAATATTTTAGAAGATGTATAGTCTAACTACTTATCCATATAAACATGTAACTACTTTAGTGCTTGAGAGCTACAAAATTGTGTTTGACCACTGTGACCGAAGTATTTCTTAGGAGATCACAAAATATTAATACCCCGACGTCTACATATGCATAAGAAATTCATATTGATGAACAAATACACCCTCAATGATATGTTACATTCCTTGTACCAAATCTAAATTTGGTTCCTCATATCGATTAAAGTGTACCTAATCCACTTTGCATGTCTTGGTCTTAAATGATTTTCCTATCAGCAATACAACCATAAACCAATAGCCAGATTTTGAATCTTACACCACTCATGAATCAAAAAGTAAATGTTAATAAAAAAATTCCAAAGTGAGTAATGTCACCCTCAAACGGTCCACTAGGAAACTGCAAAGGGAGAGTTAGATTCTATCCAAAGAATGGTCCAAAAATTAGGCTCAAACGGTCCACCAGAAATAAAGGGAGATTTAGATTCTATCTAAAGAATGGTCCAAAAATCAGGAAATTATTTCTTGAATATGCAATGATAAGTGGGAAATGTATTTTGAATAAGAACTATAATTATCATAAATATAGTAATAGACCCTTTAATAATAATAATAATAATGAAACCAAATCTTCCCATAACAAGCTACCGAGAGATAAATGTATGTGAAATTACATTACCAAATTGGTGTCGGGTGCATAATACAACTAAACATGGTGAGTTAGATTGTGTTGATTTCTATCACAATTTTGAGGTGTTTCAAAATGAGCTAGACAATTATGAAATGGTCCCAAATACTAATAGTATTGCGAGCTAATCTAACTCATATGACAATGGGAATCCATCCAACACTACTATGATGGTGGAGACTTATTGTTTTCTTTTTAAGAAGACAATGAACCAAAGGAGAAAAGGAATGAGGTGCATGAATTTCAATGGTATTAGAAAGGAAATTATACATTGAGAAACTAGGCATAGAGCACCACTTCAACACCTCCAAATAACAACACGACACCACCTCGATCTAAAGGACAACAATGAACTGCGCCTCCTAATGGAATTGAGCACGCCTATTAAAAATTTCCTTGAGTACTTCTAATAAAACTAGATATAATATTGTATAAGACATGAGTAAAATTAAGGCAAATATTACCTTGTATGAATTAACACAAATGATAGAATACAAAAATCTCTTATTAAAATTTTTGACTAAAGCAAAACCATAGAATATTTGTAGAAATCCACCCATACTAATGTCGCTTTATACAAGAGTAAGGTTGAAATCCTTCCTTTTTACTTATGGTTAGGATATTTGGGAAGAACTTGCATAATTGTTTGGTAGATTCTGGAGCCTCTGCTAACATCATGCCTTCAAGCATTTGTACAAAATTAGTCTTGACCCCAAGCAAATCAAACAGTCAATATTCTAATTAGATAAATCCAAGGTGGAAATGATATAAGAACTCCTTAATGTGCACATGCAATTGGCTTCTGAACCAAGAATCCAACAATTTATAGACATACAAGTTGTAGAGATCCTAAAGCTTATGACATGCTTTTGAGTTGTGATTGGTCTAGAAATTTAAATGGGTATATGTGTTTTAACTATTCACATATGTGGTTTCCATGGAGAGGTATTCCAAACCATATTAGTACAGAAAGGGAACCCAAAATGAAACACATGATCACTTTGAGTATAATGTTAGGAATGAAGAGGTAAAAGTTTATTCATTTGACATTAGGGTATACACTCTCAACATAGGAATAAAAATGTTTCACAAGAAAATTGTGAATACTCCAAGTTTTGGACCTTACGGTTTGATGGATCATATTACAAAAAGGTTTTGGGGTAGGAGTTATATTAAAAAGTCCTTAAAACCAACAACATTCTACTTCCTACATGTTACAATTCCCTTGCACTAATAATTTGGCTAAATATGAATCCTTATTTTTAGGACTTCACTTTGTTATGAAACACAAGGTCAAAGAACTAATGTTTTTTTAGATTTAGAGGTTGTAGTAAACTAGGTAAGGAGAAAGTACCAATGTAAACAATTTATCTTAAAAGTTACAAACATAGGGTATGAGACCTTATTGAATATTTTGATGCCTTTAATATTGTGTGCATTCTCGAGAAAACAAAATCAAGAATCGACACTTTAACATCCTCAATTGTTTCTCTCACATATGCTCGGGAGTTAAATATAGAAAGGATGTTAGTGTAATTGATTCCCACCCCTATGTGCCAAACAATGTTAATCACTTCCAATTATTTGACAATTACCATCAAATCATTCAGTTCATAAATAATGTAACTGTCTATAAGTCTCAAATTATTGATGAAAATTATGTAGATGAATTATCTAAGGATGGTGTATTGCATCTTAAGGAGAAAAAAATTCCAAAGTGAATGGTGTCATTGGAAATGATATTTGATCCAAGAAAACAAGTTGAGAGCACGAAAAATCCCAAAGCCAATGGTAAAGATTACACTTAGGTAAACATAGGGACCAAAGAAGAACCTCAATTAGTTAATATTGGTTTGTCTATTTCAAACAATGAGAAATATAAAGTGACAAACCTTTTGAGAAATTATAAAGATGTCATAGCTTGGTCTTATGAGGACTTTAAGATATCGATCCTAGAGTCATTTCTCACACCATACCTTTACTACCATAAACCCTTTAGAAAAAGGTACATACTAGTAAATCTAGTGTTAAAACCTTTGGTTTACAAAGAAGTAAAAAAGTACTCACTTCTAGAATTTTTTTCCTATTAGACACTCAACTTGGGTGGCTAATTTGGTTCCAGTTTATAAGAAAAGTGGAGAAATCAGGTTATACGTAGACTTTAGAAACCTTAAAAAATCCTCCAAAAAGGATAATTATCCTCTCCCTTCTCTAGATGAAGTAATTCAAATAGTAAGTGGTTTTGAAATGATGTCTTTTCTTGATGGATTTTCTGGATATAACCAAGTTTTGGTTGATAAAGAGGACATGATGAAAACAAATTTCACTACCAAGTGGGGAATTTTTTCTTACAAAATAATGTCATTTGGTATCATCAACACTAGAGCAAATTTTCAAAGAGTCATAGATCATACTTTCCAAGGATTGTTTGGTAAATGCATAATCATTTATATGGATGACTTAATTGTGTTCTCAAAAGACATGCCTAATCACGTTGGTCACCTATAAAAGATTTTTAAAAGATGTAGGAGGTATGACATTTCTTTGAACCCAAATAAGATCATATTTTACATAACAAAAAGTAAATTACTTAGTCACGTAATCCCAAAAGAAGGTATATCTATTGAACCCAAGTGAATAAATATCATTTCCAAGATTGGTCCTCCCAATTTTAAAAAAGAGTTAAAATATTTATTTTGTAAGATTAATTTTGTATGGAATTTTATTTATGGTCTTGTAGATATTATTTGATGACCCCTCTGAAAACCATGCTAAGGAAATATACTAAGGTGGATAGACTCTTGATGCCGGAAATACTTCCAAGACATCAAGGAAACTATAGTCCAGGCACCAATTCTTGTCATTCTTGACTTTACCAAATATTTTTATATAAACACATGTGCTTTTGAGCATAGTATTACAATCACACTCACACAAAAGAGAAAATCATAAGCATCCTATTGCTTTCATGAGTACCAATCTCAAGGATTCATAGCTCAATTATTCCATGATGGATGAATAATATTTTGCACTAATTAAGGTAGTCAAGAAATCCATACATTATATCCTCGAAATAAGGTGCATGCCCTTAGGCGAAATAATTTGTTAGGAGGGAAATTTTGCGATCCCTCACCAATAGTGTGTGGGACTAAGTCCCTCTGCTTGAATGGGGAAGCTCCATTTATTGAAAACAAGTAAATAATTACACTATTCTAATTGTTTGGGGTGTTATTTCAACTGGAGATCGCACATGGATACTTGCCTCCACTTGTGGAAAAATTCTTGTAGAAACTACAAGGAGGGAAAATATTGATAGGGAGATATGAAGAGAATAGCAAGGAAGGTTTTTCACAATAAATATTACATAATAGTTTATTTCTTAAAACTAGAATATATCCATGATTTCAATGAGAAGACACCATTCACATAGAACAAGGAACAAAACACAAGAAGCACAAAGTCTCAATGCATAATATTCAACAAGTACATGCTCATGGAGTGTAGTTGAGATGGAGAGGAAACATAGGAAAATGAGATAGAGTAATTTGATCACTTGTTCCTAGAGATAATATGGGAGCTAGTAAACAAGAATAACCATCCTTTGAAATGAGGAGGATCTCCCAATTTATAGCTTTTATAAGGAGACTCTTCATATTCCCATGTGAATTTTCAACTTAAAGTGCAATCCTCAATGAAGAAAAATAACTTTAAGTGACTTAAGTCACTTTTTACAACTTTCTTCTCAACGAAGAAATAGAATTTTAGAGAGAAAAAGAGAGAAGAAAGAGAGAGGTGAGAAGCTCCAATCTCAAATGAAGAAGGATGAAGAAGCTTCACCAAGAAGATGATCTACTCCTAATCATGATGACCTCTGTAGTGATGCTCTAATGGAGTGATGAACTCTTGATCCTTGAAATATTCTGCACCATGAGAAACCTCCTCTTGAATGATCAACTGTTGTAGCCCATCAAGTACACTGAGTGAAGAAGTGAGAAGCACTTGATCAATTGACCACTGTAGAAAATGAAGGATGTCTTCACCCACTTGAACAAACCATGAAAAACCACCATGCCTTCTTGACCAATCATGCATATGATGAGAACTTGAAACAATTTCTTGCATAATGTAACTATGATGATTCTTCCACCTCGAGGACATTGATGACCAAAATTAGGAACCAAGAGGGCTCCCTTCCACATGAGTCACAATTCATCTTTCACTCCTTCATAAGATTGAATTTATCCTTACTATCCCCATGAGGATAGCTTTACAGAGATGGTCACCACTCAATGACAGTGGATGTTTGCAAATGCTTCCAAAATTAACATTTTCACTTTGTGACACTTTATGCTCACCACATCTCGGGAAGGTGGGGATTTGTTTGTAAATTGAAGATTTGACCTCCATGAAAGATTGAATTAGCAAGGCATGAAGAGGAGGAACATATGTGATCATCTTGATTTCATCTTGATCATTTACTATTTTTAGCATGTTTCACATGGGTACCCATTCTTAGCAATTTTGCCATTCTTGAATGTTTTGCACTTTGAAGGAATGTATTGAAGTACCGAAAACCATATTTTCCTTGGTTTTAGTATTTTTAGTAAGTCGTGTGGTAGATACTTTCTAAAAATAGAAAGAGGTCTTCTAGGAGTCAGATTGGAATGAAACCAATTGCAAAATTTTCTATATTTCATTTCAAGGCTTTGCTCCAATTTTCGAGATATTCCAATTGCCAGGTTTTTGTAGATTTGAGAAAATGTGATTTTTCCTAGAAATTTCACATGGATATAAAAAATAAATGATTTCATCAATGGGGGCATGTAAGTACTCTTCTTCAAGGCGGTATCGTAAGGAATTTATGGTTAAAATTTGGTGACAAATAGATTTTGGGAACATGAGTTATGAGCAAAACAAGATTTGGAAGTTTAAGGCACATAAGGGGTTTTTATGTTTGAATGTTATAAATAGCTTCAAAATATACTTTAATGGTTATAAATGAAGTTACTTTATCTTTTCAATGTTTTTTGAAGCTATGAGTGATGGTGAGCACGAGAAATGGGATTTATAGGGTGGAGTTTGAAGTGGAAAGTGCACTTGGTGAAATGGAAGGGTGGAGAAGTGGATTTTTGAAGCACCACTGCACCTAGGCACACTTTTTGGGTACAATTTAACCTCAAAAATGTTCCCAAGGTGCATGGTTTAGGTTGATTTCTGCCATGCACTTGGGGACGGGTGAAAAGCACTCATACACATCACACACATAAGACCTTTTTTCATGTTTTTGAGTTAGGTTGGCATGCATGTAAATGTAAGTTATGGACCAATCAGAGAATAAAAAACTTTTAGGGTGAAATTTCACCTAATTTTTTTTCCTAAGGTGCATTGAGGGTTCAAAAGTCCACTTAGGAGAGAGAAGGGGGCCCACCACAACTTAAAACACTTGTTTTTTTCCATAAAGTGCACTTTTAAGCCAATCACCTTATGTTTTTGTGTTGGAAAACCAACCATTTAGATTCACACACACTTTTGGGGTGAAAAAAACCTCAAAAGTGCACCAAGGGTGCAATGGGACACAAAAGTGTGCCTTGACACTCAAATGTTGCATCTGAGCATGATTTGCACTTGAAACTTTCTCGTCGAGAATGTTTCCTTCGCTCCGGAGTCAAAACTTAATGAATATTTGCCAACCAATATATGAATATTCATGGAAAAACACCAATGAATCCAATTATACCATTTATGATCCTTTAAAATTTATTTTTGGAAAATTTTACCCATACATTCAATTTTGCCTCAAGTTGTGCATCGGTGGCCGAGTGGCAAGAGTAGTTTTCAACAAAAAGATCCAAAAAAACTTATTTATAATGGAGAGAATCTAAAATACCTTCATTTTAGATTTTATTAGGCTCCCAACTCTTCCCAGAGTGTTTGTAACCTTTCGATCAAGTTTCACCTTGTAATAACACTTCTGAGCAGTATTGCCAAACAATTTTCCACATTTTAAAATTCCCAGAATATTTCCTTGATCATTCCAAAAAGAAATAGGTTCTTCAAGCTTTCCAATTCCTAGGGTATGAGCTACCAAATCTTCATGGGGATCCTAAAACCCTTTGAACAAGGTGACTAGCTTTTTTAGAACTTGCATTTCCCAATACCTTGCCCATAAAGACTTGGTCTTGCATAAAATGTTCCTAAGCCGTATTTTTCTTTCAAAACTTTCCTAAATCACTTCAATGCATCTTGTATCTAATATTCACAACTTCCATGTGGGTTATACATAAGCATTCAGCTTCTGAGGGGTGTTTACAAGTGTGAAAAATCCTGAAAATATGTCTTTTTGGGCCTTCGGGAGAAATTCCTTCTTGATGGTCTTAAATGGATCCATGAATCACCTCCCTACACATGAAACACATTATAAAATCAAATTAACACATTCCTCTTGGAAATTTTGAGGGAAAAAAGTAACTGAGTTTTCTAGAGGACATGTTTACATTGATTTGGGAGCGGGATTTTCGAATGTGGGTCGGGTTGTCATTGTTAGGAAATATATCTTAGTACTCCATTTGTATACATATGGGTGAATATTAATTACATGTGTAATTATTATTATGGTAAATTAGTGAAAGTATATTTACTATGTAAATGTAAATAGTAAATGTAAAATGTGGTTAGTATGTGGTAAGTTAGTAAGTTAGAATAATAAAACAATTAGTGTTGTTTTATTATTATATTGGTGAGAGGTTGAAACCATATGGGTGTATGGTTGTATATGAAGACAAAGGTTGTTGTGAGGATTGTTATTATACATCTCCTATATAATGGAGTGTATTGAAATAGTGAATCAATTAAAAATATAATATAGAGTTGTTGATTTCAATTATTGTCTGTGTAGCTATTTCATGGATTCTTTGTATTAGATCAGAGTAATTTCTACAATCATAACAATTTTTTTGAATTTTTCATGCTAAACATTTTGCATGAAAAAAATGTTATTGTTATAGACCCAACTATAAAACTTATGTTAGGAAAAAATGAATTGGGAAAGTGAAACTTAAAATGGATGAAAAAAATTTAGAAGTTTGGTTTAGAGATTAAGCTGCCAAGATGATCAAGGATCAAGGCTTAGTGCGACTCATAATAAAGGC
Organism: Taxus wallichiana var. yunnanensis; assembly: GCA_018340775.1. Taxonomy (NCBI): domain Eukaryota; kingdom Viridiplantae; phylum Streptophyta; class Pinopsida; order Cupressales; family Taxaceae; genus Taxus; species Taxus wallichiana. The sequence continues at coordinate 536,798,893 of CM031241.1, read as the reverse complement.
AGATCCAAGGATTAGTATCATATATGTAGATGAGAAACTTATTTGAGGGAATGAATTTTATGATCACATTATTCGTTATTTTTCTATATGGTGGCTACCCACTTGAATTAAATTGAGAACAAAGGAGAGCCTTGAGGTTGAATGCCTCTCATTTTATGATAAAAAAGGGATCCTGTATAAGAATAATTATGAAGGAATTCACTTGATATGCGTTTCCAAGGAAGAATTTTATGATATAATTCATAATTTTCTTGAGAATTTAGGAAATTAGCTTCCATCTAGAAGGACCACTCCTCATAAAATTTTAAGATCTAGTTATTATTGGCCAACAATCTTCAGGATGTTCATGCTCATGTGAGGAGTTGTTGTTTATGTCATACTTTTGTAAATAGAGAAACACACCCAAGTATGCCACTTTAGCCAGTGATTGAGGGAAGACCTTTTGCACAATGGGATCTTGATTTCATTAGGGTCATTAACCTAAATTCATCAATAGGACATAAATTATTATTGACTTCCACCAATTATTGCGAGAAGGTGGTCTCAATCGGTAGCCATTAAGAATTGCATAACCACTTATGTCCTTCATTTATTGAAGAAAATATTATAAGTAGTTATGGCTATCCATTCTCTCTAATATGTGATAATGGACCAACTTTTTCTTATGTTGAATTTATGGAATGGGCATATGATAATAAGTTGGTTATAAAGATGCATCAAACTATTATCCCTAAGGTAATGGTGTGGTTGAATATATGAATAATAATCTTATTAATTCTAGGAAAAATTTTGCAGACAAGAAATTCATAGAATGACATTCTCTTTTGAAGTATGCTTTATGGGATAATAAAACTAGATTCAAACAAGCTTTGAAAACTTCTTCTTTCTTCTTAGTATATGGAAAACACCCACTATTCACAATCACCCTTATATTGCCTACATATGATTTTATTAAAGAGTACATAGAGGGAGACAACAAAGTTAAAACTATAATCCTTGGCATTTTCAAATGGAAGAAGCACTAGACATAGAACTTTATAACCTCAACAAGAATCAAGGCATTGTTAAGAGATGGTTCGACAAAGGGCCAAAGTAAAGACATTCAAAATTTCATATCTTGTATTATAATGGGAAACATCCCATGAAAATAAAGATCAACATAGTAAATTCACAACTTTTTTGATTGGACCATATCATTTTGCTAAAATATTGGGCGAGAATGCATTCAAATTAAAGGATATTCAAGGAAAGAGATAATGTTGCTAATAAATGGACAATTATTGAAATACTAATTCTCTACCACTTTGTCCCAAGTCTTAACAAAATGATCATGCAAGGAAATAGATTAGTTTCTTTCTACATTTCACGCTTTCATAAAATAGTTTGCTTCTTGCATTTTCCTATTTTCATATATTAGTTTCTTTTGGTTTGTTCTCACCGCTTTTGGGTTAGTACCGGGTTATTGTTTTTGTTGTTTTGGCTTGAAATTGCCTCAAGTTATGAATTCATTTAAGAATAGATTGGTATATTTTATGGGAATATTATTACTATATGCAAAAGTTGAGATAACGGGTAGGGGATGTTAGTGAAAGAAAATGAAAGCAATACTCAATACTTTTGAATTATGTATGCGAATACATTGAATGCCCGAAATACAAAGGTGTATTTTAGAATAGTTTTGGGTATTTAAAAGGGTTGAGTTACACTTAAACACATTAAAATATTGTTCTATTTTATCATTGTTGTTACTAAAAGGAGTAACCAAATCAATTTTCTTTGACAAACCCTTAAACCTTGCTAGCTTGGTTGTTAACCTTCAAAGGAATGTAAAGAAAATATTCAACAAATATAAACTAAGAAGTATTTCCTAGTAAAGTGATTTTAGGAATCTCTACTAGGGCTATGGATACCTAATTAGTCGTGGATCAAGGACGTGAAAGGAATTATAACTATCTCTTTTAGGTCTATAGACACCTAGCTAGTAGTAAAAGTAATGCCCAAGCACTCCCTTCCCTTGATCCATTTTAAGCTAAAGTAAAATGAAACAAAATATGAGATAAGCTTCTATTTATGATAACATCATGTTTCAAAAGATAAAATATTAATGAATTCACAAATGCACACAAAAACCACTCTACTTTGATGTCCGAACTTAGTATGTCATTAAGTAAGATTAAATGTTTAATTTCAAGATGCTTGAATAATTTGAAAAGCATTCAATCTTAAATTCATAATCTTTCTTTGAAATTTCAGAACCAGATATTTTAGGTTCTAAATACTTGGTAGTATTTTCCCCATAGAGTCACCAATTGTTATTTCTTAACACCCCCATTTTTGAAAACTCCTTTTAAAAATAGGGACCCAATTTGATTTTAAAATAGTTGGTAGTATGTAAATACTTACCTTTATTTATAGAAGTTTTTCTTGTTTTTCCTATCTTTTGCTTAGCACTTGCACTTGAAGTTTACTTAACACTCACACTCCACATTTATTTAGTGCTCGTACTTCAAATATTTCCATGTATTTGCATTTGGTTGTTCCTCATATCTTGTGCGAGAGCATCTTCTCACCAACAAACAATTTTGAGTTTTTGTTCAAATTGGTCAATTTTGGGTTGAGTTATCCTAAGTAAGGATTGGGGGATGTCAGTAGAGTCCTAGTAGTTCCATTCAAATGCCTAAGTTGGTCTAGGTATGCAAGAAATTTGAATTAGGAGGTTTCCCTCCAAAATGTAATTTGAATTCCTAAAAGGGCATTATGATGGTTTTTGGCTTGTATAAGGAGTCTAAGTCATTGTTAAAGCATGGTATAGGTGTTATAAGGTATTAAATGTCCTAGGAGGTCTAACTTGAGTCATTATATTAGACCTAGGGTTTGAAATTCTTAGCTAGGGTTTGTGTTCAAGGTGTGTAAAGGAAAAATAAGTGTTTAAAGGCTAATAAATCCTAAAAAAGGATTGTAACTATTTCTAAATGCTATAAAAGCCTCAAATGTAACTAAATCAGAGCCTCTTGGAGATATTGAGAAGAGAAAATTGAATGGAGGTTTAGAGAAGAAGAGATATATGAAGGAAAAGTTTAGTTTTTGCAAGCATTTCAGTGTGTTTCATATGGTTGTTGTTTTATGGTTGTAACAGTGATCTAGAGAAACATTTTTGCTATTCCTCCTTGAGAGATAAGCCAAGAATGATATTTATAATGTGTTCTTTAAATGGTGTGTATACGTCCTTACTGAGGAGAACTCTGGTTTTGCATATGTTCTTTGTGTTTTGAAAAGTGCATGTTTCTGAGTTGAAGAAATTAGTCAAGTATTTTTGTGAGGACTTCTCATATGCATGTGGCCAAATACATCTGATAACATCTTCAGAGAAAGGTTTGGAGATTTTTTTATCATTCAATAAGGTTGGGTTTATAACAAGTCATGTTTTAGTATGATGTTTGAGGAAACATAGGAATATGTAAAGGAAGAACTCAGAGAATATTCACCTTATACTATTCTTGTGGTAACTCCCTTGTTTCCAGTGATCTTTATTTGGTGGGAAAATATTGAAATTGATCTTTAAGAAGGAAGAGATTGAATTTTGGGTTATTAATTATAGTTGTATTTAATAAACTCAGACACTTTGCCTTGTACAGTCATTTCAGTTAATGCATATAGCCGTTGGAGGTCTGTGATCCTATTCTCATGTTGATAGAGCCTTAAACACATTTAATTATTTCATAGAGATTGGAAGATAGGGTGAGACAAGTTTTATTAAAGCTCTAAGACCAAAACTCAGGTTATAGCCATTAAAGTGCCTTAACACACAATTTTACTAGTCTGAGGAGAGAGGAATTGTGTCATTAAAGAGTTTTGTGTCATAAGAGTTGGTCCACTAGTAAACAATATGTTTAGATGGTCTCAAAATAGACCTAGGTACAAAATATTAGGTCTTGAAAGTGATTATTGTGCATTCTATGAGCATTTATAGCTCTCGGTGCATCTGTGAAAGTGTGACCTAGGGCAAGGAATTTGGATCCCTTAACCTTCAAGTTTTTGGATGAAATTTTAAGAGGAAGTATGTATTGATCCTATTAGATGAATCTTGAAAAAAAAATTCCACCGTGGAAAATGGAAGACATTTTTACCAGTCTAAAACTCACAATCAAAGGCCTAATAGCAAGAAATTATTAGCAAGAACTAGGGTTCAAGGTGACAGTTGAAGCTTATAACTTTGGGGATAGTTGAATAATGGAAATGAGTGTTCTAAATTGAATATATTGAGTCAATAAACTTCTTCTTTGTGTAGGTAAATCTTGTTATGTCACTTTTGAGGGCTAGAAAGAACTAACCTAAGAGGAGACATAAATTGATTTTGGTGAATGGTAAAGACCTAAGGCCTAGAATTGAAAACTCATCATTTTGTGACCAAAATGAATTGTAATATTATCTTATGGAGGCTTGGAAGTTTATGGTTCATTCAAACCAAGGTGGTTCTAAGTACAATGCTCATGAGAACATAACAAGGTAGGTTTAGGGTGTTTGACAATTAAGGATGAATTTGTAAATTCTAAGTCATTGGATGCTTGATCCTAGGTGAAAATAAACCTGAAATGAATGTGTAGAGTATGGGTAAGAGTTTGAAGATAAAATATTAACATGTAATGGAATGTGGAAGCTATATATTAAGTGCATGTGAAGTTTCTTAACATGTATATGAATGTTATATCTAAGTTGCATGATATTGATTCAAAATGAATGATATCTTGGCATTGCATATAAGTGATTGGAACTGAGATAGTGTTTAGTTGATACCTTGCATAAATTTTAATCTCTTAAAGAGTGATATTGAAGGTCTTAAAGCCAACTAGACAACCTAGAATCAGTCCTCAAAGTGATACAAGCAAAAGTTTTCCTAAATAGGTCAAGAGAAGGAGGTGAAGGTAGGGGCTCCTATATCAACATCTCACACTTTAACAAAACAAATTTCTCGCACTTCTTGTTTGTAAGAGTTTGTTCTTCATAGTTAATGGTTTTTAATAACAATGAATTGAATTTCTCCTTACAATCAATCTCCTTGCACCTTTCATATGTGAGAATTCAAATCTTGCACCTTGTAGATGTGATAATTAAAATCTTGTACCTCACATCAAAAGGAAAATATAAAGTCAAGGATACCTTAGCAAGCACCTAGAGAAATGTAAGTCAATAAAAACAATGCACATAGCGTAATGCATGGTTTACACATGGCACCAAGAGGTCAAGCTACTAATAAAGGCTAATGATTATGCTTGATTTTAATTGGCATAGGATGTGGTCCATATTTAAAAGTAGATATTTCAAAAAGTAATGTTCCCAAGACAAGGAAACATCAAGTCATGCATTATGCACCATAAATACATGCATGTCAAATTAAATAAAAATATTTCTCAATTTGAAGTTGACGCATTAACCAAAGTTATTTACAAATACAAAATTTTCATAGTTATGAGATTATAGTGATTATAGTATCAATTTTTGAAGTAATGGCGAGTGACTCAAGGAAATTTAGAGTGGATACTTCCTAAATTCATATACAAACCATAGGATGATAAGGGACATTGTTTTAGATCCTTCCTCATTCAACAATGAACTCCCTCATTATTTTGCAATCTTCTCAAGTATTTAGAGAGAAAGGAATTGTGGATGCTATAGATGAAATTGTAATGTCAATCAACTAATTTCAAAGGGTTGTGGTTGTAAGGGTCATCAAGAAATATTGATTACATCATATAGAAGTTTAAATAGAGGTATTCACATGCCTTGATTTGATTTCTCCCATATTTACCATCAATTAACAAAAATGGAATTTTACACTTAAAAATGAATACAAAATAGTAGTTTCCATTTCGGTTCCCCTTTTAAGGTTTATTACAAGTTTGAGAGGTTGATGTTGTGTATAACTCCACTACCATCGAATCATGGATGTTTACCCATGATGTAAGGAAGGTTTTATGGAATTGAGAAAAGGACCATATTGATAATATGGATGATGATAGTCTAAACAAAATCCTTATTTGGAAAGTTATACCATGGTGAGGATTAGAATGGATTGATGAACCATCTATATGGTAACCAGGGTTGGCTTAGAAGCTATTAAGGGTGGTAGAGTTGTTGTGGGAGCGTAACATGAAGCATATTCAAATATTTTATCAATGACCCAGGGAGTATCAAATAGTGGTGGATTAGCGAGAGGAACATAAGGAAGTGTCTCTTCCTCATCCTCACTATTGCTAGTACCGTAAATATGGGGATCATAGGTTGTGTTGATGGTATTAGATACAAGTTGATAATGCTTTATTTGGGCCAAAGCACGTTGGTAATGCAATAATTATAACTTCCTAGACTCGAGACTATAAAATGATGCAATCTTCATTGAATGTAATCCCTTTTCCTTTAAGGACAAGTACTTCCTCTTTAGCTAAAGAACTGATCTTACTAAAATATCTAGGTGAAAGGGGAGGGTGATTATAAAATAGTTGTGTGATTCCTAACTCATTGCATTCTAAGTGATTGAAGGTCGATGCATCACTTGTTGGCTCCTCTGTATTGATTTGAGGTAGAAACTGGTCTATAGGTAGAAGAACCAGAGGTAACCAATGCACAATATCATTGGGTAACCTATTTTGTTGATTATGTTTTTAAGATCATTGGTTCATCGTTGTTGAATCCACAAACGTTATTTGGATTTTAGGCCTAAAATTTAAGAATTTCAAGTAGGGAATATTTTGGATCTCGGGAGTAGTTGGCATTAGGAAAGGCTCATTAGGGAGTGGAACTGGGATATCCCAAGATTGGGATCAACATCATGCCTAAAGTGTTGTTTCTTATGGATGAATTTAATACATTATTACTCGACAACAATGCAATTGCAAGATGTGATGCATCCATGGTCAGCCCAATAAGAGGTTGTAAGAGAGGATGTTCTAAAACCTTGAGCTTGGTGCGGACCGTTTTATGTCTAATTATGATGGGCAGCTAGATACATCCTATAGGTTTTTGCTTGTTTTTTCAAATCCATGACATGTCAAACGAGTAGGCTTGAGGTCCTTGATAGAATAGGTGAGGTTCTTGATGAGTGAGAAAGAAGCTATGTTAATTCAAGATCCTTCATCCATAAGGAACCTACACACTTGCACATCGTGAATCATGAAAATAATGAGCAAGGACAGCTTCATCCACACAAAATAAGACTTATTCAGTAATCATGTCATCCTCCACAAACTCCAAGGCTAAGCAATATAAAAACGAGTGTTGTAAGGATGATCGTGTAGCCTCTATGTGATGGATTTCTAGATTTAGAGACATAATAGGTATTTTGGGGGCCACACAAGAAGGATCCTAAAAAAAATTCAGTTGTTGGAGGAGAAACCTTCGATGTGAAGCCAAGGTACACATGAGTTCCATAAAGGGTATTTTGCATGTAAGGGAATTTAGCTCATCTCGAAAGTTCCAACTAAGCTTGGAATAGCTTCCGTAATGATACCTTAATGGTGACACAATGGAAGGTGCATCCATATGTGATGATGGTTTAGTTGGAGCTATATTTTTAGAAAAATGTGGGATATTATATTTACTTGTTACTTCTTGTGACACCACGTGTGGAGGCTCAATCTGTGGGAGCAGGCTCCACCATTGGTGGGTCTTAGGAAGTATCAAGTAATGGTGGGTTATCAGAAGATTTCTTTGGCTTGATGACAAGATCTTTATGGGCAGGTTTACATCTATAGTTTACCTTATCTGCATTGATATATTGGGAATCTAAAAGATTTTGATCATATAAAGGCTTTATGGTGCCCATGATGTTTTTCATGGGGATTTTATGATATTTATTTTGACGGTTGGAATGAGATATTTCTAAAGATTGATATTTTTCATAACACTCTTGTATAATGGAAGAGTAATCGAAAGAATAACCAAGGAAGAAGTCAAGGGCTTCCTTCCTAAGTTCCTTGTAATCACTTTGAGAGAGTCCTATAGAGGCATACTACCAATAAAATAAATCACCCCTAAAGTAGGCAGGGCCTAATTTAAAGGGAGAATTATCTCGTGGAGTGGGCGTATTTGGAGAATTTTGGCACGAGATAAAGGAGTATAAAGGGAGGAGCAAGGAGATCCCTTATGTTCTCCCATTCCTTTCTATCTTGAGTATTTGAAGGGTTGATTACGTGTGTTGTGATTTTAAGCTTAGGTGATGAATTGGAAGTGCATCTGAATTCATGCATGAGATGATCTTGTCTTTTAGCTTGTTTGAGGGCTTCCTCCAACATGTTAGGAGAGAAGGACCTGACTTTATATTGGAGAGTAGGTGTAAAGGCTTTAAGAAAGATTTAGCATAATATTCTATTATTGAGATTATGATTGGCTTGTATGGAAAGTGTTCCATTTCTTAATAAATCCTTGGGCAGATTCATGAATCCCTTGCTTAAGGTTTATGAACCTTTATAAAGTGTTTTCAGAAGGTCTTGTTGCTGAAATTTAGAGATGAGAGCTTTAACTAAGCCTTCTAAATCAACTATCGAGTTGGGAGGAATTTGGTTATACCATTCTAATGCTTTTCCTTCAAAATTATTTTCTATAAGTTTAGTGGTTTCATGGGTGTTTTTTGTAAATTCACTCTTTGTAGAGGTTTTCAAAAGTATTGAGACAAAGGGTTGGATCCACGAAACCATCATAAGAGATATTAAGGACAATCTCTCCCAAGTTCATGACAACAATGTATGGAGCTAAAGGTTTATTTTGGATAGTTTGTAACATCTTTCTCCAGATTGGCGAAAGAGGAATATGATTCTTGTGTGCATTCACCAATGGAGGGGGTGTAAGAAGGTGAGCTAGGCACCACATTTTGAGATGTTATCTACAACATCTGATTTTGCATTTGGAGCATGTTAGCTATGGTGGTAGCTTGGGACAAGGCCATCTGATCTAGGAGTTTAATTATTACCATGTTAGGATCTATAGAAGAAGAATGGCCTTTGTTTGTGGGTGTTTGTTTTTGATTGTCATGTTCATGATTGAGACTTTTGGGAGACTCATTATGATCAGTCCTATAGAGAGGAGTATGATCATGATATGGGATTCCTTGGTTTGGACGGGGCATGGTCATTTCCATGGCATCGGTAGATATCTTTCAAAAACCTCCATCTTTGTCACAGGTAAAGTACTTGTTGAGAATTTTAATAATGGATTTTAGATCTATCTTATGAATCTCAACCACATTGCATTCTATTGAGTGGCCTTGTTCACCGATAAGAGGAGCAGGGTTGGGGTAATAGAGTTTCATGGGGAGAGATTGGGGTGACTAGGAAGAGTAGTGCTCATAGGATGAGAGCTAGAACATTTAGGAGCATGAAGAGGAGATGTAAGCACAAAGGAATATCCCATGGAGAAGTTTAGAGGGTTTAGTTGTGCCAAAAATATCCTCATATGTGACATCTTTGTAGCTTTGAAGAGGAGAATATGACTCTAGAAATTTGTTCTTTAGACAAAATCGGCCCTGTAGAATGTTTACATAGGGGCTAACGGCATTATGAAGCATACTTACAAATAAACATAAAAAATTGGCCCTATCAAAATCTCGAACATGTGTTGATGGTTTTGGAAAGTGTAAGAATAAAAACAAATAGGATCAGTCGTGTAATAGGGTTTGCGGAAGGGTCGAAGTTGTTTGGAAGTAAGTATGACAAAAACAGATAAATTGCCCTGGGAAATGATGTATGTGTAAATATATTCTTAAGGTTTTTAGGGTTTTTTATGCTTAATTGAATTCAAATCTGAATATGGATGATTTTTATGAGTTGTGCTAAGTCAAGAGCTCTTTAGGATTCAAGTTGGGCTCACCGGATAATGTATGTGATCCAAAGATGTGTCTCAATAATTTGCACTCCCAAATCATCTGTTATACTGAAGTGAATCGAGGAAACAAGTGGGAAACACACATGTCTTGGCATACTGAGGGTAGACTTAAAGGGGCTACAGGGATCGCTAGGGTCACATATCTATAGGGAAATAATCCCTATACTAGGTCAACCTAGGGTTTCCAAGGCCCGCGATCAAGATAGAGGAAGGAACCCTATTGAGATATTGGTAGTTGGGTGTGGAGGGCTATGAAACAAGCTTACATGATATGACTAAAATGAAAGTGACAATAGTTAATGAGCTGATAATTAGTAAGATTACATGCTAGCTAACATCCAAACATATGTAATACTAAGCTAACATAGCACAATGAGGGAAGGAAATGAACTTATCTATGTAAAATGACAAAAGATGGTTAGAGCACTCACCTTGTACATGTAGGGTGGTCACTGATGCATCTATCTCTCCAGAGAAGTAGTACATCAAGAGAGAATCTCTATTAGGTGGAGAAGGGAAACACCGTTCCTATCCTAGACTCACTATATATGACTTAAGAGTGAAATCAACCATCTAAAATAAGAGTATCCAATCCAATCCAAGCAAGATGCAAGATGAAGCAAAAGCTAGGCAAGAAGATGCAAAGATATCACAAAGAGAAGAGAAATAGTACTTTGAATTATTTTGGCTTCCTTTCGCTAAATGTCAAATGTGATGTATATGTATATACCCAACACAATCGCCCGTGGGAGATTATGTCAGCCAGGGAAAAATCAAATGACACAATCATCCATGGGTGATTGTGTCGGCCATGGATGATAAAATGTAATGTGAGGTAAAAATAGGTTTCGTGGATCAAATAGGTGGCTGAATAAAGTTCCAAGATTATGGGATGCAAGAAAAGTGTCATGAATTCAATGTGCATGAGACCTAAAGGGACAAAGATGACTAATGCAAAGAAAACTAAGGTTAGGACCAAATAGAGACACTCTCTCTTTGTATTGTCTCTAACCTATAATGATTACGTGAATAACCATTCCCTTTTCACAAGCCTATTAAGGAACCCACTCTAGAAATAGATTCATCAATTACCCTTATCTACACAAGGAAATTGTTAATAACATGTATGAAAGATTAAAAGTGAAAAATTAGGTGTATAAAATTTCTATACACTTCACCTGAGTGCAAGATATGGTGAGAGGTTTTTGATAACAAAACTACATATTTGATGATAAAATTTAGCAACAACAATTTGAGATTAACACATGAAAATAGGAAAAATCCAGAGACAAATAAAATATAGAAAATAATTGAGTAATTTCTATTGAATAGGAAGGGCATTTTATACAATTGCTTGCTCCTATAATCATGAAGACAAGTCTTATCTTTTTATCCGCAAATCTCTCCTCTATTCCCTAGTCTTACTCCAACACCCCTATCCATGAGTTGTGTATGACAACTAATTGTGCACACTCATGATTTATTTAAATATAAAATAATACAATTATTCAAACCATATGTTCACACTATGAACACCCATTTCCTAACATTCACCCCCTTAGTGTGAACATGGGTGAGTTATGTCTAAATACTGCTCATGTTCTGCAATCCGATGGTTTTCAAAGAGTACCATCAACTACACTAGGTTTTCTATTGGAACTATTAACCACTTTGTATGTGATTTTCTAATAGATTCGCAAACTCTCAAATTGGTTTTCTAGTGGACCACCAACCACTTTCATAACACTTTCACGTTTCCCCATCCACATTTTATAAAAGCGAACAAAAATTATCCATATATTCTTATTTACTACCAACATGCTAAAAGAAAACACACCAAACACAACTGAAAAAACATGGCCACCAAAGTAGTATTGCGGCCTCGTCGATGGTGCCTAACGAGAGGTTGCTAAAATGTCTCCATCCTCCATTACCTCCAACCTCCATTAAGTCTCTCCTGCTAACTCAGTCGAATGTGAATTGAAGTTGAAATTTCAATATTTTACAAAATCGAACGTCGGGTTACACCAAAAATGTTTTAGTAAGGGAAAAAAAAAAAAAAAAAATTTAGACTTTTATGACACAAAATAACTTTAAAAACAGATTTGGCTCGACTTTAAACAAACAAAGACAAATAAGACAATAATACTAAGACACACAAGATGAATTAAAAACAATGTTGACTATAAATCTTGACTTCAACACATTGATTTATTTTGACTATAAAAATATAGTCTTAAACATAAAAACAAAATTAGAAAAAAATCTTAAAACTTATTAAACAAATATAAAACTAAAACTAAAATTATAAACCAAAATATTAAAGAAAACTTATTAATACTTTTCAAAAAAACCACGAATAAAAAGAAAACTTCAAAAAGTAAAAGTGTGGAACAAATATTATTATTATTATTTTTAAGTTCAAACCTGAACCATATAGCACGGATTTTATAAACAAAACCACTCTCTAGAATTATATACCCATTTAACATTATACTCCATCATTAAAAACTTTAAACCACTCTGGATGTGCACGCAGAGACATTTTTCATGCTGAGTGTAGGCGTGACTCGTGGGAGAGTTAGAGACTTGTTGGAAGGCCAACACAATAGCCACACACTAACTGTCAGATCTGTATACACAATTGATTTTTCCTCCTGGGACGCCAAACTCCACATCAACTGTCAGATCTGTATACAATTGTAAATAATAGATCTGCAACTTTTAACAAGAAAATACAGACCGTAATGTGTTGAGTAGCAGCTATGGTCAATGCTTAGACCAAACAATAGACATAAAATGACAAATATTAGACAAAATCTGCGTAGTTTGGTAGAACTGGACGGATTTGATTATCTTCAGGCTGTTAACAAATAACATATGTGCACCACGTCAATCCTTCTAGCATAGATCGTACAGATACGTACAAGGATGGGAAAACAATGGAAGAATGTGTGTAAAGAGCTGAGGATGATCAGACATAAAATTAGGCATACGTATTTGTATAGACCATGAATAAAATCACCACTTGAATACAAAATTATACGCAGCTATGAATGGATCTGCAGGATCAACATAGTTTTCTCCAATTCATTCAAAACTCTTGGCTTACATTTTTCCTGCTCTAATACCAGATGATAACAAAACTACAGATTTGATAATAAAGTTTAGCAACAACATTTTGAGATTAACACGTGAAAATAGGTATATAAAATAATTGAGTTGTTTCTATTGAATAGGAAGGGCATTTTATGCAATTGCTCCTATAATCATGAAGACAAGTCTTATCTTTTTATCCCCAACTCTCTCCTCTATTCCCTAGTCTTACTCTCACACCCCTATCCATGAGTCGTGCATAACAACTAGTTGTGCACACTCATGATTTATTTAAATATAAAATAATACAATTATTCAAACCATATGTTCACACTATGAACACACATTTCCTAACAGCTTTTCCATCCCTCGAGAAGGATACAAACAAGTGTCCTAATTGCCTCGCGAGAAAACAACAACACAGAGCCTAATTCTATAAGAATACATATCAAGATCCGAGCCAGCTTAATTTGGTTCACACAGATCTTTGTGGTCCTATGTAGCCTAGTCATTTTGGATTTTAGTATTTCATGCTTTGTGTTGATGATTATTCAAGAAAAATGTTGATTTTTTTCTTCGTAACAAAAGTGAAGCTTTTGAGAACTTCAAGAAGTTCCAAGTGGATGTAGATAACGATATTGGTTGTAAAACCGAGATCTCTCCACTTAGATCGAAGGGGAGTTCACCAAGAACGAGTTCAAAGCCTACTTGGAAGCTCATAGGATTCATCAACAAATGCCTCCTCCACATACACCGCAACAAAATGGTGTTGTTGAGAGAAGAAATTGTACTTATGATAGACATGGTGTGTTGTATGATCGATGATTTCAGACTAGCAAAGACATTTTGAGCCAAAGCAGTGAAGACTATATTATATTTGTTGAACAATGTGCCAACAATTTCTCTTAATGGAGTAACACCAGATGAGGCATGGTCCAATCAGAATCCATCCATTGCACATCTCAAATTATTTGGGTGAAAAACCAACATGCACATACCCAAGTATAAATGAAACAAGTTGGACAAAAATCAAATAAATTCATCTTCGTTGGCTACAGTGAAGAGACTCTTGGGTATAGATTGATGGATCCGAAGACCAAAAAATTCTACACCAACAAATATGTTGAGTTCTTTGAGAATAAGGAAGTTGAGGATCCTTCTATAGACCCACGTAATGTAGATAACACACATGTTGTGAAAATGGAAGTATATGTTCCCACCGATGATGACAACGACTATGGGGATAATGATAATGATTAAACAGGGACCACAACCCATGGGAATAGTACAAGTGTATGCCCAAGTGGTACATGGTTATGATTTGAGGTGATAAGTTGTATTCTCCTCCGAACATATCCATAAGCTGGACCATGGGCTCGTAGAAAAGCTTGTGAAGAAGTAAATTTTTATTTGATGAGTAGAGTTGTTAAATCTCTTAAGCACTCCATTTTCTAGGAATACCTATAGTCAAAATCTTGGAAAGATGCCATGGATATTGAGTATCGATCGGTGATGAAAAATAACACCTAACAACTTGTCAATCACCACCAGGAAAAATCCAATTAGCTACAAATGGATGTTCAAAACAAAGTGTAAAGTAGATGGGAATATTGACAAGTACAAAGCGAGACTTATAGAAAATGGGTATGCGTAGAAGGAAGGCATAAAGTATGAGGAGACATTTTTCCCACAGCTAAGATCAAAATGATCATGATGATATTTTCTCTAACTACACATTTTTCATGGAAAGACCATTAGATGGACGTAAAAAGTGTCTTTCTGAATAAATATTTACAAGAAGAAGTCTACATGACTCAACCTGATAGTTTTTACCATACCTGGATTAGAAACAAAGGTATGCAAACTCATTAAATCTTTGTATGTCCTTAAACAAGAACCCCATGATTGGTACATCAAGATTGATGAACATCTCATTTAGCATGGATTTTTAAGAAATCCATGTGATCTCAATCTCTACCTCAAGATGCAAGGAGGAGACATTGTGATAGTTGTTGTATATGTCAATAATCTAGTCATCACTGACAGCATAGTGAAGATGATCGATGTAACGAATAAATATCTTAATCGATCATTCAACATGAAAAATATCAGTCTAATGCACTATTTTCTTGGATTTGAAGTATGACAAATGGATAATCATATATTTGTTTCTCAGTTAAAATAGACCAAGACAATGCTCGAGAAATTCAGGATGGTGGATTGCACATTGATTGCTACACCCATGGAGAGACGAGACTTGATTATCTCATACGAGATCTATCTCGATAAATACAACTCTCTAGTCTCATTTACCTAACATATAATACACTAGATTTTTGAACCATGTTGCATTGGTTGGTGTTGTCATTGATGTCACATGGCATTGATGGCAAAGGAGGAGTGAAATGACATGCAGGTAGGTGTCTATCAGTGGTGCTCAGTGATTCAAGTTGGTTCTGGAGGCTTTAGGTTGGTTTCAGGGTGGATTCAAGATGCTATAAGCTTAAACAATGAGGTAGTTGATCGGTGAAGGTAGAGTACGGTGGGCGTACATGACTCGGAGGGTCTCAAGTCATATATGATGATGTTGGCGGTTTGAAGAGCTCATCTGATGAGTTCCATGTCTTTTGGTGGAAGTCTCGGTTGAAACTGGCTCATTTAGGCATATTTCTAGAGCATGATGAGGTGTGAGAGTTTGGTACAGGTCATGAAAATAAAATGTGAGCATGGGAGGAGCCTAGGAATTTTTTCTAGGGCATGTATGAGCAACAAAAAGGCTTAGTTTAGCTCCTGGAGGAAAAATTCAAAAGTTCACCAAAGTTGGCTTTGAGGATTGACAATGTAGGTTGAGGTAAGTGAGATAGGTTTGAATATTACATGCATATTTATGATAAATAAACTCATGGATCATGTAGAGGGGTGAGTTGTGGTTCTTCATGCCAAATTTCATCAAGTTTTGAAGAGGTATGTGAAAGTTATGCTAGTTTTTCTAAAACTAGTTCATTGAGAAATGCATTTTGATCCCTCTTTTTAGCACTCAAGAAAAAATATGAAGACTTCTTTAGATAAATCATAGAATATATTTTTGGAGAGGATTCCAAGCCTAAACTTCTGCAAAAGTTTTGAAGCAAATTGGTTAAGATTTAAGGAAGTTATGAGTCATTTTCTACTAATGTTTTCTCTCTCTTGGGCTCTTTCTTGAGTTGATAGGCTTAATATGAGTTTTTTGCCTCTAAATCATTTTTGAAACTTTTATTCACTCCTCATAAGCATAGAAAATCCTTTCTAAGTCAAAATGATGATTCCATTGCATCTCAGGGTGAATTGTGCCATGTAGGCATGTTGTGTTTAGCAAAGCTAGGTTTGGGCAGTTATACACTAAGCACTCCCGGCTTGTGTTTCCTCAATAGAAGATGGAGTGAAATCATTATTCATAGGTCATGAGGTCTCAATCATCCTCTACAAGTCTAAGGAAACTTTTGGGGATCCTTTAGTTAGTATTTGGATTGCAAGTCTAGTTTAAGAATGCTAACTCCTTGCAATTTCTGGGATGGTGTGTCTAGTAAACATGATAAATCAAGTTAAATCCATCTCCTTAGAAGTATGTGTACTGTGTTAAAAGGAGGTTGAGCATATTTTATTTCATCCATTGTAATATTCAAATATAAATATTAGATTGTGTAAGTAATGAGTTGCAAGCAAGAAGCACATGCTTAAAATGCAGGTATGTGGTGCCTTGAACACTACTCGACATTTTCGGCTAAACAAATATTTTTCAAATGATATAGGTGCATGCCTTGACATATTTTATTGAGTAATAAAGGCTTCAAATAAATATTGTTTCCCTAATTTCTCAAAACACATTGTGAAGACCATTTATCTAAATCATGTCAAGCTTTTTCCACAACTGTCACACTTTGTATGTTTTGATTTATGAAAGGAAATGGGAGAAGTTCAAAATTTTTATTTGATTGGAGAAGATGGAAAATGTTCTTAAAAATTCACAGCAATTTGAATGTTTAAATTTCATTCAAAAATGAATGAGAAATCAAATTTTGAATGGTCTCACGCTGTTTATAGTGCACAAAACCCTGATTCTAGGGTTTGTAAGGGAATTTGTTTGAATCTCATTTTTTATCCAATTAAAAATCACAAAACTTTGAATATATGTCTATCTAGAGCATACGAATTTGTTACAAAAGGATTCATAGGATTTCATAAAGGAACAAGTAAGAATTTAATGACAATCTACTTCAAAGTCATTCTCCTTGATTTGTGCAGAAGCGGGTAAGTCCAAAATGCAAAAAAAATCGTGATTGGACTTCAAGACGTTCATTCAAAGCTTATAGATGATAAGTAATAACCAATGCATTCTTAGTTTGTTTTAAATCTCATTTGGAGGTAGTGAATTCTTATGACATTAATGTAGGAGTGAGAAAATCCTCTTGTTGATGAGTCTTAATTGAGAAGCCAAATGAAAATTCTTGTCAATAGAAGCTTGGAATAGTTGAATATGAGTCTTTTGACATCAATTGAAGAGAAATGGAGTGTATTGAATCTTGTCAGAGTATATCAGTTTTGTAAACAATGAATGGCATAGTCGAAACACATAAATTTGGCTAAGTTACTAAGTATCTTATTTACTTGTGAAGTTGAAGAGTTGTTGAAATCTCTAGTTCGAGGTAGTTGGGTTCATGGAGAAACTAAAGGGCCATGGGCGATTCTGAGAATCAAGAAGGTGACTAGAATCAAGAAGGTGAAAGGGAAATTTGTCTTGGACAAAAAAATGTTTAAGTCCAAAAGGTCATGACAATGAAAGAGCACATAATTTGAAGAGTCGATTATCCTAATTAAGAAAAGTTGAAAAAAATTCTTTGAAAAAGGTTTGAAATCAACAAGAGAGAAGAAAAAGGGATTAAGGTAATTTTTTTCCCCAAAAGGCGGTAGACACAAAGATAGATATGTGAGAAAAAACAATTGTGAAGAATATTGAGTGTTGTGAAGTGTGAAGAATGCTACTTTGTAGTGAGATAGAAGTTGGAATACATGCAAACAAAGCAAGGTGATGGAATGAACGATGATCTTGTGCGTATGAAGCAAATAGAGAATATAGTGAGATCTTAAGACGAAATGCATGGTGCAAGTAAGTATATGGAAGTAAATTCATAAAATGTGAGTGTGAGTGAAATGCATTGAAGTAGTGCAAGTGAATGTTTAAAAACAATGAAAACATGTAGTGTTGATATGTTCTTGAATGGATACATGACAATGTTGCACCATATGTGGGGTGTGTGAAAGTAGTGGGGAAGTTTGAACTGAATTAACTAGTCTAATTGTCGAGTGAAATTGGAAAATATATTCATGGTATTCAAACCGAGACAAAATCCTTGAAGGTGTTGAAGATAAAATTTAACATGATAGTTTTGAGTATTGAATATTGAAGAATAAGCAGGACTTTGAGGTGGTAAGCCAAGAATAGTGAGTGAGTGCTTCAAACAGTCAGACAACAAGTGAAAGGAAAATAGGGGCTTGAAAATTGATAAAATTACAGGTGAAATAAGAAGGTTAGGTTGTAAATTTAGGGTCATAATCAGATGTATTGCATCCAAGATGAAGAGTGATCAAATTTTGTATACACATTGAGTTGTAGCTCAGTATAATTAGGGAGTTATAGCTTCCTTGCAAGTTGTAGCTTGTAGAATGTCAGTGGTTGCTGAATGAATTAATTTGGGGGTTGTAGCCACCACCATCAAGTTGTATCTTGTTTGTATTCCTAGGGTTGTAACCACCACCATCAAGTTGTATCTTGATTGTATTCTTGGGGTTGTAGCCTCAAAATTTGAGTTGTAGCTCAACTTGAAATCAGTGTAACACATAGGACAAATTGTCCAAGTTAGTTCTCTTATTTCAGTGGGTTTTCTCCCATTTAGATTTCCCACTTTAAAACATTTTGTATTGTCTCTTTTTCATTTGCTTGTGTATGGTTTCATGTGCTTTTATTAACAAGTTTGGAGAAGTAGAAATATTTGAAAAGTTTAATGAGACACTGATTCGCCCCCTTTTAATGTCCAAGTTTCCAACATCAATAACAACTTTGCGCTTAACTATCTATTGGCTAGATTTTATGCACCTTGTTAAACACAAAAACCAAGGCAATCATGGGATAATTCCCCTTCATTTAATGGTGAAGATCACATGTAAGGTATTTATTTATTATAATTATTTTCAGGGGTATTACTTTAATTACAAATCTCATGAACCATAGCTTAGAAATTCTGCAACAAGTAAACAATTGTGTTTGAGAAAGTTATGTGGAAAAGAAGAGGATGTATAGCAGTAGTAAGAAAAAGAGAGGATGCACTTCGCAATAAGTAGATCAAAGAGCTTATTGCAACTGTACAGAATAAATAAATACTTTGAAAATGTCACAATTAAGCAAATGAAAAGAAATTAATTCAAATCAGATTTTAAGTAACACAAAGTTTACCATAAAAATCCTCACATAATACACAACAAAACTTCTCAGACACAAAGTTCTCCAAAAATTTGCTTCTTCTTATTCAATTCTAGCTAGTTTACAAAATTAACATGAGAGCATTCCAACACAAAGTTTGAAATCTCAATGCACAAAATACAATGGTTGCTTGCCAAAAAGTTCCATCATCCTCTTTTGCCCATATGCCTTCATTTCTATTTATAGTCATCATAAGTAAAGTACAAGGAAACAATATCCATTATACTTGAATCAATGAATAAATGAAAAACAGTTAGGAGTTGAGCATTTTTCTCCTTAAATTCTTCGTTGCATGCCATATAGAAATTTGAAATGTTCCATCTTTTAAAACTGGAATAACTACCTCTTAACTAGCACCAAGTAATTGACTTTATCAAACAACTTGAAGTAACGATGATTAACCACCAAATTAATTAAGTCTTACAATGAATATACTTGAGGACTAAAGAGAAGAAGAAGAAGAAGACGAAGAACAAGTCTACCCATACTACATTAAATTCTAGTGGTTGGATGTTAGTGTGCCTAGGCGTGCAGCAGAATTAATGAAAATTTTAACCCACTTACACTTTCCAAATTTAAAATATGATGTTGTTGGTGCGTAGAGGGCTTTGAGACCTTTCTGAAAATTCTAAGAACGCACGAAACAGAGCTCTGAGCAGAAAGTTATGGCCATTTGAAGTTCTATAATTTTTCTCATTCATTGTGGCGATTTCAATATGTTTTACCGCTTTTACTTTAAAATAAGTAAAGTAGCTTCAATTTTCCACATTACTTGAAAGGAACGATAATAATATTGTTCCAAGCCATGAAGATCTGAAATGATCATAGCACACTATATTTGATAAGCTGAAAGAAATTCACTAGAATAACTTTACAAAATACTTTGCAAACAAAGAGTAGTAATATCATATATTATTATGGAACTCTCTTGTATAGTATAATGAGAATGAGCCTTGCTTATATAGGCAAGGAAGATCAATCTAAGAACCAGTTAAGGTCATAGATCAAGCCATAAATCAAAGAATAAATAGTCATCAAAGAACTAGTCAAGACCATAGATTTAGGAAAGAACTAATCATCAAAGATCTAGTCAATATCATAGATCAAGGAAAGAACTATACCTAACAACTAGATAATATCTTTATAATATCTAAATAAGATAAAATAAATATCCACACACATAAGTGGGTGAGGATAAATATAATAAAAGTAAATGAAGTACCTAGGTGAACATGAGCTAAGGTAAATACCTACTCTAACACCCCCTCAAGTGAAGCTAGGGGCCCAAAATAAAAGTGGCATATCCACAATATGAGTTCTGACAACTAGGCCTAATGAGGTACTTATGTACAATAACTGGGAAAAAGGGACACCGTAAGGTATCCAAAACCAGTAATAACAAAGTAAAGAGATCAAAAATCCCGCTGCAAGGCATCCCAAGAAGCTCAGCTCAAAAACTCATATAATGCTGAAGAAGTTTGGTGTGCACTATGGTATGAATCCACCGCTTTCGATCACAAAACTCAAAAACAAGCGACACTTGGGTTTCACGAGAATAGCTCCATACAAGGAGATTGTTAACGGAGTGGTGTCGAAAGTGCAAAGAAACACCAAACATAATTTGATCAATACTTCTGAATAGGTGTGCCACTATCCAAGAATAATAACCGGGAAACAAGGCAAGGACACAAGATCTAAATAAATAGGAAGGCAAGGACGGACACAAAACCAAAAGAAGCATGATTAACACCACACCCTCCCATATTGTTGAATGGGTGGAGTGGCCTTCTGAAATATATACGAGTTGTCAAAATAACTACTCGAACAATAACAAACTAATATTGGGCTTCACCGAATAGCTCCCCCATAAGAGAGATTGTCAACATGCCTAAAAGTGTCGAAAATATAGATACAAAATATCTCAACAAACAAGAGAGATATACTACACCTGCTAAAGAAAAATGCTCAAAACAAAGAGCATTACAATGCATAAGGTATAAAATGTGGAGCAAGAGGTTAAATGGTGTAGGAGTCACACATGTAGAGTCCTCTCAACGAATGCCTATGTCACCACCACGAGTGATCGAGATATCCACCCCAAATCAACCCGGATGGATGAAGAAGATGTTTTCAAATGACTTGGTGTAAAATGCACAATGGGTTCATGCGAAAGGAACATCGACATTTGTGTCGGGTCGATCATGTCGACAACCCAAATCTCGGTTTTTAAGCCTAAGTGAAGGTGCATAACTCATGTATAGCTCATAATCCTTGGAAAGAGTTGAGTGAACAAAAATAGGAGATCTGTCAATGTGTGATTCCAATGAAGTACTTGCTCGAAAACCAATGCCATGGCGAGAATTCCACTTAACATGTGGAATAGGGAAACAATACCACTGTGAATGTCTATCAAGGCCTCCATTAGTAAAACCCATAGAACGAGCATGTGAGAACCGAATGTTGTTGTATGCTTCTCAAAAGATCCATGTATGTGAGCAGAAGTAGGCTATACAAAATGTGTTACTGCAATAGGCACAAATGTGGAAGAATATGCAATAACGAGCCTAATAGGCTTAGGAGCATCAGGAGCGAGGCAGGCTCAAAACGGCAGGATCACGGTCGGTGGAGTGCAGAGCAATAACTGCAAGTGGACTAGGAGCATGGATACAACTGTCCACAATATGAGGTCAATGCTATAAGCAAGAAAGTGTTTGTTGAAGGGATTGTATTAGTGTATCCTTCTCATAAATGAGGTTATAAAGAAGATAGTTTTACTTTTTAAGTGATCTATTTTGTTCCACAAATTTGACCATATCCTCCTGAAGTTCACACACTTCGGAAAAAAAATAATATCATTCTCATAATCCATGATAGATACAAGAATGCAACACCCAAAAGTTTAGGACGTCGAACTCAACCGAAATTGCGTCCACAAGTGATTACAACACCCTCCCAAATTATACACTTTATAATTACGTGCATGTAAATATTATATTGAGTTAAAGTATATTTTATATTTGAAATATGTGTATAAAAATTTTACCAATGCGTATATCTCTAAAAATACACAATTTCAAAAAAATATCACCTTAATCCAGCTAAGGATCAAAAGTTATGAGCTCAAGAAGGTTTCGTTATTAAAAATAATATTTTAATGCTGATTTTTTTTTTAAAGTACACATGACACCCAAATTTCTAGAGGTTAAAAAAGTGCATCCACATGATACAAACTTATGACCAAAGGATAAAATCTTTTCCAAAACCTAAATGTCCAGAGGGCAAATCATTGCATCGAGAGCATTATATCCAATAGATAAAATAATGCACCCGAGAAGATACAGATTTGCGTCCGGTGGATAAAAGACATCATCCAAAACATAAATATCTAGAGGATAAAAGAATGCATCCATAAGGTACACGGCTATATCCATGGATAAAATAATGCACTTAGAAAGTACGAGATCTGCGTGCGTCAGTGGATAAAATAATGCACCCAAAAAGTATAATTGTTAATACAAACTTGACCGCAAATATCTCTTTTAAGTACTGTATCAAAAACAAAGAGAAACCCAAAAAAATTCTCAAAAAACCCGAGAAAATTGATATAATTTTAGTATCAAAAATATTTACATGTACATAATTGTACAGAGTGTTTGAAAATGTGCCAAAAAAACCTTTCGAAAATTTCAGTTTTTATCTCAAAACACATGGTCAAGTATACGATCAATTCTAGGGTTTTAACACCTTCTAAATCTAATAGTGCACTCTATTTTGCATAAAAATGCATGTTGGAGAAAATTTCTAACAAATTCCAAATACATGAAAACAATAAACCATTGCTTGCAAATAAAAACTTACATATGGATGTCTACATCATCTATCGCTATGATACCACGAAAGAAACGATAAGAAGATCATTCGAAGCCGTGAAGATCTCATATGATCATAGCACGCCACATTTGATAAGCTGAAATAAATTCACCGAATAACTTTACAAAAGGCGCAAACAAAGAGCAGTAATATCATATATTATTATGGAACTCTCTTGTATGAATACTGATGAGAATGGGCCTTGCTTATATAGGCAAAGAAGATCAATCTAAGAATCGGTCAAGGTCGTAGATCAAGTCATAAATCAAATAAATAACTAGTCAAGACTATAGATTTAGGAAAGAACTAATTATCAAATATCTAGTCAATACCATAAATCAAGGAAAGAACTATACCTAACAACTAATTAATATCTTCCTAATATCTAAATAAGATAAAAGAAATTTCCACACACATAAGTGGGTGAGGATAAATACAATAAAGGTAAATAAATTACATAAGTGAACATGAGCTAAGGTAAGTACCTATTCTAACAATTACTTTACTTCTTCAATTCCTTTTTTAAGTGGTGATTTCACCTTACTTTCTGTTTTTATATAAAATAAGTAAAGCGAGTTCAGTCGCCAAAGTTATTTCACTTTACTTTACTATTTTTACCTAAAATAAGTAAAGCAATTTTAATTCACCACTTTACTCTATTTTTCATTTCCTTTGTTAAGTGGTGATTTCACTTTACTTTACTGTTTTTACCTAAAATAAGTAAAGCAATTCCAATTCACCACTTTACTCTATTTTCCATTTCCTTTGTTAAGTGGTGATTTCACTTTACTTTACTGCTTTTACTTAAAATAAGTAAAGCAATTCCAATTCACCACTTAACAAAGGAAAGCAATAATGAGCCATACATTTTGACCAGATGCTTCATTTTTGAGATCTTAGACTTTCTGGAAAGCTCTCGACCTCCTCTATACAATGAAACCATGAAAATAAGTTTGTTGTGGGGGTAGCTAAAAGGAGAAAAAAATAAAAATACACCTTTAACATGAAGTAAATAGTTTCGAACAGCATGCATTTTAGGAAAATGGGTATTTCTCGAACTACTTCCAATGAACTGTTTGCAACCTTCTGCAAAATACTAGAGTAAATCTATAAAAAAATTAAAAGGGGTATCCCAAGATTTCTAAGTGAAATCTTTGGGGACACCACTATCTTTATCGGTTCATGTAGGAACCCATAGTTTATCATTAGAAAGTAGCAAGTGGATCTTGAGATATCTCAAGGGAACTATGGATCTTAGTCTAGAGTACAAGAAGAATGATCCATTCTTCTTGACTAGATATTTGGATTTAGATAATACAAGTAACATTGATGACAGGAAATCCACTTCTGGATATTTTTCTTATTGGGATTTGGACCGATATCTTGGAGAAACAAGAAACAAGAAACAAAACTTTATTTCTCTCTTCTAAAGAGGTTGAATATTGTGTTGTAGGTGGAGTTGTTTGTGAAGCAATATGGCTACGTCGCATACTTGAGGGTCTTGGAGTAGCACATGAGAGATCTGCCACCTTGTATGTTAATAATTATGGTGTTCTCAAACTTGTTCACAATCCAATGTTTCATGAGAGAACTAAGCATATTGATGTACTTGTCAATTTCATTCACGAGCATGTTTTGAAGCATAATATATAGCTTCATTTTTCCCAATAGTTGAACATCAAGTCGATGTCTTCACGAAGTCACTTATACGTGACAAATTTGAGTTATTCATAGAGTTCCTCTCCTTTTCACTTGAGGCAAAGCAAAATTAAGGGGGATGTTAGGTAAAATGTTTTACTTAGGTAATTATGCATTATTTTATTATGTTTACCTTAGCTCCTTTACCTTAGGTAAATATGTCTTTTCTAAGGTTGTTTGTTATTAGTTGGGTAAATTAGTTGTTTAATATTTGTTATGTGGTTATGTAGTTCAAACCATGAATTTGTCCTATTATTGATTCTCATAGATGTTTGTTGGACTTTTACAACCTCGTGTTTGTTTGTATTTATGTTATGCGGTACCTATGTATATTGCTGCCCATATATCCCAGTAACTTGATTTTTCCAGATCAATAAGAATCATCGAGAATCCTCCATGTTTCCTCCTTACATCCAAAACATTGTGAAACATAAAAAAATATAAGACAAAACATCATATCATATTGTTCAATATTTTAGCATGTGAACTAATTGAATATCATTCTTTATTACATTTACATGTACTATCATATTTGAATGTTGGAGCATTCATTTATAAAATATGATTGTGTATTAGTTTTAAGTTACAATCTAAATTAAAGATAAGCTAACCACTTATGTTTAATTAGGGTTAAAACCATGTTAAAACACAAAGGTGACCTATGACCTTTTTTACAAATAGGCATGAGATTGGCTTCCCCCACCTACCCTTAATGATCAATTTTAGCTCAACACTAGCACTCTTTTATCCATCGTTGATATTCATAAGTTATTCCATATGAGTATCTCCACATAATTTGATTTCATTTATCCTCGAGGTGGTGGAAGACTAGAAGTGACCTATGGATACCCTATTCCACTAGTAGAAACATTAACTTGGTTATCAATTTCTCTCTCCTAATCACATTTATGTTAATTATTTAAATGCTAACTTGAAGGTTAGCTTTATTGTAGAAACTCAAGTTCTGAAATTTTGTAAGATTTGGAACGTCATCATATAACCCAAACAACCTCACTTTCTCTATACATTCTTCACAAGGTATGTTGATTAAAAATAGACTTGTTCACTAAGGGGTTGCCAATATTATATGTTTCTCTTGTCAATAACTTGAGTCTCTAAAGTATATCTTTTTCTTAAACAAACATGTTAGTCTGACCTAGAAGTGGATTCACACCCATTTCTGGTCATTTTTTCAATAGGATTTATCATGGAAAATGGTTCTCTTAATGGATTTGACCATGTTACCTCTACAAAGTTGACCATGTTATCATGGAAATAGGTTCTCATATGGCATATTTTTCCTTTTGAGATTTTATTTTAGCTATAAAAATAAAATCTTAAATGGTTAATCTCTTGATGTTTCCTTCTTTATTATCAATAAAGTGCAAGTGATTTCAATATTATATTATAAATACAATATCGAGCTTAGAAGGTCTACTTGGAGGTCGAGCACCTTCATCTCTATTGCACCATTAGGGAAGTTCCCCTTGTGGTGAAAATTATTCCTCAAGATTCTCCTCACCGACATTCCCCTTCTTAGGTTCGTGGCTTTGGATCTCATGTAGTACGCAATGTTCAGGAGTAGAAGACAAGGTATTGCACTATGTTCACAATGCTTTATGTGTGTTATTTGGTCAGTCATAATACTCATAGAGGCAAGTCGAGTTATGCATTCCCTAACCTAGTGGGTGGGTTGATTCTCAATAAGGTAAACTCCCTCAATTATCCTTGGCTATTTCTATATCTCGGTAGGATCCAAATGATACAAATGAAGATAAGATTAATCATGGATGAGAACCGGTACCTTATATGGTAAATCCCTTGTTAGTATCGGTGGTTAGGGTGACAATTTGGATTATCTTCTTCCTCCACCATATGTTTTCATTGCTCTAGTTTTTGATGCTCTTGTTCATTAACATTTAAATGTGTAGTGGGCTTTATAATTTACTACATGATATAGTGTTTTTGTTTTATTTTAAATTTTTTTGTTAACACTATATTAATAAAAGATAATTAAAGGTTTTTGGCCTCTCTTAATCCATTTAAGTATTTATTAATTTTGTTAATTTAATAAAGGTTCTTTACCCCTTCTTGATCTTGTAATCAATATGATACTTTCTCTTGAATTATGATGCCATTTAACTCATTTTTAACAAAAACATAGAAACTAACTAAAAAAATTAATTTCATTATATTTCCCAATTAATGTTAACCTAAAAAAGTACACATATATCACATTCAAACCTTTACTTTAATTCACTCATATATGGTTGCTTTTCCATTCCTCTTCCTCAACGGAGGGATCAAAGCCTTGAATCTTGTGGCAAAGAGGATGGTTGGACCTTCTCGATGGCATTTATTGGTGGAGGGAGGTGTTACTTATGGTTGGGTCTTTGTCGTCAAAATGGAGATTCATGGTGCCTCTTACTCTACTAAACAGGTTTACGCAAGCTCAAGAGCAGGATGGAGTGTCCCATATCCTCCCTTAAGAGCCTTCTTCTTAAAGAACCCTACATTTAAAGGATGGTCTACCACCTTCCTGTAATATTACTCTTGTTGGTACATTGTTTTCACATTATTTATATATTGTCTAAATATTACAAATGTGGATTTGTTTTTGACAATATATATTTTATTTTTTGAACCATGTGTTTATTAATATACAAATCCCAATGTACAAAGTGACCCCACATTTATTGTAACCATCTATATTTTTTGATATTTAGTAGCTCCCACCAAAGGCATGATATTATACCTTTCAAGTCATTTGATTAGCAAAATATATTTGGGCCAATCAAATGCATGAATTTTTCTACTTATATCCATATTTGTAATGTTTGAACTTTGAGGTGACTAATTTACATTATTAAATTCTCAAAAAAATCATTTATCTCCATTTTATTGGCAGATTGAAATGATTCGACTATTTTGAGTTTTATTAAGGTGCAATTTTTTTTTTATTTTTAAAAATAAAATTAGGGAAAAATTCAAGTGCCCTCACATTTATTGTCATTAAGAGTGAAAGAGGCTTCACATGACAACTTGGTTGGATTAAAATAGAAAAATTGCATCAATATTTCTTTTTAAATGATTTATTTCTATTTTTATTAATGCACATATAATGAATTGACCATTTTATAGTCTTGTGAAAGTATTTAAAACAATTAAACTAAGTGAAAACGTGAAGCACAAGAGATCATGTGGGATAAGCCGAACATTGATCAAGTTGTGCTCCGGTGGTGTGACGAGTTCCCATGGAGGAGCGAGCATCAACCATGAAAATGTGCATGCAAGGATTCAAAAGGGGAAAATCTCATAAGACTTTCATATTCCACCACGAGATCTGAAAAAGGTGAGGGGTACAAATAGGGGGTGTTGTGTAACCCTTAGTGCCTGTAATCATGACTCCTCAAGTGGAGGAGGAGTTACATTCTTGGAATGGAAGTAACTCTCATATGATGTACTAACGCACTGATGTGTAATGACATGTAAGGAATCTAATGACGACCTTATTATAACCCCTATGACACCTAGACCTATGACCTCACCTAAGTGAGATGACTCACCACATGATGTGGAAAATGACTCACACCAACACCTCCCCTTCATCGTAACTTAGGATGAGGCGGAAATTCAGAAATGAGAAATGGGTCTTGACAAAAAAAGCTTGATGAGGTACCCATGAACAACAAGGATCTCAAGCAATGGAGGAAAACCCAGTGGGAAAAACATCCACCACAAGAGATGAAAAACACTCTCTAACAATCTAAGAAAGATGCCACAAATGGGTCCCAACAACTAAGGAGCTTGATAAGGTACCCATGTACAAAAGGAAATCTCTCTGGAAGAAGAAGAAGAGAGGAGAAGAAGGAGACAAGAGGAACATAGAAGATTCCATAGATGGATCTGAACTCGTAGCTCTAGGAATTCTCTAAGAATATCGTTGATGACGTGGTCCTCGGCCAATAGACTGAAGAAGAACCACCCACACCGAAATGTGTGTCTTCCCTTATGAAGGATAAAAATGGAGTACTAGAAGTCCGCCCACTCCGTAAAGGAAACCAAAGGCAGTAGTATAAAGACCTTTAAATCTTGTCCACATAAGTGTGACATAGGTCTAGCAAATGAGTGCCAAGAAACTAAAGGTAAAGCCATTAGCGTAGAACTATCAAAGTGTGCGAGAAGAACATCCATTGAAAGGATGTCCAAGTGAAGTGAAGGTAATGCAACAACCCCCAAATAGAAAGAGGATCCAAAAGCAAGGGTGGATCAATGATGGTCTCTGAAAAGTGGAAGTGATCAGAGTCCTAGAGGGGAACTCCCAATAAAGGAGATGAAGGACTCCTCTGAAACACCTATAGAATGATGTGGAATACCATGTGCTTTGCATCACAAGTAGGAACCGTGAAAAAACAAAGGAGGTTAGGTAGATACTTGTCCCAAAGAGGGGCTTGATAAATGAAGAGTGATGTCGAAAGGTATGAATCATCACATGAAGGTAGAGGATTGGAAAGGGCCTCGCACAATGGAAGTGGAAAGGAGGCTAATACAATGACTGTATAAGGTTGGGAATGAGAGTGCTTGGTGTCTGATGAGAAGGGAGGAGTGTCGATATACTTTGGAAATGTGAGAGAAGAAGGAGAGGATTCCTCACCAGCACTCTCGTCATTATAACTAAAAGCACAATCCTCGTCATCATAGATAGAAACAAGTGATTTTGTGTCAGTGGAAGTGTCATCACATGAAGAAGAGGAGGAGACAATTATATCAACAACAACAATAGTAGCAGCAGTATGTGAAGGGTCTCTAAACAAGGACTAAAGATGCTCCAGATGGTGTGGGGAGGATCTGAGTCTACCATGTGAAGGCGGAGAGGTCTAGTGACATGCAACATCAAGTGACCAACAACATGGTCGCATGTGTCGAGATAGTTCTCAAGACACTGGAATCAGTGGGTGTAGGAACTGGATCATTTAGAAAGGGAGTAAGGCCCTCATAGGTAAAGTAATGTTCCATAGAAGCACGCCATGATGTGTAGTTATCTCTCCCAAAAAGAAGTGGTGGAGTTTGTAAAGTGATCCTACGACGCTTAAGTTTGGAAAGATCATCCTCCATGATATGGAAGCAAGAAGTGCAAGGTGCACAAGAAGAAGGGTGTGTGAATACAAACAAGGTGACAAGGTGTCGAACTCGGTGAGAATGTGTCTACGTGTAATACAACACTCAAGAAACAATGATAACCCCCATTTTTGTGGCACTTTATAAGTAGTGTGTGATTACAATAGGGTGTGTTCATGTGATGTTGGACAGTTGACCACTCACCTTGTAGTAGGCGATGAATCACGTAATATTGGAGACCACAATGAGTCCTAGTCACAAGTAGAGGAATAACACACAATCAAGCACAAAATGGTGTAAGCACAACAATGGTACAACAAGGCTTAATGTGGAGAGGGTGTCTCACATTGAAAAAATGAAGGTTCTCTTGCCACAAGGCTCAC
The DNA here is from genome assembly GCA_018340775.1 of Taxus wallichiana var. yunnanensis. NCBI lineage: Eukaryota > Viridiplantae > Streptophyta > Pinopsida > Cupressales > Taxaceae > Taxus > Taxus wallichiana. The sequence goes on along the minus strand of CM031241.1, from coordinate 536,768,341 downwards.
GGTGGGCGTGCTCACTAGCCGCAAAGAAAAAAAAAGGAGCACTACTATGCAATGAGCCGGAAAAAATGGCCCGAAAATCTCAATAGCCTTATCTGAAGACCCGGAAAAAAGGTACTCCCCTTAATGATAATTTTTATTCTTTTCCCTTTAATTGCTTGAATAATGTGAAAAAGGGGGAAAAAATAGAAAAAAATCCAAAAAGGGGGTCGAAGGGAGTCCAGAGTGTGAGCCGAGGCAGCTCTGATGAATCGGTGGAAGCTTCGGTGAGCCAAGTTAGGGCGAGTTGGGTCGAGATGGGAGCTGACAAGGCTGAGCGAGAAAGCCACGTTAGGGAGGTGCATCGATCATGTCGAGGGGTCATTAAGGGGTGTCTGAAAGCCACATGTCTTTGAGTTGTTGCTAACGTGGCACCACGTGAAGGTAGGTGGTGAGGTTGTGATGAATCAGATGTGAGCACTTGGCTAGGGAACGACCATGGAGCAAGTTAGAAGCCATGTGTTGAGAGCTTCATCCAATGTAGAGATAGGTAAGCGCAGAGTCGTTGACCGATGAGCGGAGTCCACGTGTGTAGGGTGGCGAGATCCATCTTGAGTCCTTAGACGTAATGGCGGTAAGGTCATGAGCTAATGCGGGAAGCGACTCCAACGAAATCGCATTCGGTGAGGTGTGTTCAACACTGGGCAATGCACATACTGAGGTCAAATGGAACACGGGGGCCAAGTAGAAGCCAATGCGTGGACAGAGGTGCGAGGACCACGAGAGAAAACATAGAGGAATCCAAACCAATGCAAAAACGTAAACCAAGGCGTGTGAAAATACACGGGGAAGGTGATTCAACATAGGAAGATGAGACCAAGCGAATAGGGCGGGATTCGAATGCGGACTCACGGAGCGGGGCGAACCAGCGCATGAGTGCTTGATGGTGGCACAAGTAGGCAAAGGTTGAATTAGAGATCATGAGAGCAACGCTAAGGCATCGAAGAAATGAACCAGGGGTTAGGGGTGATAATGGAGTTGAGCGGTCGAAGGCTTGGGTGCAAACCCAATGCAAAACACACACACGGGGAGTTGGAATAGTGCACGAGGCAGAGAGTTGAGATAAAGGGGTGAATTGGACCCAACTTGGTTTCCAACTCGAGAAAGTTGGGGCCGAGCTAGGCCAAAAAACAACTTCCTTCCACAAGACTTTTAAAACCTCATAAACAACAACTTCAAAACCCGATCTGCAACGTGAAAACTCCAATAAACCTCCAGAACATACATGCAATGTTGAAAATTCTGAAAAACGCAAACAACAATCTCGAACAAACCCAAATAAGATTTGAAACCTAAATCAATGCATTTAACGCACTAATGGAATATCTATTACGACACTTGCACAAAACCCGAAAAACACGAATAGAAAGTTGAGAGCAATAGGGCGATGATGAACTGCGTGAGTAGCGTGGATCCCAACAACATGCACTTTGATACCATGAAGAAGAATGCAAAAACATGAAGCATGAGGATCATGTGGGATAACATGAACATCGACCAAGAGTTGCACTCTAGCGGCGTGATGAGGTCCCATGGAGGAGAGGGCATCAACCATGAAAATGTGAATGCAAGGATTTGAAAGGGAAAATTCACATTAGCCTCTCATATTCCACCACATATCTGAAAAAGGTAAGGGGTACAAATAGGGGTGTTGTGTAACCCCGATTACTGCAATCATGACTCTTCAGTGGAGAAGGAGAGTTACATTCCCGGAATGGAAGTAACTCCCATATGACCTGTGACCGACGCGTAAGAAATCTAATGACACCCTATTATAACACATGTGACACCTAGACCTATGACCTCACCTAAGTGAGATGACTCGCCATGTGATGTGGAAAATGACTCACACCACCATTATGAAACCACCACATGTATAAACATTAATTAAGCTTGTGATGACTTATTTTTCATGAAATAGTTGAAGATATTAATTAATTATTGACTATATTTGTTTTATTATAGTTCCCAGTACTATACTTTTCACTACATTTATTAGTTAAAACCTTCTCAACCAATTGAAATCTTAGATTTTTGAATTACTATTCACTTTTCTAATGTTGAGTTTTGAATTTAACAATTTCTTAAATAAAATAAAATCAAAGAAAATGATTTGTTTGATGTTTATTGGTTGCTTTTTTTGAATGGACAATTTTTGGGCCTTATTCCACTCAAATATTTTTGTAAATTTTTAATTCAAAAATTCTTAGAGTGACACATGTACTGACATGACAATTGCACTTTAATAAAATAGTTGAGAATTAACTCAAAGTCTATTCAAATCTATTTGAGATTGCTCTATTTTTCATTTTTTCTAATCTAAGTGTTTTCTAGAGTTTTCCAAAATAAATACAAATAATGAAATTATTTTTATTCTTTAGGGTCATCAATGTTAGTGTCATATACAACCACAACTCAAAAGCATTATATTAAATTATAAGCAAAACAATTTTAAATTACAAATAGTTCTCCATAATTTAGATGTCCTATGTGATTAAGCAAAATACACACATTTAAGATTATATTCTAAAACTAAGCACTACTTCTCAACTTTTCAAATTTTATTTTGCTACCTCGAATAGACCTTGTATCCTGAATGCAATTGCAAGCTCTCCTCTTTCTGCTCAAGAGGCAGGAACTTCGGCCTAACATGCCTTATATTTTCCAAGAATTGAATTTTGAGTGCATGAGATGGTCAGACACAGAAATCCAAAATCTTGTTACCTATTGATAATTCCCTAGGCTCAAAAGTTTCAGTTGGAAGGGTGTCTCAATTTCTCAGAGGATAATGATTCTAGTAGCAGCATGTCAAATGAAATAGAAAGACATATGAATAGAATTAAAACTTTCTACACTTACATAAATTATAGAGGCGACACACAAGATTAGAAGCAAAACCTGCTACATTTACATAAACTATATAGGCAAAGCATGAACTGTGGTAATCAGTATTTTAGGGTATAATTCAAAGTAGAACCTGCAAAATATACTCGAGGAATTCAGGAAGATTCGAGGGAGTTACAAAAATTAAGAGGAACAAGCTTTAAATATAAGTGTGGCCATTGACCTCACCGTTTGGTTAAAAAAATTGGCCCCAAACCCAATCGGCGTGCTTAAAATTTAAATAAAATAATTCTGTGTTCACAGTTCACACAATGAATATGTGTTTGCGCCGATTACAAAATTTGCAGATCATTTACCCATTCAATCGTGCCTATTCAAAATGATAAAGTAGAAACTCAACGATAAAGTTTTCCACATTTATACATTTATCACTACCAAATTATTACGCGCAAGGTGTTCTTGTAGTGAACATAGACCTGGGGATTCTGACAATCGTTAGAAATCGGATGCACTTCATTCCTCCTCCCGGATGCATTGAAATCCAAGGGATAACAAAATTTCAGGCATTTTTATAGATTTTTCCGGTAGTTCCTATTTTCTCGGTGCGTGGTGGAGAGTCAAGGTGGCTGATTACATGCGATTTCTTCTCCAGGCTTATGCCACCACTCCCATGTCTCCCGCCTCCCGGGAGGCCATCAAGAATCAGGTTGCGAGAACCATCGGACTTTGGTATCAACGGTTGATTTAACCGGCATGCGAATTTCAGGCGAGTTTGGAGATGGAAACCCAGGGGCATCACGTGGCAATGATTTCGCTTCAAGAACCCTGATTTTATTCTTTTGGTTGTTCACAGGAATTCATGTCTCTCTCTGCATTAAAGATCGAAGTTATTGCCTCTACATTTGTTTACTTCCCTAAAACAAACCAAAGATCAAATGTTTTCGATCGCGCGAACCGCCACGGCGCCTACTATTTTCGCCCGACAGGACCACCGCTCAGTTGAATTCGCGTTGTAATTATCGGTCGCATGGAGAGAGGAATCCAGGGTTCTCTGCACGTCCTTGGGGCTTGAATTCAAGTGGGGTTTGGGGACGCCATGGTGGGAGGAGAGAGCAGGTCGCTAAAGCCACAGGGGACCGATCGCTAATGTCGCGAAGGAAGGGCCATCGAGAGAAGTGGATGGTGTGAAAGTGGATGTAAAGAGAAAGGACATTGAAGTTTTGATCACTGTGACAATGACGGTGTTGTTTGGGGTTGGGAATAAAGTATTGTACAAATTAGCCCTGTTTCCTTTGAGAAAGTACCCTTTCTTTTTGGCCCTTTTTGCTACATTCGGGTAAATTCTTTTCCTTTCCTTTATTTTTCGCTTTTAATAGGGGAGAGATTTTCCTCGAGACTTTATATTTGGTGCAGGCACTTCTACTTACCAGGGATAATCATTTTCCCTTGGTGTGTTCTTATGTATTATTTCTTTGTATGGGAATATGAACTTTTTGGGTGGGTATATGCAGGTTGAAGGTGCAGTAGCAGATGATGGCTGGAAACCTAGCATTTGGGACACATATACACATTCAGGTTAGTCCCTCTCTTTTGGGTTGCCAGAATATTTTAAGAAAGGGACTCTCCCTTTGTCTTTCCTTCAATTGGTATTGGGAGATGTTTTTATTTCAGTGGTAAATGATAAAAACTTTTTGTGTTTTATAACTTACAGGAAATATTTTGAAGTTCCTTTTTGTCCATTCCAAGTTATCTATACTTTTACAGTGCACTAACTTTTTTGGGTCCTTTTGGGGTCTAGGTAATATTATTTAAGTATACTCTATCGGTTGCGATTGACGATACCTGTTCACCATAAACATTTTTTCAGAAGGATGTCCATCTGATGTTTAAAATGGGGCTAGATGCATACAGATCTTCCATCTCATGGTCTCGACTAATACCTGGTAAGAAAGTATTCTTTGATGACAGAGAAAAAAGCTCTGTCTGTAATACTTCTTGTCTAACTTTCTGGATGTTTTCTGCAGATGGAAAGGGTGCCATCAATCCCAAGGGATTGGAATACTACAATAATCTCATCAATGAACTCATCCTCCATGGTAATGAACTTTCTTTTAGGTCACTTGAAAGGAGATTTTGTCATTCATTAATTGCAACAATTGACAATATTAGGGTAAAATAAATCCTTTTGAAACTGAAGAGAGCGTTAACAAAACTAAATTGAAGAAATGGGTAAAACCCAAAAATCTGTAGATTGTTCTCCAAGATAAGGATAACAGTTATAAATTTTGCAGGTATTGAACCACATGTTACCATATAGCACTTTGATTTGCCTCAGAGTTTGGAAGATGCCTATGGAGGATGGATCAATCCCCAAATAATGTAATACTTCTATCTATAATATATACTGAAAATGACATTGAGTTGTAATGAATTAATATGAATAAAATATGGGTTGTTAAAGGAAAAATTGGGTTTTTAGCCTTGAATGTTAGAAGTGTTTACATCCATGTGAACAATGTGTGGGTTATAGTCATGATGAAGATATGCTAATCCTTCTACAACACCATGACCAATCTTTAGCCGAGTGCCCCAGTCTAGCTTAGATTGGATTCTTCTATTTCAAAATATGAATCTACAATGTACAGATCCATTTTTTCATAACATAATCATTTTACTCACCATGTAAGATGTCCCACAGACTTCCGTTTACCATGTAATCATAAAACAACATGGCTCCATGTGCAGAAAGCGAATATCCATGCAACATCACAAGATTATAATGTAATACTATTTAAGTATTTTGTATTTACCAATGACTGCATTCTCGAATTCTCATATTTGAGTTGGATATGTTGATAGAAACCACAAGAGCTACCATTAAGTGTATACATGAGTTGCTAGAAAAGATGCATAACAATACAAATAATGGAACTGGTCATATCCAAATTGAAAACCACTTGACAGGTAGTTTCATTTTGAGGTTTTGCAATTATTATAGTCACTTTGATAATTAGTGTAATTGGTTAAAAATATGATGATTAATGTGTTGATGGTAAACCACTGCAACTATGAATTTGAGGTGCATTGAGTGCATTTATGGTGATCATGGACTCGATGTTATATATCTGTGCATAAAAATCCAGGTCAATGTTTACCAGTAATAGTAAACATCTTTAGCAAAAGCATATCCTTTTTGGTGCAGATTTATATCATGTTAGAAGTCTTCTTGTTAATGTTATGATCAGATTATGATGGCTTACCATCTCCCATGTTTTTAATTCCATCTTGTTCTTTAGTGATCAGTCTTCATGTGGCAAACATTTGGACACCCTCATTGCTTTATTTGTAATAGCATGTAACCATTCCTTGCTATTTGAGGGCTACTTGTTGGCTTCAGTACAACTACCCTAAGCATGCACACACTCTGTAGAAGAACTAATTGATTCATTATCTTCTTCTTGTCTGAATACTCATAAGGGATGACTTATTACCAGGATTCTTCACTCTGGATACTCTCCTACAGTTTGGGCCATCTTTGGCTTTTTATTTAAAGTTGATTCCATATCTATTTTTGGGAGTAGAAATTGCATTTTCCTTGTTTAGTATTGAGCTCTTAGTTGATGGGATTAAGAATTATCACATTTCAAATTCATAATGCCAATCTTTCACTTGTTACACTTTCTACAACAATACTATGTTACATGGTTCACAACTCTATTGCAGGACATCAAAGAAATCAGTGAGAGAAAAAGCAAGGAAAATAAAATGCTTGTCGCAATTGCATCTGGGAATAGTACACCCTTAATTCTTGATTTAAAGTACAAATATACTGACATGACCCTACATGAGGACTTGTATAAAATCATCAAATACTCTTATAAAATAATGAGGATATTCACCATCTTTTTTGAGAAAATGCTTGGATTTCCTTTCCAATCCAATGGTGTAGAGGATACAGAGGAGGACTTGTCGCTAGCACATGTATGTATTACCCACCTTAGTTTTACTTTATAACAATGTATGTTTGTGTTATGAGTGTTTTCTATTGCTACTGTAACATAGAAAAATGTATAGGTGTCTTGCAATTTTATAGGTGCACGAAGCCTCATCAGCTCAAAATCAAAATATTGCAATAACTATTTCTTTGTGAAATACTTTATATTCAACATAATACCAAAATTTGGCATTTTCCTAATAGAATAGACACGCTATTTGATAAAATATCTAATATTTTTTAAAAAGTACCAAATTTTGTATTCTCAAAATTGGTTGTGGTAATTTATGAAACTATGCTTCAACGTCATTGCCAATCATATGCCTAATAGTTTTTTATTGGCATGATGTCAAAAGAGAAGATTTGAACCTTTGTTGAAGTTTGCTTCAAAGAATTTGGGGACAGAGTGAAATACTGGACAACTTTCAACGAACCAAATGCATTTCCATCTTTAAGTTATGCCATTGGTTGGTGGCCACCTCAACGTTGTTCTTATCCATTTGGATTCCCGGCGCTGTAGTGCTCATCATATTTTGTTAGCGCACACATAAATAGTCAAACTCTCTGAGAGAGAAATTCTAGGTTATATACATTTTCATTAGTATAATATTTATCCCCATTGCTTAAGTAGTTCCTTCATTCTCACTTATGAAGTGTCTGAGTGATCTTCCTTTGGTCTAACTCTTAATTAACTAAATTTAAAAGGGCCTCAGGCTTTGGACTTAAGGAGATCTAGAGGTAAGTATTAGGGAACCAATCAACCGACATTAGTTACAGGGCTTGATTAAGGGGAAAGTGTTTGGAAGACCTTAAACAACCCATAAGTTGGCATTGAATGGTTGTTAATGTGTAGTTTGTTTAGCATTAATGGTGTTTTTGAGTGCTAAAGCCAGCGCATTCAAGCCCATTATGTGTAAGCACATGACTGTTTATTGAAATCTAAAGTGCTTGACCTTCTAAAAGGGCCAAAGCTTTTATAATGTTATGGTTTAACAGCTTGATAATTATGTTTTTCTACAGGCAAAGCAAAAGGGTCTTATGAGCATTGTAATTTTGATGATGTGGTTAATGCCATTGAAAAACTCGTTGAAGGACATCGCTACAACTCAAAGGACTTTTGATTTTCAAAATGGTTGGTAAGTGTCTACTGAATTGAAATTAGAGAATGCTTCTGGAAAATCTATGATAGAAGTTTTACATCTATAATAATTAGTAGTCATCACCCTAATAGAATTTAGAGAACCCACTTAGCATTCAAGGACTTCAAAGCATTTATTAGCCAGGGGAAGAGTAGGGAAGAGGAACAGTGAATCTAATCTAACCTTTTGGGCTTCTCACCCTCTAGCCTCTTATAATTTTATTTAAGTAATTTTTATTTTTGTTTCATGGCCAATAGGTTTTTAGATCCCCTTTTGTTTGGGGACTACCCTTCAACATGAAGAAGGTAGCAGGTTCCAGGTTGCCTACTTTCACCAAACAACAATCTGAAATGCTCAAGGATTTTTGATTTCATTGGGGTGAATCATTACATCAATTCTATATATCTCGATTCATCTCATCATTGGGTTACTTCGAAGAGATTATTTTAGAGATTTAGGCTCAAATATGACAGGTACATAACAACTTTTGAAACATATTACAGAGCTTGAAATATTGGTACTTTTAAGATTTAAGGCATTTTAGATACTGATGTATGTATACATTTGTCTTTGAAAAGTACTACGAGATGGCATCCTTATTGGGAAGGTAAGTCCATACTTCATTCTTATCTCTGGTTGTAGTCAAAATCTTATATGTTAAATCAAACTTGTTGAAAGAAGAATAAATCTTATTATTTAATTGGCAGTTAGCACCATCTGGACTTGCAGTTGTTCCATGGGGATTGCAAGCATTATTGGAATATCTCAAGCAACACTATGGCAATCCACCTATAATAATCTATGAAAATGGTACTACCATATTTAGTTTCCTTGAACAATCAATATGTATGTTACATTATTTCACTTAGAATCATTATGTCGGGCACTCACCAATGGATATTATCAAGTCAGGCATCGGTATTATAAACATCATAATTAGTTTTAAAGACTTTTTCTAAATTATTGAGCAGGATATGGCACGAGGAACAACCAATCTGTTTCAATCTCAGAGGCATTAAATGACAGGGGGAGGATGGAGTATCTCCATGACTATCTTGAGAATGTTCTTGCAGCCATCGGTATTTTCCATAAAATATACCTCAAACTTTATACAGATCATCATTTTAAATGCTTTGAATTATTGTGAACATGGTTGTGTGGGTGTAGGAACGGATCCAACACTCGTGGATAATTAAATCACTGGACTCTTGTGGACAAATTGAATCTTTCTGCTCGATGGTATGCCAAATTTTTGAGAGGGAAGAAACACATTGAATCTTCATGGAAGGGAACAGTTGTGCCTACAAATGTGGATCAACTTCCTTTCTAAGAGGGTTGTTTCTTGGTGCAAATCAAGGCCAACTAGATGATTTTTCTTACAATCCCAAGATCCCTACAGGTTGCTGCAAATTTTGTATCAACAATTTTCATGACTGTGTTGTTGTCTGCTTTTGATAGAATTTGTGTTCACATGCCAATGTCAAAGACAACTCCATCCACATTTGATGACATAGAGCTTCCGTATGATCATGATATGTACGTAAGTCACATGTGTTGAGTATGGTACATTGATATATGTTCATAAACTTTAGAGTTATTTTAATTTTTTTTTGTTAATTTACTTTGTTCCTTTAAATAAATTATCCTTTTGTATTTCCTCTGATGTGAGGTTTGGTTTTGAGATTTCTGATTTTTGCAATGTTGCCGAAGAGCGACATCGTTAGGCACATAGAGCTTTCATATGATCATGATATGTACAAAAACTAGAAACACACTTTTATTTTTAAGGGTTATGAGTGGAATGAATTAATATGAATAAAATATGGGCTATTAAAGGAAAATTTAGGCATAAAAAGTCATTAGATAGTAATTAGCACTTGGATTTTTGGTGATGGCGTATTCCCTCTGCCCTAACCCTAGTAGTCTTGGCACGGACCAGCTAACCTGGTCTGGTTAAATCTGCTACTTACTTGAACATGGATGCTCAGGTACCTTATGATGTGGGTTTCATGTCTGGTGTTATGGGTGTTGCGAGGCTATGTGGCTCCCCTTCTGCGACCTATGTTGAGATTGTGCGTATGGATCTCATTGTCGATCACTTTGCCCCTTCTCATCCGGTGTTGTCCCGACCATGCAGGTGCTCACCGCTGATGATTGCACGAGGTATTTCAAGTTCTAGTCAAAACTATCACGGTATTACCCTCTGCCTCCAAACCCATCGATTTGCTTCAGGTTGGACCTGCAGTGTATTATCTCTCATAAACTAGGTTTTCATCTGGGTTCCTTTGGTCTCTCTTTTGTGGGAAAAATACTTTCGGATGAATGCCCTCTTGTCTCCTACGGGATTTCCCAGGATTCCATGATCTCTATGATGGGATTCTTAAAGGGGGGTGCTAGAGCTTGTAACACTTCTACCTTCAAGGAAGCTCTGTTCAAGAATGTTGCTTCCACCTCTGTTGCCCCCAGTCCTCCCCACCTATCTTGTTGAGCAAGCTGTTGACTCCCCTTTGCTGGAAATCACAAGTTCTGATTCCCTGACACTCAAAAATAATCTAGAAAAAAGCCCTCATCTGCAGATTTAATGGAGTTTGGCCTTCGACTAATGCTCTTATCCAATGGGTTCACTCCAATTGGACTAAAAATTGTGACCATTTTTTCTGTGCAAGAGGCTTCTTCATCATTTTGTTCTTTTCTCAGGAGGATTATCAGAGGGCCTTGAATGAGGGACCGTGGTTTTGGGGTTCAGATGGTTTGTTTTCCATCCCTTGGTTCCCTCACTTTGACCCATGCTCCTATTCCATCTCGTGAGTTCCTGTTTGGGTGAGGCTACCCAACCTTCCTCTCCATTTCTACCTTGTTGTGGAGGAGATCGGAAATTGTTTAGGAAAATTTATAAAACAAGATGTTACGAGATTTCATAGTGGGTTACTCACTTTTGTCAGAATATGTGTTGAGGTTGATCTTAGCAAAGGAATTCTAGACAAGATGACCCTCAAGATGGGTGATATCTCTCATGTTCAGCCTCTTGACTATGAAAATACGACTTTCAAATGTAGAAACTACAAGACGTCAATTCATCTTCAGGTCTTCCTATCCTCATAAGAAAGTTCACCCTACCAAGAAAAAGCCTTCTAAGTACTGGAGCCCCCCTAACCTTGATGAGGACTCAGATTTAGATGTGGAGATTCAAGAAACTAAGAGTGTTGACACTCTGGTTGAGGCCCAACCTACATCAACATATAAGGATGTTATGCAGGGCCAACAAGTAGAGTCACCCAATCGGGGGACAGATCCAACCCGGGAATCAAAAGACCCCACGAATCTGATCATTCTGATTCGGATAAAGAAGGCCCCTTATCCCTGAATCAGGATCAACAGCTAGATAATCCTCTGACTTTGGTCGTTTCCAGAGCACTTGGATCGGTGGAACATTTAGCGAAAATTGGCAGTTGGTGCGCTCGAAGAAGGGAAAGAAGGGTAGGCTCTGATTCTTTATCCTTTGTTCCCTCTTCCCCTTCTTCTGCTTTTCTTGTGGTTACCATTTGGTGGTCTCCACTTCTTCATCTAGCAGCTTTGTTGTTGTTGTTCCTCCTCTTCTCATCTTTGTGGAACCTTCTTGTTGCCTTTAGAGGCTGCTGAAGTTGTTCTTCCTTCTTTCTTCTACGACACATTGGCGACGACTCTATATCTTTGGCAGCTTCCTCTCTTTTGGATGTGATTTCTTCTATTTTCTCCCTGGTGTTGTATGGGAATTCTCTTCTTCCTTTTCTCTTCCCCCTTATTCTTTGTACAAGGTTGTGGGCCCTTTCAAAACCCTCACTTTACCCTTATCCAAAAAAAAGGAAAATTTGGGTGTTTATCCTTGAATGTTAGAAGTGTTTACATCCATGTGAACAATGTGCGAGTTATACTCATGTCCTTCTATAGAACCATGACCAATCTTTGCCAGTGCCACTTTGCATGCAGCGTAGATTGGATTCTTCTATTTCAAAATATGAATCTCTGATGTACATATCCATTTTTTCATAACGTAATCATTTTACTCACTTGTAAGATATCCCACAAACTTATGTTTACCATGTAATCATAAAACAACACATCTCCATATGTAGAAATTGAATATTCATGCAGCATCAAAATATTTTTATGATTTATGCTTCCAACTATTTCAACTTAGTTTCAAATTCATGTAAGATTATTCTAACGGGTTTCATGCTAGCAAATGCATTTTAACTCATTCCCCCTCATCTCTCTTCTCCTGTAATTTCCTTGTTTCTTATTTTTTCCTCTTCATACACATATTGCACCACCGTGAATAATACCTATACAATCTGAGCCATACATTGAAACTCAATGTCCTCCCCTTCCATCGAACCCTTTCTTGATCACCCCTCATCCTTTCCCTCTATTTCACTTCCTCATTTTTTCATTCTTCACTCCATCCCTTTCGGCATTTCCATCGTACACTTCACGTTTATCGATTGCTAGTATGTAACCACAGAGACTTCTATGGTTAATTCTTCCACTTGAATGTTCGATGTTTATTTTGGTAATCAATCATCACATAAATTAACAACAAATTGACATTTGTGCAAGTTATGATATTTTAACGAGAAATATTTGTAGATATTGCTTAGCACATTTGGCCATTTACAATGAAATTTCTTGTTCCTTCACTATGTATAGATGTAAGGAATCTAACTATTTAATCCTTTATGGATCACTAATGACCTCATTAGCCTCCAAATTTTTCTTATGTCCTTATGATGTGACATGATCAAGTTGAGCACCTCCAAGTTTCATTTTGTGAAACAAATTAAATGCGAGTGTGAGGATGCCCATGTCTTCTATTAATAATGGATTTTAAATTTTAATGCCATCTAATTTATTTATTTTTAAATTAAAATTATAGAGGCCGTTAGAAAGTATTTTTGTAGAAAAAATCTTTACAACTCAAACCCAAAAAAAAATAGTGTTGTCATAAGAATATTAGTGTATTATATTATCTTTTTAGTGATTATAGTGCATTCATAAGGGTGTTATTATATTGTATTGTATTACCCTCTTATTATCATCAACCCCGAAACTAAGTGATAAGAACTACAATATAAAAACACCGAATATTATAATATGCAAATTGAATTCATCTGGGATATTGTATTCATCTAGAGATAGCTTCTTATACAAATGCTTGATCCTATAATCTAGGAGTCAAGTCTTATCACTTAGTCTTCCTCATATCTCTCTCCATGAATCTCTCAAGCTTATCCCTAGGATCACTCACACTCCAAAATAGCTACGTGAGTTGTTTATCACAACACACTCACACTAACTATATTATTAATATGAGTTATATAAACTCATTATTAATAATATTACAATATATTAATAATGTTACACAATATATTTGTAACATTCACTCCCCTATTGTTAACATTATTAATTTCCAATATACACTCCCCTAATGTTGACATGGTATAATATAACTCCTTTTTCGCAACGTGCTGCACGGGCTTACCTCATAATTTAGATCAAAGAAAGGTGTGTAAACTTCCAACTGTTGACTGTCTTGTTGGACATGACCACAACTATGTGAAGGAACACATCCCACATTTACTCCATGAAAAGAACGCACTTGGCATTCCACTGGCGGATCATCTTCATAAAGAAGGAAGGTAGTCAAAGGACCGCTACATTAGTAAAAGTTTATCTACCTTTTTACATATGTGGTTTTCTGGATCTACCACCAACCCTTTCCAAATCTATGAGTGTTACAATAAACTTAGAGACATACTCTACAATGTTTTCTTCTAGGAGGTTACATATAGGAATTTCTCACACATTACAATTGAACAAGAATGTGACATCTGTTCTTATTTTCACACAGTGGAAAATAAACACACAACTAAAAAAATGCCACAACTTCATTGTGCGGCCCCGTCGCTTGTGGTGAGAGGTCGTTGATTGACCTCCTTCCTCCATTGCCTCCATCCTCCATGAACATGTTGCTACCTCAGTGGATGTGATCATGAAGCTCAAAAATTACATACCTTACCCGAACGTCGATTCTACCGAAAATGCGTTCGTAAGGCAAATTTCTTTTATTTTTAAAACTTTTTACAATATTTCCTTAACACTATTGAATGACTATGACATAATGACTTCTTCTTTTTTATGATAAAGGACTATACTTTGAACATGACTTTGACAATTTTATAGACTATAAATCTATTGATAAAAAATTGAATGCTTATTAAAGACTCTGAAAAAAACTTGATACCAAACCTTACATATTACCACACCTTTGTAATTGAGATATCCACAATTTTGTATGTATTGAAGGTGATTTTACTCCTGCAACTTGTATTCGCCCCTATTGTCTTATTATCCTCCACTAGTAAATGAATAGAAATGAATTTATTTGATCTACTCCAATGGTCATGAGATCCTCTGAAGCTGAGTCGTGAGTTGATCTATCAACACAATAATCTCTGCATATATATGTCATTCTAGACGGTCATTCCCAACTCCCACACTCCGTTGTCAATGACATCCTCATGAAGCGTACTGTTGAGAAAGTAACTAGACCAAATGTGGAAAATAACGCATGAGCATAGGACACAGATTGGAAAGCGCAGGTTGTTAGATTAGAAGTATCTGGGCCTGCTCATGCAATGGGGATCGACTTGCAAAGTAGTATAACCTTGGAACATGCATATCATTTTTATAACCCACAATGGACTATTGGCGATGCACAGAGGTTCACAATATCTGGGAGTAAGTCTGATTAAAGGATTTTAACTGCAAGGAAGACGTGGACATGGATGGAATTGGATAGATGAACCTCCAATTTCCAGTTGTAAGAGAATTCGTGCATGCATACGGATTTAACATACAGTCTTCCATGATCCAATAGGTGCGAAATGGTTGAAACTTATATGCAACCACTAATTAAACTAATCCAAAACAATTCCACAAGAGAAATCAATGAATGCAAAGATACATACTTCCACACATGCATGAATTAGGCTGAGAGGTTTTGAGTTGGCAAGGAGAGCTTAGAATACCACTGAATGGAAAGTGAGAGAAAACACAAAAACATGTCTGCCTGATTTATAACCATAAATGCATTTTGGATCGCATTTTCCCTCGCATATCTGACAGTGGGGTGTGTTGAATGAAGAAGAACTTTGAAAGCAAAGTGAGATCTTAGAAATGCATGATCGGCAAGAGTTGATAAATGGATCACAAATTTTTAATATATGCCAAACAAAAAAATATGCACTAGACTCTCATGGCAAACACTCTGCTCTGATATTCATCCGTTGTGAGCTCACTGTTATTTCTCCATTATATGGATCAGAAGTTGCTCTAATACCAGTGATAAGAACTGCAATATAAAAACACCGAATATTATAATATGCAAATTGAATTCATTCGGGATATTGTATTCATCTAGAGATAGCTTCTTATACAAATGCTTGATCCTATAATCTAGGAGTCAAGTCTTATCACTTAGTCTTCCTCATATCTCTCTCCATGAATCTCTCAAGCTTATCCCTAGGATCACTCACACTCCAAAATAGCTACGTGAGTTGTTTATCACAACACACTCACACTAACTATATTATTAATATGAGTTATATAAACTCATTATTAATAATATTACAATATATTAATAATGTTACATAATATATTTGGAACAAGTTCCATTTGTATTGCCACTATTTTATAGGAAATATACATGTGCTACAAGTTCCCCTTCTTCCAACCTTCACACCATTGATTCCAATTCTTATTAATGGAAATTGTCGTAGACCTTATTATCGATAACACACTTTCACATATTGGATAGGAACCAACTGAAATAAATATGGACCCGATCATTAGCATAAATCTTTTGAATCCTTAAAAGAATGATTGGACTATCGAAGGTCGCATTATAAAAAAATGGAGTTCTTCGTAAATTCAACAAAAACAAACATGGACAAGTTTTCAGTTTTGATCTTGTAGAGGAGGAGAGCAATGACATAAATATCATTTATTTCGACCAAGCCCCAAATGTCTTCTACAATCATGTACATTCTGAAATATTTATGAGATATCTAGTGGCACCTTAAGGTACACAAAGAAGAGTACAACCATTAAAAATCTCATGGGAAATTGTCATTAGCTTGACATCATATGTCAAACTAAGTACAAAAGAAACACCATTGATACCAACCTACTAGTTTCACTTCAAGTCATTTGTAGACATCATAATAGCCTCTGGAAACTCTATGGTAGACACCATTTTTGTTGTTTTGTCTATTATCCCAACATCTACGATTAGAAACTAGATGACACCTACAACCAAAGAAGAACACTTGTCTTAAAAGATTCCTTTGGATATAGCATTGACACAACCCTTTGGGTGTCTTTTGTGATGAGGAGGGTAAGGCTTTGGTAGACCTCTGCACATCCAAGAAATTGTTGAAACCAATACTTGTAATCGGAAAGGTAAGATAACATCATACAAAAGGAAAATTATATGCACCAATTGATGTGCACACACATTACTTCATCAATCCAAATGTGACAAAAGAACACCATTTGAGAACTTTGTTTGATTATAAAGGCTCTACCATAGCATCTACATCACTAACTATGATTTTATTGAGGCTAATGACATCACAAGCATCAAAATTTCATGTGTACTAGGAAACACAATAATATTTGCAATTACAAAAATGATCATCCACGTAAGAATGTCAAACTTTTCCTACCTCGCTTAGAATTATTCAATAGAAAATAGGTATGGTAAGAAAAAGCTTGTTCAAAACCTAGATGGGTCCTAGCATTATGGAAAATGCAAAAAATATGTCATCAAATGTGAATATAAATATGCATTAAACTTCTTGATAGAGGATGGCATAGTCAACTGGTCATTGCTTTTGAATACATCGTTGTAAAATCATGGGCATCACTTTGTAAAAATTTACAAAAGGTGGACTTGACACCTCCAAAAGTTTGGGATGTTCTCAAGCTACTGCTCTTCTACAAATACCACTTCACAATTACAACCAAGAAGGATTTGTATAATGACAAAGAAAAATTCCACTGTACCATTCTCGAGACACGAAAAGATGAATCTACATTCAATCGTGTAGATTCCGTGGATGCATTTATTGAATACTTGTAGAATGCACTAGACAATGTGATATCCTACATATTTTACTTGTTTTCTCACATGTAATGTAAATCCTTCCCTTCATGACTAATTAAATTAAATAAAAAGTGTTTCTTCCATTCACCCCATCTACATCTTCATATCAAATTGTAAATGGTTCCACATGCATGAAACTACTTCATATATGGTCATACTCTTATCGATGTAACCCTTGACAAAAAAATTAAATTTCATTACCTTTATTGAATCAAAACATTTGCAATCACTATATGTTTTCATTTTCAATTTTCCCTTTCAATGTTTTGCAATTACCCAAAAGTTCATAGTTCCTAAATGTTATATTCTTGTAAAAAAAATACCAAATACAAAAAAATGAAAGGGCTCATCAAGCATTACAATACCAACAAAAATTAAATGAATGAATTTTGTTGAAAAAATGTTACGCTAAAGAAACAAAAATAGAATACCATGCATGCACCAAGACATATCACCATATTGTAGAACCCCAACAACAAGCACCTTGCTCCACTTCTTTCGATCAACTCACAAGAGGTTTCGAGACATAATTGATTTGATCTCATCCACACATACTTGATTCATTTATAAGGAAATGTAACCAGGCATACACATGAAGAGCTTTCAAGGTGTTCACACTTGGAGTATGTGATTTTCTAAAAAGAATGGCCATCACTTTTCAGCTTGGAATAACATGGATCCAGGGGAACAACCTACAATGTTATCTACACTCACTCAATTCGAAGAGATGCTCATAACATGAGTGAAACCACTACTACATGTAATACATGCACATGGTGGACAATAAAAATATTGTGATCACATGATAAGCTTCCCACAGGATATCTCCTCCATCTTCAACTACTTACCACACCATGTTGGATACTTTGATATCTTAACTCTTAAGAGAAGTGGGTCTAAAAATAAGGCATGTATTAATGCTTCATGAGTAGATCTCATATCCTTGAGGCCTTGTAATTCAAAATAGCAAATCACCCATAGTATAAATATGTTGAACTTGAACAACATGTAATTCACACCCTTCCTTGTAATCAACATATATCACTTCTAGTCTACATTTTGTTTATAATGAAATATTAACCACGGAAGGCACTAAACCAAAATCATATGAGGAAATTAATGCATCAATAGGTGCACATGTTCAATATCCATCATATTTTGTATCCTTCCTTCAAATTGGTCAAACTAAGGTCAAGCAGATTACGACGTATGTAGAAGCCACAAGTGATAATATCCCCCACCTATTAACTATCCAACTATAAGCTCTTCCCCAATCAATGAATATAACACATAGGAATTATTTTCTATGGTGTTTTCATGTATTTTTACAACATGGGCTTCCATGTTCTCTTGCAGCCACACAATAAAAACTCCAATGCATGACTATGCTTTTACATTTGTTGTGGTACAATGACAACAAATTTGGTTCTCACCCGTATTTTTCTACCTTCATCCTAAACCTCATGATGCTCCACCGTAACCAAGAAACATCTGTAGTTTTTGTAAAGGGAAATATTGAGTACAATTTACCTACAAAATTTGTTGCATTGTGCTAGCAACTCCAATCCATCCCGGATGCACACATTACAGACTATCTCATGTGCACTTTGGGTCAGCCATACCAGAACAGAATCCTATTGGTTTAAACATAAGCACAAACTCATGGATATGATAATACAACTTGGGATCCCAACATTGTTCTTCACACTAAGTGCACCAAACATCAAATGGCCATATTTTCATAATATCACGCCAGGAACACCTCAAACATACCCCTCCACTAGGCACTACTGGAGAAATATAACATAATTGAAAATCCCCACCTTACATATTTATACATGGAAAGAATATTGAAATTTTTGTGAATTAATTTTGCAGGGCTACCTTCACAGAAAGGACTATTAGTACAGGTTAGTGTGTACAACATACCCTTACATTTATCTTCGTGTACTATATTTAAAATTCCCCTTAATAACCTTATTGGTGATGAACGAATACAAATGACAACACATAGGGTATGCCCATATCCACGATTTCCTATGGCTAGAAAATGCACCAAACATGGACACACTAGATGAGAATGACCCTTGTCAATTGGATTTTGCCAAGTGTTACTTTGACTAACTCATAACCGCCTAGAATCCAAGAGGGCCATAAAAATGTAGTTTTCTCCACCATTCCAAAGATTGACGATCTTTGTTTTCTCTCCATGAACAGGGTTTTAACATCCCATATTAATGAGGATTACGAAGAACCCCTAAACCGTATATAATGCCACATGAAATATAGTGAGACAAAATGCTTGCTTAGGTAGGTCACAAATTTAAAATATCGATATAGGACCTTGTGGTTAGTACAAGACACATCCAAGATACATATCAACAACAAAGGGCACAAAACATACACACTTTGGTATGAAATGATGCAAGAATAAACATCCATGACTCATAAATGATTTCCATCTAGCATGCAAACATCAAATGACATCCAATTGTATCATGCCAAGAATTTCTCACATACATTACAAAGTATGCAATGAAGGACGAAAAATATCATAGAACTACCACCATATGTTGACAAGAATATATAACACATATTGTGATGAGAGCCCTACAATATAATAAGTTCTTAGAAGAAACTATCATTGACTGTGACATCGGTGTGCAAGAGGCATGCCACATGTTGTTGATTTAACAAAATTAAATCTTAATTAGAGGACTAGAGTAAATCAGATATATCAGAAACATACAACATACTAGCATACAATGATGAGAAAGTGTAACCCACAAGAGGATAGGAGTGACTTAGTTGATAACCGGTTGTCTACATTAGATCTGGGATGGAATGATGGTGGAACATGTTTATTCTGGAGTGTATGTGCTTCATATGGAAAATAGTGATTTAGAAGTTATGTTGGACAATATTACCTGAAGGGGACAATATCACCTGGGATGGTGCTTTAGTTGATTTAAGAAAAATAAATCTTAATCGAGAGGACTAAGAGCAATTAGATAATATAACATCCAATGGCAAGCAAGTGTAATCAACAAGAGGATGAGAGTGACTTAGTTGAAAACTCGATGTATGTGTTGGATTTATCTTTGAAATACTAATGGAACAATTTAGATCTAGGTTGTATATGCTTCACTTGGAAAACAGATATTCGTAAGTCTCCTAAAGAAAAATGCCTAGAAGAGGACAGGACTGCCCTAAGCACTATTGTCTGAACTGGGTGCTAGTGTTTTGGAAATGAGTTTGGATTCGATATTTTTAGGGTCTTATAAGATTTTCTTAACTTCATTATTTATCACTCCAACTTCACTATAGGGTTTCATTATTGCACCAATACCTACAAAATAAACTCAAACTACATGTACAAGGCTCAATCACCCAAAAGATGGAATAAAATATGTATATGCTCGAGTTGAACTAACCTCAGTGGTCACCCTTGGTGTCGAATCACAAGACCCCGGAACTCCGCAACGCGATCGCTTGAGACTCCCAAAGGCGACCAGACAACATGGAGCTTTTCCCAAGTGTGGGACCTTGCGAAATCGGAAAAGCTCTCCTGATGAAGGCCGGCTCCTATTCCTCTGTCTCGTATGCACCAATAAAACGCAGAGGTTTACCCAAAAACCTAATCTAACTACCAAGGAGACAGGAGAGAGAAATGCATAAAAATAAACCTAAGCTAAGGAGGTGATGCACCGAGGAATGAAGAACATAAGTTTTGCAAAAATAAACACGTACTACCATAGATGCAATATCACACCATGCACATGATAAAAATGCAATGAGAGAAAGATCAAAGGATGACAAAATGAATACATGAGAGGATTTAGATTTAATCACAGACATATATATATTGCTCAAAGGATCGATTCAATACATTGCAATGGCCAAAAGGCAATAATGGCATTACAGTCCACGTGGGAGGCTTGAAAACTCCACGAATTCTCTTGCAAGCAGGAGAGAAGGGAGGGGTTGCAAAACAAAAATGTCCAACCTTTAAAAACAGCCCCCTCCTTACATTTTATATGGAGGAAAAGAGAGGGAGAAGAGAGGAATTCGAACTGCCCCAACCACCTCCAAAACTGCATTCAATTCTTCAACAACCATGGTGGCAGATGAGATCCCCAACGCCTGTCGGGTTCGGAACTCCCTCGTGCATTTGCATCGGGCTTGGAAACTGGCTCGACATGCTTCCTTTTCATGCTCTTCCGACGTGTTTTCCCGATTTGCTTTTGGCTGGGTTTTGGCGACCAAAACATATTTTCTTGTGTCGGGTTCTTTAGAGCTCCCGACATGCTTTTTGACCATGCGAACCCGACTTGTTTTCCCGCCCCTAAACCCGATTTCCTTGGGCGTCGGATTTTTTAACCCTTACGACATGTCTTTTGGCGTCGGGTTTTGGTGGGCTCCCGACATGCTCTTTCATCATGCGTTTCCGACCCGAAAACCCGATTTGCTAGGTGCGTCGGGTTTTGTGGCCCCTGCAACATGTTTTCCTTCCTTGTTTATCCGACCTGCTTTCCCGACGTTAAAACCCGCGTTTCTTTGCGTGATTTTTACCCTCGCGACACATGCTTCCCGGCGTCGGATTTTGAAGGCCCGCATACATATTTCTTTGTTGTTTCTCGCCATGCTTCCTCGGCGTGTCTTTCCCCCGAAACCCGCTCTCTCCTCCCTATCGTCCAGGGTTTTAACCCTTCCCCGCACATGTTTTTCCCGCGCCCTGTTTACCCGACTCCTCTGCCCGCGTGGTTCTCGCGATTTGCCCTGGTGTCGGGCCGGAGAGGGAAAGATATACAACAATTTGGCGACTCAATGGGATTACCTGCCTGCTAGGTAGAAGATCAGTGGCCTTTCAGCAATCCATTGGGCATGGAGTCATAAGCAATAACCCGAACTAAACTGATATTTGAACTCCCTCTCCGAGAACACGCTGCACTGTAGAAAACCAAACCAGGAGCAACGAAACCTGTGCCAAAGCACTTAGGGAAACTGAAACCTAACTACAACAAGACAATGTGCATACGCACTTAGCGGAATTGAAATCTAAGCTAATATTTACAAGGGTAACCTTTTCTTTTCAGTAGCAATGTTTAAGATAGATTCCGTTAACCGGAATCGGGAGTTCTTCTCCATCCAATGTAGACAATTGGAAGGCATTGTTACTCTTACATCCCGTGACCATGTAGGGGCCACTCCAAATGGCATCAAACTTGGAATGCTTTCCTGGTTTTGCCCGATCTGCATCCCATTTCAGAACTAGGTCCCCTTCCTGGAAGGTCTTTGCTCTTGCTTTCTTATCAAACCATCTTTTCACCAAGGCCTGATCTTTCTCAATTGTTTGAACTGCAAGTTCTCTTATTTCTTCCAATTCCATCAACTCCGCATACCTGGCCTCCATTGGTTCGAACTCAGCTAACTCCAACTGCCTCATGAACTCCAATGCAGGCAGTTCTAATGATATGGGCAACACTGCCTCCTTCCCATAGACCAGCTTGTAGGGAGAATTCCCTGTAGACCTTTTTGGTGTTATTCTGTCAGCCCATAATGCTGATTTTAGCTTGGTATGCCATGTTCTTTGATTTTCATCTAGAGTCCTCCTGATGATTCTTAGCAAGTTTTTGTTCGTGGACTCTGCCTGCCCATTACCCTGTGGGTAATAATTGGAAGAGGTGCTCAAGTAGATTCCATTTTTGACAGCCCATTCTGTGATCTTGGAACCTACGAATGCCAATGCGTTGTCTGATATGATAGTGGCTGGCACACCGAACCTGGTTACTATCCCTTCATAAAAGTCTAGTATGTTGGACTCGTTTGCCTCTTTGAGCGCTACCGCTTCGGTCCACTTGGTGAAATAGTCTGTTGCCGTGAGAATCCACTTGTGGCCTTGGCTTGAGTTTGGATTTATGACCCCAATGAAGTCCAATCCCCATTGCATAAATGGTTGGTCAACCAAAATCGGGTGCAATGGAAGTGCTGCTAGTCTTTCTTTGCCTGTGAAGAGTGCACATCTCTTACACTTTCTTATCCATGTATAACAGTCACTGAACACTGTGGGCCAATAATATCCTGCCTTCATTATCTTGAGAGCCGTTACTCGTGGGGCAAAATGTCCTCCAGAACCTCCATCGTGAAAATCTCGTAACACCCTCTCAATTTGACTTATCCCAATGCACCTCAGTAAAACTCCATTGATGTCTTTCTTGAACAGAACACCATCAACAAGCACATATGGAATAGCTTGTAATCTGAAGTATCTCCTTTTTGCTTTGCTCATTCCTGGAGGGCATAGTCCTGTCTGTAGGAAGTGTATCATACTCTGAGTCCAACAAGGAGTGTGCACATCATCATTTTCCTGTTCCTGACTATCCTGTAGTACCAAGACAGTCTCTTTTTCATCACCTGCTTCAACTTGTTGACTCAAGGCTAGCTGCTCACATAGTCCCTTTCCACGTACTAGCTTAGTGACCTTAATTTCGATGTCATATTCCATGACACGAGTTATCCATCCTGCACGCTTCTCATTCAGATCCTTGTTTAGAAGGAAGTCCTTGACTCCCGCATGGGAGACCAACAATTGGATCTTGTTGTTCGAGACTAGGTGCTTGAATTTCTTTAAACTCCTGATCACTGCAAGTACATGCTTTTCAATGAAAGAGTACCTAGTTTCGAATTCCTCCAAGCCTTGACTGAAGAAAGCAACTGGTTGCTCTAATCCCTCTTTGTTTTGTTGTACCAAGATTGCAGAAATTGTGTCTCCGCCACCGAAGGCATATAGCACGAAGTCCTTGGAGAAGTCTGGATTGACGAGAGTCGGAGCTTGAGATATAGCCTCTTTTATTGCCTCAAAACTTGCCTTGCCTTCAGATGTCCACCTAAATGCCATGCTCTTTTTTAACATCAGCGTTATTGGTTTCACGAGAGCTGCAAAGTTTGGAACAAACCTGCGGACAAAATTGATCCTTCCTAAGAAGCTTTGAAGAGCCTTCTTGTGACTTGGCAATGGCAATGCTCGAATTGCTTCAACTCTTTCTGGGTCAATCGTCAACCCTTCCTTTGAAACAATATGGCCTAGAAGTTTTCCCTCGTGAGCCAAAATATGCATTTTTTGGGATTCAAAGATACCCCAAATCTTCTACACCTCTGGAATACTTGCCTCAAATGGCAGAGGTGATCCACTGCATTTTTTGAGAATACAGTGATGTCGTCAAGATATATCAGAACTATTTTATTGATCAACCCCCTAAATGCCATATCCATTGCCCTTTGGAAAGTGGCTCCAGCATTTGATAGCCCAAATGGCATTTTCAGTAGGCATAGTTCCCCATTTGGTGGTGAAAGCCGTCTTGAATTGGTCATCTTCTTTCACCGTCACCTGATTATAACCTGAGTAGCCATCTAGGAGAGAGAATCTCTCTGAACCGGATACTACTTGCAATATTTGTTCCATTGAAGGAAGTGGGTAATGGTCTTTGAGAGAGGCCCTATTGAGGTCTCGGAAGTCTACACACAACCTGATTTCTCCGCTCTTCTTCCTGACCGGGACCAAGTTTGCAACCCAGCTTGAGTGCTTGATCGGGAATATAATGCTTGCCTCTATTAGCTTGTTTAGCTCTTTCTTCATCAGAGGCTCAATGTGAGGGTTGACAGGTCTTTGCTTCTGCCTGATGGGCTTAGCATCTGGATCCAATTCTATGGTATGTTGTGCCAGCTTCGGATCGAATCCTCTCAAGTCTTCATAGCTCCAAGCGAAGACATCTGGAAATTCTTGGCAAAGCTGTATGAAATCTGATTTCTCTCGCTCAGTGGCCACTTTACCAATTTGAAGTGTTTTGCCTTCCCCAATCGAATTGGCCCGAATCTTCTCTCTTGACTCAGTATGTTAGCCTTTTCTCTTACGAAACTGGTCGTTAGGGTCAATATAGACTCCAATGTTACTAAACCCTTAGGAAGCTTGTTTGTCCGCAGCTGCACTACTTGATCCCCATACTGCCGCTTCTAGTCTGTCCTGATTCCTAGCCGAGAATTCAGCCTCTTCTTGTAAGAAATCGACGATCCGTTGATCGTTTCAAACACCTGCCAGCTTGTGTTATTATCTGGAACTGCTGGCCTCACAATCACGTGAATATGTGGTTGCGTTTTTCCCCTTCTGATGTTTTCAACCACATCAAACGTTGCTCCAACTGCTGCAAGCCTATCTGCGGCTTCATTTTTCTTCCTGGGTATGGACATAATGTTGAAAGCTTCGAAATCCTCGATGAGGTCCCATACCCTATTCTTGTAGCTCTTCAGCAAGTCATTCTTTGTAGCATGTTGTCCTCTAACTTGGTTGACGATTAGCTCGCTATCTCCAAACACCTGCAAGTTCTTTATGCCCCTTTTCCTGGCCCAATGAAGTCCATGAATTAATGCCTCGTATTCAGCCGTGTTGTTTGAACAAGAAAACTGGAAACGAAAAGATGAATAATATTTGATGTCTTGTGGTGAAATCAACATTACACCACCTCCAGCACCTTGCCTGCTTCTTGAACCATCGAAGAATAGTTGCCAAACTTCATTTTCATCCTTTTGTTCGGGCTGAATGATGTTGGGAATGGGTGAATTTTCTTCGTGTACACAATACACGCCCAATTCAGATTCTTCAATTTCCTTGTATGGGTCAAATTCATGACTCTTGTTCGCCCATTCATCCAAAGTTAAATCAGGAATTCCCTCGACCTTAGTACCTGTTTCTAGATCATTTGGACACTCCTCCTGATCAAAAACTGAGCAATTTGCATTGATAGGATTTGGTACATGAGGCTCAATATGGAAATTGGCAATTGGTTCTGGACTGATTGTTGCTTTGGCCCCATACCTTGTCCTAAAAATCATGTGTGACCAATCTGCAGATAAATATCCACCGATTTTTGCAGTGAAGTCTCTTGATAGACACAACGCAAAGAGTGGCGGGAGGTCAATCACAGACACATCTTGCAGAACTGTAACATTAGGACAGGAATGTAGTGTTAGGCTTAACCCCCTGATGACTCCAACAGTTCCTACCGCTGTTCCATCTAGCTGCACTACTCCCTTCAGCACTGGCTCATACTTCAAACCCAGTTGATCCGCTATTTGCTTCGGCATCACTGAACTACTTGCCCCTGAATCTATCATGCAGTTGTGTACCAAGTGGTTTCCAACAACCAATGACACATAGAACGGTGGAGGCTTCAAATTTTTGTTTGTCTGGCACCCATCCTGTTGCACTGCATTAGTGAGAACTTTCTCATGTCCCCGATTTGATACATTTGAGGCAGACCAATTAGCCATTGCAGCTTGCAATAAATCTCGTTGCCCTGGGATCGCCAGTGATTCCCACATGGAAATGTTCACGTGTCTTCTTCATTTGATCGATGATGTCGAAAGGGGATGAACTATCCCTTTGCTGTCCCTTACTTGGTGCAACCTTTTCTGAAGCTTGAACAGGTGCATGTGTTGCTACAACAGGTACCTTGGGCTGATTTTGCACATTTGGAGCTGCGTTTGGTCTACCGACCCCTTGTTGTGTAGGAGTGGTCTGAGAAACAACTGGATTACACGGTTGTCCCTCTTCCATGATTCTCTTCAATGACCGTGTTTTGGTAGCCACGCCTTGAAAAGGTTGTTGGTTAACTCCACAGAAGTCTTCCGTTTGCCAATTTGCCAATGTGGTTTCTGTTGGAGGTCTCTCTTGTTGTGTTTCTTGCTGCTGATTCCCTTCTTGGCTTGGTTCTTGAGGCACACCAATGGTTTGCACCATCAAGGCCTGATTCAAAGGCACCATCAAAACATGCCGACCGATCGTGAGGTAGATCGCAAGGGTAACACCACCATACTCCCGTGCCATGTTATTTTGTGTTGGAACCAAGGCTCTTGAGGATGTCGTTGCATTTGGATCATACGGTCGAAATGGCCTGGCAGCCTGAGGTTGTCCTTGGCTTTGGTTTGCAGCCTGAGGTGGTGGTGGTCTATTTTGTTGGTACGGGGGCCTAGCCTGCATCGCGCTGAGGCCGATACGGTCTAGCACTTTGAGCTTGCTGTCTTTTGATAGTCACTAGCTCATTTCCAAGGTTCTGCATAATGCTTCATGACCTCCTCGCAATTCTTTTCAAGTATTTGAAGATGTGGATGCCTCATTATTGCTTTGATTTCTAGGAGTTGGAATGGGATTCAACTCTGGTGCTTGACTGGTTGTCGGATTTCCCATATCTGGATAGAGAGGCATTGGCGGCCTTGGTGCGAGCTTACCAGCTTGGATCAAACAGTTCTCTGCTCTGATCGCTGTGTCATAGGCTCCTGGCAGCGTTGTCCCTCCCATTGATTGGATCATCATGGCTATGTCTGAATTTATGGCCTTTAAAAAATAAAGGAATGCTCCTTCGGCTGTTGGTCTAACAGCTATTGGAATTCTGTCCCATGTCCGTTGGAACCTGAAGTTAAAATCTGCCATTTGCTCGTTAGGAGCCCTTTTGATTGTTGTCAGCTGTTCCAATAAAGACAAATTATCTGCCCTTTCCCCAAACTGGCTACAAAGAGCTGAACAAAGTTGGTTCCAATTTGTAATAGACCCTCGCTCGTTAGTTAGGCTCCTAAACCATCAGAAGCCTTGCCTTTGAAAGATGAAGCTAACAGCTTGACTGCAACATCCATTTGATTTATTTCGTGGATTGCACATACATTAGCAATATCCTGGATGTGATCAATAGGAGTAGTATGATTCTCACCCGTGAAGTAGGGGATATTCTTTAGTGCTGCAACTGGAATTTGATTCTGAGCATTTAGGGCAAGTGGACTACTGCCCGTGAAATTTACAAAGGGATTCGGTGGTAGATGCGCCATTATGATTGGCCTAAGAACCCTGGTTGATGCAAGAAAAGGCCTACCAGGTGGAGGTGTAGATAAAGTTCTGTTAGGTGGAGATGGCGATCTTTGTGATCTTCTTCCTCTCCTTCCCCAACCTGGTGAAAGTTGTAGATGGACGAATAACCCTTCTTCTCGAGTATAAGACCTTGTCCGAATCCTTCTCATGTGCCTGGGCAACTTGTGCTGCTACACCGCTGAATTCAATCCCTTCGGAGTCGCCAGATGTGTTGGAGAACAAGCCTCTAAAAGGCTGGATTTTGCCAAGTTACACACCAAACTTGACAATATTAAAAATGGAGTTTAAAACCTTGAAGGACCCAGAGGAGACAGACTTCAATTCGGAATTTAGACCCTGCTGTGCAGCTGCAGATTCCCGAAAAGCACAGTCGGAACTCAGGTCACGCGATGCAACTCACAAAACCCGAATTGCTATGTGTCGGAACTTGGAACATGTCCGACATCCCTCAAAACCCGAAAGGCTGTTTTGATGTTTTCGGATCCCGAAATCCCGAAATCACTGCTGTCGGGGGTAGGACCATGCAATGCATCCCCCGAAACCCGAAACACTACTGCTTCTGCTTTGATGCTCTCGGATCCCGAAATCCCGAAATCACTAAAAACCCGAAATTTTGGAAATCAAAATATCAAAAAACTAAAAATACCCTTTTGAAGATTACAGTCGGATCTACCAACTGGTGAAATTTTGACTCGTTTTGAGCAAGTTAAACCCTTGAAAATTGATTTCGGAGTTCAGGCTAGGAGGTGCAAAATCCGAAATTTGTAAAAACTTGCAAATTTTTAGTGCAAATTTCATGAAAACTCCTTCAAATTTTGCTGGAATGACCTCTTGGTCCCACCGGCGTGCAAAACCGTTGGTGTCGAATCACAAGACTTCGGACTCCACAACGCGATCGCTTGAGACTCCCAAAGGTCGACAGACAACATGGAGCTTTTCCCAAGTGTGGACCTCGCGAAATCGGAAAAGCTCTCCTGATGAAGGCCGCTCCTATTCCTCTGTCTCGATGCACCAATAAAACGCAGAGGTTTACCCAAAAACCTAATCTAACTACCAAGGAGACACAGAGAGAGAAAATGCATAAAAATAAACCTAAGCTAAGGAGGTGATGCACCGAGGAATGAAGAACATATGTTTTGCAAAAATAAACACAGACCATATAATGCAATATCACACCATGCCAGATAAACAAAAAAATGCAAAGAGATCAAAATGACAACAATGAATACATGAGAGGGTTTAGATTTAATCACAGACATGTATATATATTTGCTCAAAGGATCGATTCAATACACATCGCAAAAATGCCAAAAGGCAAAGGTGCATTACACCAAATGGGAGGCTTGAAAACTCCACAAATCCACTCGCCAAAGAGAGAAGGGAGGGGGCACAAAACAAAAATGTCCAACCTTTAAAAACAGCCCCTCCTTACATTTTATATGAGGAAAAAGAGAGGGAGAAGAGAATGATTCGGATCTGCCCCAACCACCTCCAAAACTGCATTCAATTCTTCAACAACCATGGTGGCGATGAGATCCCCAACGCCCGTCGGGTTCGAACTCCTCGTGCATTTGCATCGGGCTTGAAACCGGCTCGACATGCTTCCTTTACATGCTCTTCCGGCGTGTCTTTCCGATTTGCTTTTGCGTTGGGTTTTGGCGACCCGAAAACATATTTTCTTGTGTCGGGTTCTTTAGAGCTCCCGACATGCTTTTTGACCATGCGAACCCGACTTGTTTTCCCGCCCCGGAAACCCGATTTCCTTGTGCGTCGGATTTTTTAACCCTTCCGGCATGTCCTTTGGTGTCGGGTTTTGGTGGGCTCCCGACATGCTCTTTCATCATGCGTTTCCGACCCGAAAACCCGATTTGCTAGGTGCGTCGGGTTTTGCGGCCCCTGCAACATGTTTTCCTTCCTTGTTTATCCGACCTGTTTTCCCGACGCTAAAACCCGCGTTTGCTGTGCGTCAGATTTTTTACCCCTCGCGACATGCTTCCTGGGCGTCGGATTTTGAAGGCCCGCATACATATTTCTTTGTTGTTTCTCTGCCATGCTTCCTCGGCGTGTCTTTCCGCCCCCGAAACCCGCTCTGCCTCTGTGCGTCGGGTTTTTTAACCCTTCCGGCATGTTTTTCCCGCGCCCTGTTTACCCGACTCCTCTGCCCGCGTGGTTCTCGCGATTTGCCCTAGTGTTGGGCCGGAGAGGGAAAGATATACAACAAAGAGTTTTAGAAAATATAATGCTCGATGTGGCATTTTAAACATAGGAGAAGAGGGAAAGATGACAAAAGCACCCAAACGGGACAATAACATATGAGTGCTCTTGTCCCTACTACACACTAGTATCCGAGGCGTTAAGGATAAGTTAGGAAATATTGAGTTGGGTCACATATTATGCAATGTCCAAAAGTAAAGGGATAGTTATAGAAAAAAACGGACATAAGTATAAAAAGATAAAACAATGTAAATGTAAAGCAAAGTAAGTATTGTTAATGTCTATTTTTCTTGCTTATGAATCATACATATAATGGCATACTAGATGCATGATGTAACAATACTAAGTACGTAATTTTATGTCTACAATAGTGTCCTAGTGATGGGTGTAGATTTAGTTCTTTCAATGTCTGATAATGTCACCTTCATTTCACTCTGTCACATCCATTTTATCGTAGGGTTTTTCATCGCACATGTATATGCAAAACAAACCCTAACTACCTACACAAGACTCAAACACATATTATACTTGGATTAAAGATGCATATGCTTGAGTTAAAATAAACTCAATGGTCACTCTAGTGTGATTTTCATTGAGTGTTACACTACATTTTAGACTCAATATAGTTCTAGTATGTGTGATATAAATTGTGTCCCTTGAAGCTAGGTTGCCCTTGTGCAAGTTACACCAAGATAGTGGGATACAACTACTTTCCCCAAAGATAATGTGTGTCATGAAATTCAGAATTTTCCCTTCCTATACAGTGAATAATGTAGCCCAAATGCATTCCTTAAGTTGTTCCTTTTTCCCAAGTAGTAGATAAAAAATAATAGCCCAATGCCCCTTAGAATAGTTAGTAGGTTGTGTATATATGATTCCTTTGTTTGAATTTTGACATTAACAACCCTAAAAGCTGACCCAAAGTGATCAATACAAGTTTAGAAAATATAAACAAGTGGTGTGTAATTTTAAAATATAAGAATACGGAGAAGAGACAGAAGTGCCCACAAGGGACAATAACATCGACCACTATTGTCCCTTATTAGGCACTTATATCCAAAAATATCCAAATATAAATCAGAAATGCTCAATGAGTAACACATTATGTGATGTCCAAAAGTAATGGGATAATTCTAGAAAAGTAGAGGACAAAAATATGGAAAGGAAAAATAATGTCAATATAAAGAAAAACAAGTGTTATCAATGTCTAGTTTTTTTCTTAGGAATCATGCATATAATGACATACTAGAGGCATAATGTAATAGTAATAAGTGCATAATTTTATGTTTACATTTTCCCCCACTTTATGTTAGTGAATGATATTTTGTAGCATAAAGTAGATAGAAAAAGTGTACCTTATGGAGATATGAAAAGATTGTATCCATAACATGCCAAATGGAAATTATAGGATGCATATCATGGAGTATAACAGGAGAAAAGAACTCTAGGGGTGACTTGTGCACATAGAAAAAATATACTTGCGCTTGTAGTCGAATATTACCTTTGCGTGAACATTTTGTGCTTGAGATTGCTCTTGGTTCTAGTTGTGTTGCCTTTTGTCGGGATAAGTATGGACTTACAAAAGAAGAAATTGTAGTCAATGTTCACATTATATAAAATTAAGCTTTAACTTAGAAAATCAAAATCCTATACATGGGAATGTGTAAAATAAATAAGTGAATCAAGGATAGATTACACCTAATTATCGAGATAAAGGATAGAATGCCCCCGTGTATTATTACCTTGGAGAAATTTTCCTTAGAGATAGTAGGAGGGGTCAAGAGTGAGTGATTCTTGAACCAATTTGAAAAATCTTATGGTTTAGGCATCTTTTTGTCGGAGGAAGAGTGTTGTAAGAGTGGTTAACTTTTCCCTTTGTCTATGATGCTTCCCAAAATCGACGAATAAGTGTCACTGGAGATGGTCACTAACCCAATAGTGATTTAATATAAATTTAATTAAATCTTATTGCAAAGTAACTACTGTAAGTAATGATGTACAAATGCTAATATAAAGTAAGACACAAGTAAACAAGCATGTACAATATGAAACCCTAAGTAAGAGGGGGAGATAGGAAGACTTAGCTAATTTTTAGGAAGTTGGAAGTGATCTCGGGTTGGTGACTAGTTGAAACAGACTATGGTAGTGTCATCAAAGCTCGTTGGAGGTTATGGAACTCATAATGGCACAGGCGAAACACCTAAACGTTGGTGACTTGATCTAGGTGCTCAAAATTTGGTACCTTCTCATCTTGGAAGAGATTTGTTGTCAATCTCTTTTTGTCTCTTAAGATTCACTCCTTGATCGCCGAATGTACCTCTAACTTGTAAAACAAAGCATCTACCTACACATGTCCACAAAGCACATAAAATTTAATTAAAAAGATGCGAGAATGTAGATTCGAACTAACCCCCATGCGGTCACCCGAAGAGAGAACTTAAGACCGAGCACCGCACTACATCTCAAACTCCATGCGCTTTTGTGTGAAAGTGTATGTAATGATTTCCTTGGGATGCCCTTGCGCGAGTTACACTATAATAGTGGACTAGATCTAGAATGTTCCATATGCGAATGTGTGTAATGGAATAGAATAGACTTCCCCTCCTATGTTGTGTATGCAGAAGTGATGTAGCCATTGTCCCTTGAGTGAGTGTGCTAGATGGATGCCTTTGATGCTCTTATGCCTTTTGAATGCAATCTTAGGTGATAGTAAGTAATGTTAGTGCTTGGTCCTTTATTTGAGAGTCATGACTATGTATATATATGATTCCCTTGTTTGAATTTCATAATTGACAATTGAAGGCCAACCCAAAAGTATAAAAGATTCCCAAGAAGTAAAAGAGACCCAAAAGAGTAAGAAAAGGTGAGAAAGTTTCACAAGCGCCTAGGAGGGACAGAGTGCCTAGGCGTTAGTGTCCTAACTGGGCACTAGTTTCCAATGCCATAAAATATAAATAAGTCAAATACCATCATGGTTGTAGGGTGTGTAATACCGTAAAGAGTGCAAGATATAAATCAAAAGGCCCAAAAGACATCTTCAATTACTAGTTTTTTTACTTAGGAATCATGTATATAATAGTATGCTCTAAGACCTAGAAATGTACCCAAGTGCATAGATTTTGTGTCTACATTTTTCCCCACTTTATGATGTTGAGTGAATACTTGATAGCATAAAGTAGATAGAATACATGTACCTTATGATCCTCAGAGAGAAGTGTGTAGCCAATGGCGTGTCGAATGGACAAGTGAAGCATTAAGTGATCGCAATGTGAAGCGTGGAGACTAGAAAGGGAAGTGGACCCTAGGGGTGAAGCATATGCATAGTAATGTGTTGTGTTCTTTGTTGTGAGTTGCTCCTTGTTGTGTATTAAGGATAGAATTGCAAAAGAAGATAAAAACAGTAGTTAAAGTTTTTAATATGAGAAATCAAAGTAACGTGTGTATAAGTAAGTAAAAGTGTGAAAGTATGTAAAAGGAAAGTGTGCACCTGATGTATAAGAGCGTAAGAGATAGAAAATTGTCTTGATTTTGCTTTGAGTTATTGAATTTTTTTCGAATGGTGAGGTTTTTGGGTGATCTCACACCAAGAGCGAGTTTTTGGGTGATCTCATGTTGAGAGTGAGTTTTTGAAGTGATATCACGCCAAGTGTGAGTTTTTTGAGTGATCGCACTCCTAGAGAAGAGTGTTGGGGAGAGAGGTATCATTTTAATCTTCTTTCGTGAATCACCCCAAAAGTACCACTACATATCGTATGTCCCGATTTTTCCTAATTTTTTTATTGTTCTGAATTGTTTTGATTTGTACCAATTGTAACTGATATATTGTATTCTGTGACTAGAGGTAAGTTCTTACTACTGGAGAATTTATTTGGAGACTGTTGTAAATTGTGTCATATTAACAAATTGATTATTTCTACCCCTAGGGCATTAACACCCAAGGGAGGACACAAGCGCTAAGTGCTACTATATGATACTGGGTGTTAATGTATGCTCTATGTGTGAGGTCTAAGTCTCTGTTTGTGGACCGTTTTATGAATATGTTTCAATGTTGATTCTATACTATGTTGTGTTGATCTGTAGCTTTGATTTGTTATAGGGGTGATTTGTTCACATAAAAGTTATGCCCTCATTTTGGGTGCATGTGACGATCTGTAGGATAATGTGGTCCAAAGGAGAGGACCTGATATTGATCTAAATTGGATACCTAAAGGGGTAGGGGATGTGCATGGTAGAAACCAAGGCACATGCAGACAATAATGGGCTAGAACAAGTGTTAGTATTAAAACTAACATACAAGAGAGGACAATGTAACAAAAATTAGTAAGACAAGATGGACTGCAAAATGGGTTTCATACATGGGACATCGCTCACAATGTCCCAAAATAATTAAGGTAGAAGCGGACAAAAGCATACAATGATCAAACAAGACATAGGGCATAGCCCACAAACAATAGAAGTAATAGAAAGCAAAAATGATAGATAACCATGGTTGTATAGATCCTAAGTAAGAAAAATGCTACACATGAAGCACCTGTTAGCATGTTAGAAAGATAAGTAGTATGTCAAAGCGTGTATATAACAACAAAGAGTAAAGTAAAGTAATAGTGTCGGAAGTAGTAAAGATTGTAACAATAGAACGTGTGTTGAATAGAGTATCCGAGTCAAAGGTAGATGCCCTAGGTGCATCGGTGGGACCGGTAAAGAGATGTGTCGAGAATCATGTAGCATGTATAAATTTGTAAGATTTTTAATTCACCTCAAAATACCAAGTGAATGCGCATGTGTATATAGAAAAAAGATAATGACATACTAAGAATCCATCTAGCATGGAAAACAAAGTGTAACATGTAAATAGAATAAGCTAACAAGAGTAAATGTAACCAAGATGTGAAAATGTTGTGCAAAATTGATGGTGTGCTACGATGTGCAAAATGTGAAGATGATAGAGCAACATTTCCCCCAATAGATGTGTGTGAGATGCGGTTCATTTAGAAATGCCCCTTCAACAGCTTAATAATGAACCATAGACCAAAATTGTGTCATCGAGAAATAAGTGTATTGTGTAAGAGTAGATGCTAGAAGATGTATTGTGAAGTACAGAGCATGAATTGTAGATGATATGAGGTTCATTTCATACTTAGACCCTCATTAGTCAAGTATGAACCATGGAACTAGAGTGCGTCATCAAGTAATGATGTTACAATGTGTGCACCAAAGATGTAGGAGTGCTTAGAAAATATTAGACATGAAGTACGGAATGTGAAGTGTAGTATTAGACCCCGAGAGAAACCTAATAGTTATGTAAGGGGGTGAAGAAAGCATGATGCCCCCCAGATATGTGATTGGATAATGATCAAGAAAACTCATCTAGGAGATCATCAGTTTTAGGATCATAACCGATTAGATTTGGATTGGAGACTTGGTAAGCAATGGTGTGGGGTTGATCATATAAAGAGTCTCATGCGGCGTAAATTGTACATGCCCATAACATATTCTTCATCAGTGAAAGGAGGTTACGATAATCATGTGCATACCAATGAGTTAGATTTTGAGTATAGCCAAGGAATGAATCATTACAAATAGAGATGCAACCAAAAGGCATGGGAAATGTGATATCAATATGATTGGGATCTAGAATGCCACCAATGTAGTCAAGCCAAGATTGTCCAAGTGTAAGTGAAGAAGAACAGTGAGTGTGTGCAAGGAAAACCAATAAATGGAAGACATGGAGGCCATAGGCAAAGCAATAACAATTATAAATCATGATAAAGGTGAGGAGAGTGAGGTGGGGAGGATATCGACAAGTGTTAATCCTAACTATACTAAGTTATCATGCATGCAAATAGTGTCAAAGCAAGTGGGGTTGAATGGAATATGAGGCCAATAAGAGTCATGTATGAAGAGAGTGCATGTGAAGGGATCAATTTGTGGCATAGAGTGAACTTGAGGAGATGAAGTAGGTAGTGTGATGTCTAATGTATCGACGGTCCCCTAGAAAGGTATCGTGGTGTTAGTGGAAGAAGGAGGTTGCGTGAATTGATATTCACTAGGGCCAATAACAAAAAAAGTGTCTTGGAAGTAGGAATCATCTATTTCAAGAGGAGTAAAGTTAATATTGTGCAATGTTTCATTGGTAAGCTCCACAACATTGACCTCATCATCATCAGTGTTGGCATTATCTTTTTGGATAGCATTGTCAAGGATATTAGGAGGAGTGGAACTAGATGTAGGATTGAGAGGAGAAGTGATGGGTGGGATAGTGGTAGCTATAGAGGGAGACATGGTGGGTGATATGAGATCGTAGTATGTGTAGGGATGGATGGGATGCATGTGGAGGTAGAGAAAGTATTTGAAGCACTAGATTGACCAACATCATATGTATTGATATTATGATATGGAATATGATGTAGTGGAGGTATGGGCATGGCGGTGATTGGGTCTATGTGGCAAAACTTGAATGGGTCAGGGTCAGTGGAAATGGTATGCTCATAGCCATCATGTAGGAATTTAACACATCGATGAACCATGGAAGGGACAACATGCATAGTGTGAATCCATGGTCTACCAAGTAAGAAATTGAACTAAAATGATGTGTCAATGACATAGAATGGAGTGGGAAGGGTTTTAGGTCCAACTTGTAGAGGTAAGGTGATGGTACCAAGGCATGTGCAAGTAGTGGAATCATAGTCGTAGTGGGAGCCAATAGTAGCATTGATAAGCAAAGGGGCAAAGGAAGTGCTTACACGATATAGGGAGGGATATCCTCATCACTAAAGAGATTTTTGAGGGACTTATTGAGATGGTTGAAGGTAACATGGAAATTGTTACTTTCAATATGGATGGAGCAGAGGGTTGCTTCTAATGTATGAGGACAATCGGGTGCTCTATGTAGGAGATCATAAAGAGATATTTTTTCCAGTGTATTCTTAAGTTGCTCAATGATATCATAACCTTTAGAGGTGGTGGTAGGAACTGTAGAGGTAATAGGTGGTGGGATAGAAATAGGTGGAGTTGTAGGAGGCCGGTTGCGGCGAGTGGTGACTACATTGATAGTTGGATCATGCATTGGAGTAATGAAGCGGGGAGGATGTATGGACCTACATAAAACTAGTAGCGGTAGCAGCCATGCCAAAAACCTTGGTTGGAGCATAGGATGGATAAGAAGATTGATCCATGAATTCAGAAGAAGGGGATAGAATCGATGCATTCTCAGAAGGTAGGGTTTGAGCAGGGGTTCACCAAATGATTTAATATAAATGGAATTAAATATAATTACAGAGTAACTACTATAATAAATGATGTACAAATGTTAATATATAGTAAGACACAAGCAAACAAGTATGTACAATATGAAACCCTAAGCAAGAGGGGGAGATAGAAATACTTAGCTGATTTTTGATTAAGTTGGAAGTGATATGGGCAGTGAGTAGTTGAAACAGATCATAAGCAAAGTGTCTTCAAAGCTCTTTGGAGGCTCTGAACTCGAACGGTGTAGGGAAAGAGCACTCGTAGGAGAATAGGAGCACACCGGTTCTGGTGACTGGATCTGGGTGCTAGTGGCCAAGAAAATGCTCAATTTTTGGTATCTTCTATCTTTGGAAGAGATTCACTATTGATCTTTGTTTGTCTCTTGAGATTCACTCTTTAACGTTAAATTTACCTATAACTCCGCAAAACAAACATGTCCACAACCCACATCAAATAGAATAAAAATATGCAGAATGTGGAGTCGATCGACTGATAGTCACTTGAAGAGTGAACTTACAACCGAGCATTGCACTACATCCCGGACTCCATGTAGTTCTCGTGTGTGTAATGATTACTCCAGATGCCCTTGGGCAAATTGCACTAAGATACTGTGCTAGATCTAGAATGCTCCGGATGAAAATGTGTGTAATGGAATGGAATAGACTTGCCCTCCTATGTTGTGTATACTGAAGTAATGTAGCCCTTGTCTCTTGAGTGAGTGTACTAGATGGATGTCTTTGATACTCTTGTGCCTTTTGAATGCAAGCTTAGGTGATAATAAGTAATGCTAATGTTTGGTCCTTTATTTGAGATCCATGACTATATATATATATATGATTCCCTTATTTGAATTTTGTCATTGATAAATCGAAATGTTGAACCAAAAGTATAAAAGATGGCCAAGAAGTAAAAGGGACCCAAAAGAGTAAGAAAAGCGAAATGGTCAGAGTGCTCAGGCGCTAGTGTCCTAACTCGGGCGCTAGTGTCCGAGGCCATAAGAGATAAATAATTCAAATATCATCAAGGTCAGTAGGGTGTGTGAGACTAGAAAGAGTGCAAGAGATAAACCAAAAGCCCAAAACACATCGTTAATTCTTGGTTTTATTGTTTAGGAATCATGTATTTAATAATATGCTCTAAGACCTAGAAATTTACCCAAGTGCATAGATTTTATGTCTTAAAATAGTAACTAATCACAAATGACAGCTTAATTTGGTATATTATTGTCCTCTCGCATATGCCATAGGTGTCGAGTCCTTCTTAGATGTTGGTATGAAAGTAAGAAAAATGTGAACCAATAAAGAAAAATCGTTAGTTCCCTTGTCCAAAGTATGAAATATTCTATTGATTTAGTTCGGTAGACACAAAATCTATGCATTTAGGTACATTTCTAGGTCCTAAAGCATGCAAATGTAGACATGATTCCTAAGAAAGAAAACAAGTGGTCGACAACTCCTTATGGCCTTTTGCTTTATCTTTTGCATTCTTACCGGTCTTATACATATTATATCCTTGTCGAACTTGACTGATTTATATTTTATGGCCTCGGACACTAGCACCCAATTAGGATAGAAGTACCAAGGCACTCCTAGCCTTCTTTATCTTCTTCTTACTCTTTTGGGTCCCTTTTGCTTCTTGGGGACCTTCTAGTACTTTGGGTCAACCTTTTAGTTGTCAATTACAAAATTCAAACAAGGGAATCATATATATACTTAGTTATTACTCTCAAATAAGGGGCCAAACACTATAAGCATTATCTATCATCACCTAAGCTTACATCAAAGGCACAAGAGCATTTCAAAGACATACATCTAGCACATCCATATAAGGGACAAGGGTTGTATCACTCTGCATACACAACATAAGTAAGGAAGTTAATTTTATTCCATCTCACACATTTGCATTCTTAGAGAAATCTAGATCTAGCCCTCTATCATAGCACAACTTTCACAAGGGCAACCTATGACATCATTACACACGCATACACGAATAACTACATGGAGTATGAGATTTAGTGCGGTGTTCAATGACTAAGTTCACTCTTCGGGTGACCATCGGGTCAATCTGACTCCCCATTCTCCATCTTATTTATTATGTTTGATGTGGTTTATGGGCATGTGCAACTAGTTATATACTTTGTAGATTACAAGTATGGTTGATGACATTAGAGCAAAACTAGAGCGACAAAAGAGGATCGACAAAAATCTCTTCCAACCTAGAAAAGGCCAAAACCTGAGCATCTAAGCGGACACTAGCACCTAAACTAGTCATTAGCACCTAGGCACTCCTATCCTATCATGGGTGCTTCTATCTTGTGCAGTTCTGAGTCCCATAACCCTTGGTGAGCCTTGATGACACTCTTCCCAAATGTTGCCAAAGTTCTCTCATTCGAGATCACTTCTAGATCACTCAAAAGTCAGCTAAGTCATCCTCCCTTCTCATTTTCTTAGGGTTTCATGTTATTTCATGCTTATTGCTTGTGTCTTATTGTATTTTATCACTTGTATATCACTAGTTACAGTAGCTACTCTGAAGTTTAGATTTAATTGAATTTAAAGTAGATCATTTGGTGAACTCCCACTCTTGATCGAACACTTGAATCCTTATTTTACATGTTGTACTAGTTTTGTTCTTCTCCAAACCTGCACTACTACTTTGTACCATGGCTCCTAAGGTTCCTCAAGTCTCCATATATCAATTACTTTAAATGCACCCATCTTGTAAATATGTTCTCCAAAATTCCCTAGACACTATGTACCTCCCTCACAATATGCCACCTTCATAAGTCAGTGCCATTTCGATCGTCTCTCTGAATCCCCTATTAGTCTTGATACCACAACCAATCAATCCATCTTCGAGTCAATTCAAGATTTACACCATTTATTTCAAGATAAATTCCAAGCTATGGAAACCATGATCACATCCCTCATAGGTGAAATACAACATCTTAATGTTGTTTCTCAGGCCTATGTTAGTTCTCCTTATGCACCTCATCCTAATCCCATGTCTACTACATGTGCTCATACAAGTAAGGTCCACATCTCCTCACAACAAGAACCTCTCAAGTTTGATCAAAATGTTAAGCAACATCATATTATCTCTGAGCTCCTTAATCATCAGTTAATCACCTCATCGCCTACTCACTATTACTCTCCTTATTGGCTTACAAAATACAAACGTCACCCATTTTGCAATTATC
Organism: Taxus wallichiana var. yunnanensis; assembly: GCA_018340775.1. Classification (NCBI taxonomy): domain Eukaryota; kingdom Viridiplantae; phylum Streptophyta; class Pinopsida; order Cupressales; family Taxaceae; genus Taxus; species Taxus wallichiana. Next base: position 536,727,550 of record CM031241.1, on the reverse strand, counting down.
ATAGAATTAATGGACATTGAATAATGATTGTTATGATTTAGAATGAAGAATCGAGCAACTTGAGCATCAAGTCTTTATTTAATTTGCTACACAATAGTTTTCTCCACACTCATCTCCAATTGTTAAACCCCAATGGTCTCCCAAATATGATCCCTCTATGACTAGTGAGTGCCATGCCATAATTACTAATGTTCCTTCTCTGGTAATTTAAGAGTCGCCTATCCAACCCAGTGTCATACCACCTTTCAAATACCTACGCCATAACCACCTCCTATTAAGTAATCTACAGAGTTACCACTCCCAAATATGCAACCAACATTAAAATAATAAAACCCAATTCACTTGACACAAGCTCGGATCCTTCAACAACATTCTATATTTAAATGTATAATTCCTCCTTTTGATCTAGATAATGACTATGTTCCCGATCGGGACATATTTCAAACTCTTCCACCATGGCATGGTCTCTCTCACATCATCGTATAGATATCCATCACTTCCACACTTGGGGGGAAATCAAACTCTCCCCCTCATAACCATTTGGTGTATCTATTGTCTACTCTTAATTCACTTGATACACTTCATGCTCAGTCCTTCACAAATACATCTTTCCTAACATTTTAATCTCACTCAAATACTATATTATTATTACCTAATAATGCACTCTTGTTCTATGGTTCATGCTTGACTATTGAGGGTGAAATTCCTACATGAACTTCACTTGTCGCATCGTAGATAATCATGCTTCGTGATTCATGTCTATCTTTCTGAGCATCATCACATATCTAGTTCACATACTTTATCTTCAATACCCGATGACACACTCTTAATTTATGGTTCATGCTTGACTGTTGAGGGTGTAATTCCTCCATGAACCTCACTTGTCAAATATTAGATAATCACGCTTTATGCTTCATGTCTATCTTTATGAGCATCACCACATCTATGGTTCACATACTTTATCTTCATTACCCGATGATGCACTCTAGCTCCACGGTTCATACTTGACTGACTGAGGGGGAATTCTACATGAACCTAATTTAATGCACATTCGCTGGGGAAATGTTGCTCTATAATCTTCACATCTTGCATACCATAGCACGCCATCAAACTCACACAAAATTTGCACATCTTGGTTGCATTTACTCTTGTTAACTTATATTATTTACATGTTGCACTTTATTTCCTATGCTAGTTGGATTCTTAGTATGTCATTATCATTTTCTATATACACATGTGCGTTCACTTGGTATCTTGAAATGCATGATATAATTTTACATATTCTTACATGATGCATGATGCTTGATGTAACTCTTTACCATCCCACAGAGAATCTTGAGGGCAGATCTACCTTTGTTACTCTCATACTCTACACATCACAAATCTTATAATATCAATACATACTATTTCTACTCTGGTATCACTTATTTTTCACTAATATATACATGTTTTGACATATTACTTATCTTTCTAACATGCTAATGGGTGCTTCATATGTAGCATTTGCCTTGCATGACTCTATACACCATGGTTCTCTGTCATTTCTTTCTTGTTATTATTTTCTCTTATTTGTGGCCTATGTCATATGTATTGCTTGACTATTGTTTGTTTGTGGCCGCTTTTTGCCCCGATTTTATTCTCGACATTATGAGTGATGTCCCATGTATGAAACCCCCTTTTCATGGTCCATTTTGTCTTCCTAGTTGTTTGTTACATTGTCATCTATTACATGTTAACTATTTTTACAACTAACACTTGCTTACTATTCCATTTTGTTTGCATGTGTCTTGGTTTCTACCATACACATCCCCTACCCCTATACATATCCAATCTCAAAATTCATATCAGCCAGTCCACTCCTTTGGACCACATTCTCCTACATTCGTCGCATGCACCCCAAATGAGGGGGAATCTATTTGGTGAACGAATCACCCTTACAACAACTTAGAGCTCCGAATGATTGGAAAAATACATAATTGCACAAAATACACGATTCTGATTGGTCTAGAATCGACTTGGGCCCAAAACATAGAACAAACACTAGTGCCCGGTCTTGATGATAGCAGGTGGTTTCTTATGTCCCCCTGGTTTGCTTGTGTGCTAGTGCCAAAGATAGTCAATTTATTAGTTCAACATAGTTTCCAGCAAGTTCTGATCAGATGCAGCTTCTCGATATCAAACACTTGCCTCCACCGACAAAATTTAGTCAATCAAGTTACAATTCACTTACAAAAGGCTACAATAGGTTACAACATGTTATAAAAGGTTAAAAAAATGTTACAAATCAGGGACGTGTCATCTGTAGTGGCACTTATTTGGGAAGTGTCATGGAAGGAGAGAAAACATACCTCTCTCCCCAAAGAAACTTAGCATCGATCACCAAAATAACTCGCTCTTTGCGTGAAATCACCCCAAAAACTCGCTCTTGGCATGAGATTGCCCAAAATGCTCACTATCGGCATGAGATCACCCCAAAACACTCACTCTCTGTGTGAGATCACCCAAAACCTTGCTCTTAGCGTGAGATTTCCCAAAAACCTCACCATTGGCAACAAAACATTCAAATCTAGTAATATCTCCAAAGTAACAGGACAATTTTCTATGCTTTACTCTCTTATACATCAGGTGCACACTTTCCTTTACACACTTTTTACATACTTATACACATATTACTCTAATTTTTTAATATACATAACTTTGACTACTCTTTTGCTCTTCTTTTGCAGTTCGTCCTTATAAGCAACAAGAAGCACTCACATCGAGTAAAAGATCCATGTAGACACTAAATCACACACTTGTGTACATTTCTAGGTCCTAATCACATACTACTATTCATATGATTCCTAAGTGAGAAAACTAGTAATTGACATCTATCTTTGGCCTTTTTCTTTTCTTTCTTGCTTTCTTTGTGGTCTTGCACACCCCACAACCCAGTCTTACCTTTGTTTCTTTATCTTTCTTGCTCTGTACACCAACACCTAGCCAGTGATAACAGCGCTTAGGCACTCTCATCCCCTTTGGGCGCCCTCGACCTCTTTGTATCTTGCTCACCTTTTGGGCCTCTTTTATCTTTTGGGCATCTTATTTTCTTGGTGGTCGACCTTTTAGTTGTCAATTACGAAATTCAAACAAGGGAATCATATAAATACAAATTTATGTGATCATAATAAAGGACCAAGATTTAAGCATCTACTATCACCACCTAAGGCTACATCCAAAGGCATTTTAAGGGCATCAAGGCATCCATCTAGCTATCAATAAAGGGTTAAGGGATTGCATTTTTCTACATACACTTCATAGGAGGGAAGTTCATTTTGGCATCTACACATCTACTTACATTACTACATTTAGTTATTACCCACTATTTGGTACATCTTGCACAAGAGCCACCTAGGGCACGATTCTACACGCAATGGAGTCTCGAGATGGAGTGCAACGCTTGGTCATAAGTTCACTCTCTCAGATGACCATTGGGGTCAGTCTGACTCCCCATTTGCATATTTTTATTTTTAGGATTTGATGTATTTTGGAGATTTTATGAGAGAATTTTTTTTGCAGTTACAGTGTGAATTCTATAGATCCAAAGGTGACATATAAGTGACCAACAACAAAGGTTAGAAAATACCTTATGACATAAAAAAATTCAAATTCCAACCATTATCGCAATCATGGGTGCCCGAGAAAAGACTTTATCACCCAAGAGCTCTTGACCTTTAGGTCGAAACACCCTAGTCCAAATTATTCAGATAGTTCTAAAATTTTCTAAGTGTGATTGTGATGATTCCTCCTCTTGTTCATTATTTTTCCACCAACATGCTTCAAGATTTTATTGTGAAATCAACTAAGTCTCATATTCCCTCTCTTGCACCTAGGTTTTTAATGTACTTTCTTATTTTCTTGCGTCAAATATGTGCTTTATTGACTATCCATTGCATCGCACATGACTTTGAAATATCTAGGGTTTAGCATTATATTTCTATTTTTGTTAAATCATTTGGTGAACCCCACTCTTAAGACTCCTCGCCTCTAGGATCCACAAAACCCTCATGGCTAAAATCGATCCTCTTCTCCTAGGAAAGTTATGCATCATGTTAGTGTTAATCCTATCCTTGACGATGTTTCTAAAGCTGAAATTTATGACCTTTATTACAATTCTCAATTTGATGACAACATTCAAAGGCAACTCCTTGCAAATGAGTGCAATGTTCCTACTAGTTTTTGCAACTCTAACGTAAGCATTATTTCACCGGATCAAACCTTGTTCTTCCATAGTCACCAAGGTTACTCCACCTTCTATTTTTGTTGCATAGGCATGATGATTCTCTTATCAATTATATGCTTGGTCTTGATTGTGTCATTGTAGGTAAAAATAATGTTATTTCCAATGTTGAAAATGTACATATACATGATGATGTTTCTCATATTAATAAGGATGAATGTAAAGTTGTATCTCATGTTTCTTCTACTTCTAAAAATATTTCAAATGATTGTAAAGATATATCTTATGATAGTGCTTCTCCTACTTCTCTATATGTTGATGACTCGCTTGATGAAATACTTGCATGTGAAACTTTTTCTGATACTAATGTTGATTATATTTCGATCATGAACATGTTAGTGAGGATGTTACTTCTCTTAAGATTGTTGAATGTGAATTTTCCACTCCACTTTCTTCTACTTTTGAGGTTGTTTCCAATGGAATTCATGGTGATTCTACCACTCCTACTAGTTCACCTCTTATGGTTTCTTCTGATTCTACTACTAGCATTTTTGTTGATATTCCATGTTCTTCTCCTCCTCTTTCATCTTCTTCTTCTCTATATGATATTCATGTTGATTCTTCTATTCCCACTAGTATACCTCCTCTTTTTTTCTACATCTACATCTAGCATGCCCATAACATATTCATCTCCCACTTCTTATTCTCACATTCCCAAGATCTCTCATAACGGCAAGCTCCAACCTCTCAATGTAACTCTCACATCTTCTATGATTCCTTCACATGATATTTTATCACTCATGCATGTTGTTGGTCATTTGTAATATGAAGTTCAATCTCTTACTCTCAAAAGAAAATCCTATTATGCATCTATTGATAATAACCCTCTTTATGGAAACCCATTCCAAAAAAATCACAATTAGCTTTTCCTAAGGATTTTATCATGCTTACATTTTCATGTTTTAATGGCAATGGTAATCCATAATTGCATCTTAAGCATTATCGTTTGGTTATGGCTTCTTATTCGAATGATCAATTGTTACTAAAAGATTTCAGTCAAAGTCTTGTTGATGATGCTCTTAAATGGTACACTCCTTTTACCTCTATTAATACATATTGTGAAATGGAAGATGTTTTACTTAGATGCTTCATACTTAACAATGGTCTTAGAGTTACACAAAATCACTTACCTAGCTTGCATCAAGGAAAGAACGAACCTATCCTAGATTATATTTTACACTTCAGGTATTGCATGCATCAGTTAGTATTTCAGCCTATTAATTTAGATAATCAATTCATCTTTTGGCGGCTTCATTCCTGCATTTATAGAAAAATTACAATATGATACATGTGAATCATTTGCACTTTTATGTTATAAATTCATTGATCTAGAATAAGATTTAATTGTTGCACATGTTATAAACCCCCCTTCTACTCCTTCTACTGCAATGTCTCCTAATCTCATCTTCCATACATTAAGCATCCTCTAAGGTCTCCATCTCCTCCACCTCACAAGAATATTCCATCCCCTTCACCACATAAGTGTCCCCCATCTCCGCCACCACGTCACTCTCCACCTAAGTCTTCTCCTTCTCCCACTTGGGAACTATTGCATTTTTCACATGTTGCTAAGCCTCATGATGTTTTTCTTGTTTTGCTTTGATAAGTGCTTAATTTGATTACCCTCTAATCAACATCATCCTCCTCATCGCTTGCATCACCAGTGTGATCACCCTTATTGTAATTTCCATCGCATCAATGGCCATTATGACAATGACTATTACACCCTTCATGACAAATTACAATAATTAGAAGACAAGGGTGTCATTTCCTTTGGCTCTCGCTCTCATGAGTAGTCTCTTTCTCCAATTCTACATAAGCATTGCTTCCACTTCGGTTCACTTGTCTCCTCCACCCACTTCTAAGGTCATCATTCATCCATCTCCTAAGATCATTATTCATCTGCCCTCCACTTAGCTCATCTACTCATCTACATCATCTCATCCACCTCACAATGTTACTTACTTCACAATGTATTCTTAAGCCATCGACATTTTTGCTTCATACCACTACATCTCCTATCATTGGCACCATTCATCTAACATTCAATTTGGCTCTTACACTCATGTTGCTACCACTTCACATGCTTCCACCACTCCTTGCAAGCCTCTTCATCTTTGGTAGGTGATTTTTATCACCTCATTTCCCGATGACGCACTCATGTTCTTACGGTTCTTACATGACTATTGAGGGATCTGTTACAATAAGAACCTCATTCCATCTTTACGCTCTATGTTTCATTGTCTTATCTACCTAGTGCACACCATCAAACCATTTCCGATGATGCACTCTTGTCTATGGTTCATTCTTGACTACCGAGAGGGCATTTATAAATCAACCTCATCACATACATATCCACCCACATACACTCGAGGGGCACACTACTCCTATCACACTTGAATTGCATATCATTCCATCTCACTCATTCACAACATGTTACGTATCTTAGTTGCACTTATTCTTGTTTACTATAACTCACATGTTACACTTTTTAACTATGTTAGACGAATATCTAGTATGTCATTATCTTTTCTATATACACATGCATGTTCACTTGTTCTCTAGTTGTGAATGCAACCTTTACACATATTTTTACACGCAACATGGATGTTTGGCACTCAGTACCTCTTACCAGGTCCCACCGAGGATCCCGGGGCATCTACTTTTGTTCACACTACATGTGTTATTGTTTTGTTTTATATTACCTCATATTCTTACTAAACACTACTTTATCGATATATACATGACTTGACATACTTTTTATCTTCCTAACATGCTAATGGGTACGTCATGTGCATCATTTGCCTTGCAGGAACTATTTACTACCATGGTTTTCTAATACTTTTCTTGATATTGTTTGTTATCTTCTTCTATTATATGCCTTTGTTTGTGAGCTATTCCCTATGTTTTGCTTGTTCATTTCTTATATGCTTTTGTCCGCTCCGACTGATTGTCTAGTGACATTATGAGTAATGTCCCATGTTTGACACCTACTTTTTGTGGTCTACATTTTCCTCGTGCTTCTAGATTACACATTGTCTTCTATGTGTGTATTTGTATTGATTGTACTAACACGTGTTTCCAGCACTTTGCTTTGCATGTGTCCTTGGCTTTTTCCATGCACATTTCCTCCCACCCGCAAGGTTACAATTCTAAATCGGCATTCGGTCCTCTCTTTTGGGCCACATCCTCCTAATGACATCGCATGCACCCCCCAAACAAGGGGGGCATAAATTGGTGAACAATCACCCCATACAATAGCACATACATACAATACATAGTATAGTTCAAAGATGTAATCAACACAATATACAATTTCAAAATGGCCCAGATTCTTACTTGGGTCCTCAAAGACAACACGAGATGCTAGCACCCGATATAGACATATGAATGCATGTGGTGCTTCCCGACCTTTCCTGGTACCTATGACTAGGGGAAGTTATAATTTTTTCTCATATCATCATAATTTGTAGCATTACACAGAGTAATTTTCTCATTACAAGCACATTCCTCTAACAATTAGAATGCATTCTATCTCTGTTTTCTTCTCTTTCTACTTGGATCGAACTTGATCAAACTAGAACAAAGCAGGATCACACCATCTGTAGTGGTGTATAAATTTTGGGAAGTAGTCAGGGATGGAGAATAAAACTAGACCTTTCTCCCCAACACTTCTTCTATCGTGGCGTGAGATCGCCCAAAAAAATCATTCTTCTACAACATTTTTAGGATCTTTTCTATCCTTTTTACTCATCACGGATCAGTGCACATGTTCCTTTTACTAATTTTTTCACATTTTTACACACTTTTCACATATTTGATTACCATTTTTCTCTTCTTCTTTTTGCAGTGTTGTCCTTATGTGAAACAACAAACATGTCAAGTGACAATGAAAACATTTACAATACGAAACAACACGTACACTCTACCCCTAAGGTAACTTCCTCTTCTTTAACTTCCATGCTTCATTTTATCACTCCACACTTTTTCTTGTCTCTCGGCATGGTTTCACCATCTATCTACGTGGTTATCAGGTACGTAACTCTTATCTACTTTATGTTATCAAGTATTCACTTAACAACATAAAGTGGGGGAAAATGTAGACACTAAATCACGCACTTGGGTACATTTCTAGGTCCTAATCACATACTACTATTCATTAGATTCCTAAGCGAGAAAACTAGTAATTGACATCCATCTTTGGCCTTTTTATTGTCCTTGATTTCTTTATGATCTTACACACCCCATAGCCCAGATTTGACCTTTGTTGCTTTATCTTTCTTATCTCTAGACACCAACACCAAGCCGGGTGCCAACGTCTAGGTGTTCTCATCCCCTCTGGGTGCCCCTGACCTCTTTTTATCTTTCTCACCCCTTTTGGGCCTATTTGATCTTTTAGAATCTTATTTTCTTAGTGGTCGGCCTTTTAGTTGTCAATTAAAAAATTCAAACAAGGGAATCATGTAAATACAAAGCTATGTGATCATAATAAAGGACCAAGCTCTAAACATCTACTATCACCACCTATGATTGCATCCAAAGGCATTCTAATGGCATAAAGGAATCCATCTAGCTATCATTCAAGGGACCAAGGATTGCATTTTTCTGCATACACTTCATAAGAGGGGAAGTTCATTCTGGCATCCACACATCTACTTACATTGCTACATTTAGCTATTTCTCATTATTTGATGCATCTTGCAAGAAGAACCACCTACGACATGATTCTACACACATGCACACAAAACTATATGGAGTCAAAGACGTAGTGGAGCATTGATTAAGCTAAAATGTAAATTATATGTTTAATCGATGTTATTTTAGCAGTAAATAAATATGCAATAAAGTACAGAAGTAACGAAAGTAAACTAAGCAATAAATTATGAAACCCTAGTTGCAAGGAGGAGGAGAAGGTACTTAGTTCATTCACAATTAATTATGGAGTATACCAAAGTAATGACAAAGTGAAAAGAGAAGTAGGAGCATCGTATAAAGACCAAAAAATGTAGATACGGATTGATAGGCTAGACTAGGATTCCCGGAGAGGGACAGCGCACCCACGGTGCATCCTAAGCTTGTTTTTGGGCATATAGGTTTGCGGAAATTCTCAAAAACATCCTTTAGGTGGTCACATATGTTCGTTGTTACTCATCTTTGGTCTCACCAAGATCATCAAGGTAGTTGAAACCTATAATGAAGTATGAACATGTAAAACCCTCAAATAGACATCAAATCCTAAAAAAGAAATATGCAAAATGAGGGGTCGACCTATCCTCAATCACACAATGGTGAACTTACAACGAGCGATACATTGCATCTCAAACCCAATGTAGTTCTATGTGTGTCGGAATTGTGCCTCTAGGTGGCTCTCATGTCAATCGCACTTGATAGCAAGTAAGTAACTAAATGTAAAGAAATATAATAGATATGTGCATCGAATAGAATGAACTTACCTCTTATGAAGTGTATGAAAAATAACCAACCTCTTGTGTCCATTGTGATGTTGCTAGATGTATGTAATGGAGCTCTTAGACACTTGATGGATGCAACCTTAGGTGATGATAGCTAATGCTTAGTGCTTGGTCCCTTATTATGATCACATAACTTTATATTTATATGATTCCTTTGCTTGAATTTCGTAATCAACCCCGAAAAGGATGACTACCAAAAATATAAGATGCTCAAATGGCTAGAAAGGACCCAAAAAGTGTGAGTAAAGTACAAAGGGGTCAGGGGTGTCTAGAGGGGACAAGGGCGCCCGACATCAAAATCCAAGGCCCCGGTTGGGCACTAGTGTCCAAGATGATAAATGCCAGAGTATAAAAATAAAGACTAAGAAAATAAGGGTGTAAGACTGAAAGGAGAAATATAAGACAAAGAAAGGTGGCCAAAGACATGGGTTAATTAGTACTTTTCTTACTTAGGAATCATATGAATAGTAGTATGCAATCAAGACTAGATAATTACCCGAAGTGCATGATTTTTTGTCTACAAGCACTTGCTCATAAGTTCAATCTATTGAGTGACTATCTAAGTTAGTCTGACTCCCCATTTGCATCTTTTTCTTTTTAGGATTCGATGTGTTTTGGGGTTTTGTAGGAGAGCATTTGTTTTTCAAAGGGTTATAAGCGGGTGTGCGGACCTCGTGTGACATATAGGTGACCAAAAATGAAGATTAGAGAACACCTTGTGACGTAAGAAAATCAATTTCTGACCATTTTCATTGTCATGGGTGCCTACAAAGTAGATTCTAGCACCCAAGTGCCCCTAACCCAGTCTAGGCACCCCAATCCAAATTTATTCGATATTCTAAAATTTTTTTTGAGTGTGGTTGTGATAGATTCCTCCTCTTATTCAATTTTTTCCAATCCAAAGCATACTTCAAGATTTTATTATGAAATCAACTAAGTCTCTTATTCCCTCTCTTATACCTAGGGTTTTAATTTAGTTTTCTTATTTGTTTGCATCAAATCTATGCTTTATTGATTATCCATTGCATGTGACTCTAAAATATCTAGGGTTTAGCATTATATTTCTATTTTTGTTAAATCACTCCAACATCACACTATTATGCATACACTTCACCCCTAGTGGTCTACCTCCCCTTCGTAGTTTCCACACTTCGCATTGCGGTCATTTCACACTTCACTTTCCCACTCGGCATGCTATCGGTTACACTCTTCTCTATGAGATTACAAGGTACGCATATTTTATATAATTTATGTTATTGATTATTCACTCAATAACATAAAGTGGGGAAAATGTAGACACAAAATATATGCTCTTGGGTACACTTCTAGGTCCTAAAACATGCTAATGTATACACAATTCCTAAGTAAGGAAACTAGTGGTTAACAACTCCTTTTGGCCTTTTGCTTTATCTTTTACATTCTTACTGGTCTTACACATCTTATAGCCTTACCGATACTTAACTAATTTATCTTTTATGGCCTCGAAACTAGCACTGGTTAGACATGAAAGTGCTCAGTGCTCTCCGACCTTTCTATCTTCTTCTTACTCTTTTGGGTCCCTTTTACTTATTGGGAACCTTATAATACTTTGGGTTAGCCTTTCACTTATCAATTACAAAATTAAAACAAGGGAATCATATATATACTTAGTTATTGCTCTCAAATAAGGGGCCAAACACTATAGGTATTATCTATCATCACCAAAGCTTGCATCAAAGGCTCAAGAGCATTTTAAAGACATACATCTAGCACATCCATATAAGGGAAAAGGGTTGCATCACTTTGCATACACAACATAGGAGGGTAAGTTCCTTTTATTTCATCTCACACATTTGCATACTTGGAGCAATCTATATCTAGCCCACTATCATAACGTAAATTAGACAAGGGTAACCTAGGGCATCATTACACACACATGCACAAAGAACTACTTGGTTTATGAGATGTAGTGCAGTGCTCAGTACTAAGTTCCCTCTTTTGGTGACTATCGGGGTCATTCTGACTCCTGATTCTACATCTTATTTATTAGGTTTGATGTGGTTTTTGGGCATGTGCAACTAGTTATATATTTTGTAGATAACATGTACATCGATGGCATTGAGTGAAACCATATCGATAAAAGAAGATCAACAAAAATCTCTTCCAACCCATAAAATGCCAAAACACGAGCATCTTAGTGACACTAGCACCCGGACACATGTCACTAGTGCCCAGGCACTCCTGTCCTCCCGTGGGTGCTTATTTCCTGTGCATTTCGAGTCTCAGAACCCTTAGTGACCTTGACAACACTCTTCCTAGTCTGTTCCAAAAATTTCTCAGCTCAAATCACTTCCAGACCACTCAGAAATCAACTAAGTCATCCTCCCTTCATATCACTTGTATATCACTAGTTCAATAGTTAAATCTAAAATTTAGATTTAATTCAATTTAAATTAAATCAAGTTCTTTTTTAAGATAGTAAGTTGAATTTAAATGCCTACTGTTGGATTCTATGTAAAACAACCATTGAGAAACTATGTCAATTGTCAAACCGCTTGTTTTTTCCCCCAAGACAAAACCACTACATGAGACAATAATTCCCACCATTATTGTTTGTTCTAGGTGCTTCTATCCCTCTATTGTTTCTATTCCATGTCTAATTTTGAACCATTTTCTATTTAGCTCAATTTTGCTTTGTATCATTTTATCTCTTATTTCGAATATTTGAGAGGTTGAAATAATTGCCCAATGGTTTCCCCCTCATTTGGGGTGCATGAGATGGATCAATGAAAGTACGGCCCAAATAAGAGGATCTAAATCTGATGCGTACATCGAAGAAGGATTCATGCATGGGGAATAGGGTATGTGCATGTTAACAACCATATCATGTGCAACATAATGGAGAGAAAACTAGCAAGAAGTGTTAGTGGCAAACAATTATGACATAATGTAATAGAAACAAGTCAAACACACAATAACACATCAAGAGGACAACATAGTAGCTGGTGTAAAACATGGGACACCACTCAAGATGTCACAAGACATTCAAGGCCTTCAAGGCCATACAAGAAAACAAGCAATCATAGGGCATAACCCGTAAACAATGGTAAATAAGTCACAATCATAGAAGACAAGACACAAGTAAATAGTATAAGCAGATAACCATGGTTGGAAATAATTTTGCAAGACAAATGCTACATGTGAAACACCCATTAACATGTTAGAATAATGAATAGTATGTCACAATGTATATATCTAGAATGAAATAGAAATGAAAGTAGTAGATATTACAATGATAACACCTAAATGTGGAAAGGTAGGGAAGGTAGATGCCCCCAAGAGCCTCTAGTGGGACTGGTAGAGAACAATGTCAAGCATCATGCATCATGTGATAACATGTATATAGCCTGCATTCACCTCAAAGTACCATGTGAACGCGCATGTGTACATGTAAAAGGATAAAACATATCATGAATCAAGCTAACATGATAGGAAAAAGGTAACATGGAATAATATAAGCAAGAAAATATACCTAAACAAGATATAAGATAAAGGTTCCCCAGTGTGTATGTGTGTATAAAATTATGCACTTATTACTATTACATTACGCCTCTAGTATGTCGTTATATGCATGATTCCTAAGTGAGAAGATTAGACACTGGTGACACCTCTCATAGTCTATTGATTTCAATTGATTTTGATTATGACATTGTCTTATACTTTCTATATTTATGTTTTATAGTCATGTCACATGGATCCATGTCTTTGTCCATTATCTAATTTATGTTTCTCTTCCTAAAGTGACAAGAAGACTCCCAAAGAAGGACACTAGTGCACAGATGTTAGTGTCCCTTCCTACTACATCCTTAATCATATATCTTATATTGGATGTATATAGCCGACTTGTGGCTATCATAACTTCTTATCATTATGTATCTCTTTCATATATGTTATATTATCATTAGTGGGTCGGCCTTGGTGTTGTCCATAGCATAGGAATAGTATATATAGGGGTTAGTAGGTAGTAGTTGATCATCATATTGAGCATTTGAGTCTTATTGTTTGGTTGGATGTTGCCCTCTCGAAGTGGATAAGCTATTCTACTTGCACATTGAGATCATTTATCTGAAATATTGTGTTCATTGGTGTTATATTTCTGCTAATAATCAGATTTATACAAGTAATTCCATTACAAGTGGTATCAGAGCTTGAACTCGGCCAACACTGCGTCAAACCCTAATTGTGAAGGTTTGACCATATCTAAAAATCGGTAGCTAATTTTTATGCAATTTTTTTGTGGTGTGGAGAAATAAATCAAGTAATCTTCCTCCAAATTTTAAGAATTTTTGAATTGGTTTGCAAAAGTTATAGCAGTTTTATGTTTTTCATAATTCGGCTACCTAGGGTGTAATTTGTGGAATTTTTCAAAGTTATTTACATTTCCAGAAAGAGGATTAAAAATTAGTTTGAGTTCGTTCTTTGAGTTTTTTAAAATTTGGCCGAATTCCTATTGAAATCCCAAACCCTAAATTTCGACCTTGATCCCTAAATCCTACCATTTTGGGGCATCATGGTTGGGCCTTCGACAAGAGGCAAAAATAATCCCATCACTCCGGGTAAAACCCCTAACAAGGATGAGATAATAGTTGAGGAGTTAGATTCAGAAGGGGTATCTACAGAGTCCTCAGGGTTAGGGTTTACTTTAACAGACCATAAGGTCAACTATCTTGAGTTAGAGTTGCGAAACCTTGAGGGTAGAGTGGCCAACAAAGAAGATGTAGAAAATATTGGACAAAAATTGGAGGATTTCATTCACCAATTTAGTTACAATATCATGGGTTATCGTATCCTTCCTAATCAGCCACAACTCAATCATACTCATATTAACTAGGGTGGATCTTGAGGTCAAGGTAATAGACAAACTAACCAAGGTGGATCTACAAACATGACCAATCCAAATACAAACACTTTGCAGGCCCGTAACATGATTCCAAATTGGAAATGCGTAAGTTTGATGGAAAGGATCCACTCAATTGGATTAACCAGATGGATAATTTCTTTGATCTTCATCGATTCAATCGAGACAAAAGGTTACCATGGCATCATTGTATCTCAAACCCGACCAATTCATTTAAGTATCGATGGTTATGTGCTCAAAGGCAAAAGAGTGGCCTCAATGTTACATGGATAGTCTTCACCGAAGAGTTACAATTGCACTATAGTTCTAGTGTGTCAGAGAATTATTTCAGTCAATTAGTAAAGCTAAGACAAACAAGAATAGTCAAAGATTACATCCATCAATTTCAAAACCTTTCCTTATGGGTGGAAAGTATTCTGAAGAGAATCAATGACTTGTTTCTTATGAGTCTTAAAGAACACATTAAGACTGAGGTGTGTATGTTTAATCCTCATAAGGTTTCAGATTCTATGATCATGGCACGTAGGGTAGAGGAAAATTTCTTTCCAAGTAGGAAACAAACTGTCAGTAATATTAGAGATCGTAGCACCTTTCCACCATCATTCCCTCGGCCAGTTAGACTGACACCTCAACAAATTGAAGAAAATAGAGCTAAAGGGTTATGTTTTAATTGTGACAACAAATTTGGACTAGGACATAAGTGTGTTAAAAAGAAGTTGTTCTACATTGAGGGGCCTAATGAAGAAGAAGAAAATGAAGAAGACAAAGAGGTAGAGCCAGAGGAGGAATTAGGAGATCCCCAGCCAACAATATCATGCCATGTAATTTCAGGTATTAGTACTCCCAAACTCTCAAAGTAGTTGGATTCTTAAAAAAGTAGAGGGTAACAGTGTTGATTGATTCAAGAAGTACTCACAACTTCATCAATCATAAGTTGGTGGTACGCTTGAACTGCGTTGTTTATCCAACTCCAAAATGTCAAGTCATGATCGGCCGATGGGAAAATGGTTAGTTGTTCAGAAAATACCATAACATTAATCTCACCATGAGATATTACTTGCTAACTAGCAATATGTATGTCATCGCCATGGGAGGAGCAGACATTGTGTTAGGATTTCAGTGGCTTACCACCTTAGGAACCATTGAAATGAATTTCCAAGATTTTTTCATGCAATTTCAGTCAGAAGGGAGGAATTTTAAACTAAAAGGACTAAGAGCAAAGTCGCTATAGATGGTAAGTTCTCATTAGATGCAAAAATTGTTTAGAAAAGGTGCAGAGGGGTTTGTGGCACATCTATTTTCATTGGAAGCACATCATTCCAATACATTTATACCCACATATATGCAAGCAGTTATAGATGAACACTTAGCGATGTTTGGAGAAATGCCCAAGGGTTTGCCTCCAAAAAGAGACCATGACCATGTCATCCAGGCTAGTACCAGGAGTCAACTACCCAACATCGGACCTTATAGGTAGGTCCCTATATGCAAAAGAGTGAGATTGAAAAGATAGTTCAAGAGATGTTAGAAGCGGGACTTATTCGTCATAGTCAGAGTGCTTACTCTTCTCTTGTAGTGATGGTACGGAAAAAAAGATGACAATTTACACATGTGTCTAGATTACAGGGAACTTAATAAGTACACAGTTAAAGATAAGTTTCCTATTCCTGTAATTGAGGATTTGATAGATGAGTTACATGGTGTTGTTTACTTTACAAAACTTGATCTTCGTTCTAGATATCATCATATTACAATCAGAGATAAAGATATTCATAAAACAGCCTTCAAGACACATGAAGGACACTATGAGTTCTTAGTAATGCCTTTTGGACTAACAAATGCACCCTCTACATTTCAAAGCTTGATGAATTCCATATTCAAGCCATTTGTGTGAAAGTTTGTTTTAGTGTTCTTTGATAATATATTAATCTATAGTAAAACATGGGAGGAACACCTGCATCATGTAAATAAGGTGTTGGAAACTCTTGAACAACATCAACTTTATGAAAATCCTTCTAAGTGTTCTTTTGGTGTCAAGGAGGTTGAATATTTGGGTCATATTGTCTCTTATGAAGGTGTTAAAGTGGATCCTAACAAAATAAAAGCCATGCTTGAATGGAAGGTTCCCAAAACCAAAAAAATATTCGAGCATTTTGGGGCTTACAGGTTATTATGGTAGATTTATAAGGAATTATGGCAGCATCACAACACCACTCATAGCTTTATTGAAGGACTCTTTCCATTGGAATGAGCAAGTTACTATGACATTTGAGAAGTTGAAGGAGGCCATGTGCACCACTCCAGTTCTAGCCACCCCAAATTTTTCCAAAACATTCATTGTTGAATGTGATGCTTCAGGGTATGGTATGGGGGTAGTACTCATGTAAGAAGGTCGACCCATTTCCTTTGAGAGCCACCAATTCAAAGGTAAGAATATATCTAAACCAATTTATGAGAAATAAATGCTAGCAATACTTCATGCAGTGAAGCAATGGAGACCATATCTAATGGGTAGACATTTCAAAGTAAAGATATATCATGATAGTTTGAAATACTTCTTAGAGCAACGTTTATCATCAGAAGAACAACATAAATGGGTCTCAAAAATGTTGGGGTATGATTTTGAGATAATATACAAGAAAGGGAAAGAGAATGTAGTTGTTGATGCTTTATCTTGGAAGGATGAATTAGACATGAGGCATTGTTATGTGCCATATTTGTATTACATGAGGATTAGATAGAGGATGCAAGGTCTGAATGGAAAAATGACCTAGGTACACAAAATCTCATTCAAAATCTCCAACAAGATCCAAGCATGTCAAAAAAATTGTATGGAAAGGATATGTTTTATGGTATAAAGATATATTATATCTATGTAAGAATTCAATCCTTAAAAATAGGGTTCTATCTGAGCTCCATGCTTCTCCAGTAGGGGGCATTCTAGCTTCTTGAATACTTATCATCAAATCAAGCATGGTTTTTTCTTGAGAAGGGCTAAAATGGGATGTCGAAAAGTTTGTGGCATAATGCATGGTTTGTCGGCAAAATAAGGTTGAAACAATTAAGTCCCCGGGTATTTTACAACCTCTATCTATTCCTAGCCAGAGGTGGGAAGAGGTGTCCATGGACTTCATCACAAGATTGCCTAAATCATAAGGTAAAAATGTAATCATGGTGGCGGTGGAAAGACTCACCAAATATGCCCATTTTTGTGCCTTATCACATCCATTTGTTGCGAGTACAATAGCACCAACCTTCAGGGATACAATTCAGAAGCTACATGGGACACCAAAGATTATAGTAAGTGATCGAGACCCTATCTTTAGTAGTAATTTTTGGACTGACTTGTTCTCATGCTTGGGCACATAACTAGCTCGTAGTTCCTCTTATCATCCCCAGTCTGATGGGAAAGTAGAGGTGGTAAACAAGTGCTTGGAGGGATATCTTTGGTGTCTTACGTCGGATAAGCAAGCGAGATGGGTCCAATGGTTACCACGTAATGGTGGTATAACACCTTCTTTCATACTTCATCTAAAATGTCTCCTTTCTTGGCATTATATGGATACCATCCACCATCTATCACCTCATATTTAAGAGTCCAACCAAGGGTTCGAGCGGTTGAAGAATCTATTCAAGACCAACAAGAGGTGCTTTCTAGTCTCGGGAGAATTTGGCCTTGTCACAAAACCGCATGAAGCGGCGGTGCAGGCGAGACCAACATCACAGTGAAAAACAATTTGAAGTCGGTGATTGGGTTTTTGTGCATTTACAACCATATAAGAAAATTTCCTTGAAACAACATAAAAAGGATAACAAGCTTTCACCTAATTACTATGGCTCTTATCAAGTGTTACAGAAGATTGACAATGTAGCATACAAACTGGAACTTCCTCTGGCTACTCGAATTCATCCAATCTTCCATGTATCTTGCCTAAAGAAGGTAATTGGACATACGGTATCAACCCAGACAGTGTTACCAAAGCTTGATGAAGAGGGAAGAATCATCCTAGAACCAGAATGCATCCTTCAAACATGCGCACTAAGCGATTGAAGACAAGGGTCATCATTGAGTATTTGATTAAGTGGAAAAATCTAGACAATGAAGACACAACTTGGGAGGATGCAAACTTCCTATAGCAGCATCTAGATCTTCTCAACATTGGGGACAATGTTGCTTTAAAGGGGAGGGGCATGCTATGCCCTTAATCATATATCTTATATTGGATGTATATAGCCAAATTATGGCTATCATAACTTCTTATCATTATGTATCTCTTTCATATATGTTATATTATCATTAGTGGGTCGGCCTTGGTGTTGGCCATACCATAGGGATTAGTAGGCAATAGTTGATCATGATATTGAGCATTTGAGTCTTATTGTTTGGTTGGAGGTTGCCCCCTCGAAGTGGCTAAGCTATTCTACTTGCACATTGAGATCATTTATCTGAAATATTGTGTTCATTGGTGTTATATTGTTGATAATAATCATATTTATACAATACTTGCACATTGAGATCATTTATCCGAAATATTGTGTTCGTTGGTGTTATATTGCTACTAATAATCAGATTTATACAAGTAATTCCATTACACTTCCTAGAACTTTTTTCCACTCTTGCTTAAATTTAAAATTATCACTGGTGCCTAATTTTTAATCTTTTTGTTTCTTATTCATATTTTGGTTCGAAATTTGGTGTCACTAAGTGTCAAAATTCAAACAAAGGAATCATATATATACAACCTACTAACTATTCTAAGGGGCAACTGGGTCACTATTTTCTATCTACTACTTGGGCAAAAGGAAAACTTAAGGACTACATTTGGGTTGCATTATTCACTACATAGGAAGGGAAAATTCTGAATTCCATCACACATATTATCTTGGGGAAAAGTAGTTATATCTCGTTATCTTGGTGCAACTTGCACAAGGGCAACCTAGCTTCAAGGGACATGATTTTATCACACACAAAAATTACATTGAGTCTAAAATGTAGTGCAACACTCGGTGACAATCACATTGGGGTGACCACCAAGGTCAATCTGACTCAAGAATATGCATCTTTTATTTCATCTAATGTGCACTTGATTCTTGTGCATGTAGCCTAGGGTTTTTATAGTAGGTACGAGTATGATAGGAGAGCCCTAAAGTGAAGTAGATGCAACACATAATAAAGTGAAGGTGACACTATAAGACATTGAAAGAACCATAAATGCACTCTTTTCTAGGACACTAGTACCCCGAGATCGACACTAGCGGCCTGGAGATCTTGTTCCATGCTTAGGCGTTATTGTCTAACACTTGTATATCACTATCTCCTGAATAAATCATGTACTATATAGATTAAGTTTACTCCACCATCACTCCAAATTTCAGATTTAGTATAAACAACCGATATCGGTTAAGTCGATTCTCATCCTATTTTTGTTTTTACTTTCTTACCATCGTATGTTTATATTTACATATTTTTGATATATTTGATTCATTTCCAGTTCTATGATTAAGATTTAATTTCAGTTAAATCATTTGGTGAACCCAACCTCTCATCGAACATTGGAGCCCTAAGGATAATGACCTTAGGGTTTTTTTCTTTGTTGTGGATTTCAATAACTTTCATTCATCATGCCAACTCTCAGGATCATTATCAATATCTATCCCACATCTCCTAGCTTAGCCCATATCTCCATCAACACATAGGCTCTTGAGTCTATTGTTCATTCCCAAACAATTGTTGACAATGCTCCCCATTGTATATTCAAGTTCACATTCATAATGTCCTTATTAAACATGTTTTAGTTTATAATGGATATGGTCTTAATATATGTAACATCTCTTTTCTCCATCAAATAGAGATTTCTATTGCTAATTTAACTCCCTCTACTCTATGTATTCATGGTTTTGATAATACACCTCAAACAAGTGTTGGGAGAAATCACTCTACCCATTCTTTATAGGACCTTGCACTCTTAATTTTCTATGTCACGTTATGCCTAATAATCTCAATTATAATATCCTTCTAGGCCATCCTTGGTTACATACTATGCATGCAATCCCTTCTACCCATGTCATAACACATAAGGCCCTTACAACACCTTTTTCCATGGATAATGCTACACCTCATGTTGTTAATCTTTGTGATATCCCTCTCATACATGATAATGAATACACTACTTAAATTACACATCATTCTCCTCTTGTGATGGACTACAATGCTATTGATTTACATGATGAACTTTCTATTGACACCCATGATACTCCTCCCATTATGTCTCACTCTCATCCACATGATGCTCGATCCCTAATGCATATTGTTGCACACTTACCTATATCTAGATATTTTCCCCTATGATGGTTGTTACATCTACGATACCTAAGGTGTTGGGAGACACTCATATCCCCCTTCACAATGTCACCATGATTGGTCTTTTAAATATGTTTCTTGGCATAAACTCTTGATGTACTTATAATGATCATATGCTTACTAATTCCAATGTTACATCACTTGTCACACCTTCCTCATCACAAGTTAGAACACAATGTGTTGATTTGATAATGATTCTTGATGCTCTTAACTCACTCACTTTTCAAACTTGTATGCCTAACTCATATGATATACCTCATTTTTTTGCATCCATGGGGACAATCAATACCCTTTTTCCACATTTATGTATATGGTTTCTTCTATAGTCATATGGGCTATTACATACAACTTTAATGCTTCCTATCTTCCCAAATTACACCTATTGCTTACCAATGTCTCCACCTATTATAATTTCTCTTAATGGACACACTCTTATTGTTTATGTCATTATACTTACTACTCATATAATTGGAATCTTGGACTCTATAGGGTTCTCCCCTCACTATGTTGACATTGTTCTATGGTAGCTCTTGTGTTACCCTTGCTACCTAAATGACACACTCTTGTTATAGGTTCAAACATGACTGTTGAGGGCACACTTACCTACATGAACCTCACTTTGCACACATACACATGGGGGAAACCTTGCTTCCCTTCCCTAGTCATAGGATCTCATATTCTAATAATATAAAAAACATTAAGATATTTGCAAAAATACAAAAACACTAGCTTAGATCTTGGTTGGATGTATATTGCTTGCTTTATACTATTCCATGTTGCATTTTTCTTATCATGTTAGCTTGATTCATAGTATGTTCTATCCTTTTACATATACACATGCACATTCACATGGTACTTTGAGGTGAATGCAAGATATATACAGGTTATTACATGATGCATGATGTTTGACATTGTTCTCTACCAATCCCACTAAGGCTCTTTGGGGCATCTACTTTTCCTACCTATCCACATTCAAGTGTTATCATTGTAATATTTACTAATTTCATTTATGTTGTCATCCACCTATACACATTGTGACATACTATTTATTATCCTAACATGTTAATGGGTGCTTCATGTGTAGCATTTGTCTTGTAAGCTTCCTTCCAACCATGGTTATTTGTTATATACTTTTTGTTCTTGTCTTCTTTCTATGATTATAACTTGTTTGTCATTTATTTGTGGGATATGCCCTATGATTTCTTATTTTCTTGTTTGTATGGCCTTGAAGGCCTTGAGTGTCTTGTGACATCTTGAGTGGTGTCCCATGTTTTATACACTACTACTATGTTGTCCTATTGTTATGTTATTGCATGTTTGACTTGTTTATATTACTTTATGTCATGATTGTTTGTCACTAACACTTATTGCTAGCTTTCTTTCCATTTTTTTCATGTGTCATGGTTGTTACCATGCACATACCCTATTCCCCTACAAGAATCCTTCTTCAAATGTGCACATCAAATTCAATCCTCTCGTTTGGGTCATGCTCGCATTTATCCATCTCACATGCACCCCAAATGAGGGGGGAACCATCAGGTGATTATTTCACCCTCTCAGTAGTTCAGAAATTAGAGACAAAATGGTACATAATAGAATTAGGCGAGATCAAAGGTTCGAAAAATGGTTTAGAATTAGACTTGGGCCAAAAACAACATAGGGACAAAATCACTCAGATCAGACAGAGAATGGTGGGTGCTAGTGTCCCACTTGGTCGGTTTGTCTTGGGATCAAAATTAGGTATTTGATACTTGGTATTATTTTCCAGTAACATGTTTATAAAAAATCCAACAACATAAATTCAGCTCAAGTTTACTATCCAGAACAAATGAACACAATCAATGGCATGTGTTTATACTTTGGGAAGGGGATTAATTACTATTTTTTCTTAGCTCACATTTTTCCTATTGGTATCTAATAAGGAGTGACACCTAGGGCATATGTAGGGAAAACAATATGCCTAAAACAAAGTGTCATCCATGACTAATTACTATTGGGTTGGTGACCATTTGCAGTAGATACACTTATCCATGAGGAAGAATCATGGATGGAGGAAAAAGTTGACCTCTCTCCCAACACTCTTCCTCTAGTAGAATGATGCCTAAATCCTCATAGTATTCACATCGGTTTGGGAATTGATCACTCCTAACCATTCCAACCATCTCTTAGCAAAATTTCTCTAAGGAAACAATACACATGAACATTTTATCCTTTCTCTCTCGGCATTCAGTATACTCTATCCTTGATTCACTTATTTTTCTTACACATTTCTATTCTAATTTCTTAAGTTAAAGTTCAATTTCATATACCATGAGCATTGACTACACTTTTTTTCTTCTTTTTTAGGTCTATCCTTATCCCGACAAAAGGCAACACAAATGGAATAAGGAGAAATCTCAAGTGCAAAACACCTATGTAAAGGAAATATTCAGTTACAAATGTAGGTATCCTTTTCACTACATGCACAAGTCACCCCTAGGGTTCTTATCCCCTCTTAGACTCCATGATACACATCCTACAATTTCCATTTGACACGTTATCGGTTACAACCTTCTTTAACTCTCCATAAGGTACATTATTCCTATCTACTTTATGCTACGAATATTCATTCACCAACATAAAGTGGGGGAAATGTAGACACAAAATTATGCACTTATTACTATTACATTATGCATCTAGTATGTCATTATATGCATGATTCCTAAGTGAGAAAATTAGACATTGGTGAAACCTCTTATAGACCTTATTGAAATCAATTGATTTTGATTATGAAATTGTCTTCTAGATTTATGCTTTCTGATCATGTCACAGGGATCCCTATCTTTGTTTGTTGTCTAGTTTATGTTTCTTATCCTAGGGACAGTAGCGCCCAGTAAGGACATTAGCATCTTGGCGTTAGTGTCCCTTCCTGGCGTTTTTGTTTGCTCTTGCTTATATTTCAAATTATCACTTAGCTTCTGATTTTGCATCTTTTCTAATTCTTATTTCATGTTTGGGGTCAGCCTTTGGTGTCACTAAGTATCAAAATTCAAACAAATAATCACACACACACACGCGCGCGCGCGCATACACACACACATATTCTAGGGGCAACTCGGTCACTATTTTCTTTCTACATGGGAAAAAGGAACACTTGAGTAGTGCATTTTGGGTTGTATTATTCATTACATAAGAAGGGAAAATTTTGAATTCCATCACACACATTATCTTGGGGGAAAAGTAGTTGTAGCCTACTATCTTAGTGCAACTTGCATAAGGGAAACCTAGCTTCAAGGGACACGATTTTATCACACACACACACACACACACAAAACTACATTGAGTCTGAAATGTAGTGCAACGCTCGGTGACAATCACATTAGGGTGATTGTTGAGGTCATTTTGACTCAAGCATATGCATATTTTATTTCATCTAATGTGTGTTTGAGTATTGTACGGGTATCAAGGGTTTGTTTTGTAGGTACCCATGTGATAGGAGAACCTGAAAACAAAGTAGATGTGACATAAAACAAATTGAAGGTGACACTATCAGACACTAAAAGAATGAGATCTTCACTTTTACCATGCCCGGTGATCCTCTCCATATCCAGACGCTACTATCCAACACACATGTAGATCACCATCTCCCAAACAAAGCATGCAGAGTCCAAATTGATCCTTTTACACCATCACTCTAGCCGATATTCATTATAGACAACTAGATATCATCTAAGTCACTCTCGTCCTCTTGTTATTTGTACTTTTTTCCATCATATGTTTATATTTGTGTATTTCGATATATCTTATTGATCACTAGTTCTCTCGATGAATATTTAATTCTAATTAAACCAATGTGAAAAGTGAGGTTCATGTATGTAGGAGCGTCGTCAATAGTCATGTTTGAATCTAGAATGAGAGTGCATCATCGTGTGGTGAGGGAAAACACAAGATCTACCAAAGAACATTACCAACATAGCGATGGGAGAATCGTATGGGGTCCAAGATCCCAACTATGCGAGTAGTAAGTGTAGTGACATAAACAATAAGAGTGTGGTCATTATAAAATCTATAATAGGTGGAACATTGGTAAGTAATAAGTGTGATTTGGGAAGATAGGAAGCATTAAAGTTGTTTGTATTAACCCTTATGACTATAAAAGAAACCATAGACATAAATGTGAAAAGAGGGGGATTGATTACCCCCATGGATGTAACAAGATGAAGTGTAGCCATAACATATAAGTCATGCACATAAAGTGGGAAAATGAGTAAGTAAAGAGCATCATGAATCATTATCAAATCAACACACCGTGTTTTGACTCGTGGTGGAGAAGTTGTAATAAGTGATGTAATATTGGATTTAATAAGCATATGATCATTAGAATTACATTGAGAGTTGTTCCAAGAAACAAATTTGAAAGCCATGGTCATGGTGACATTGTGAAGGGGATATGAGTGTCTCCCAACACCTTAGGTATTGTAGATGTATCAACCACCATAGGGGAAAAGCTCTAGATATAGGTAAGTGTGCAACAATATGCATTATGGATCAAACATCATGTGGATGAGAGTGAGACATAGTGGGAGGAGTATCATGGGTGCCAATAGAAATTTCATCATATAAACTAGTACTATTGATCCGAAAATAACCAGATTATTACGACCTGATCTTGGACCCTTATAGGCTTTAATTATTCACCGATAATTTACTCCTTTTAAGTAATCAATTTTAAAATAATGCAAGACAAAAATGACAATTGCACACAGATTGATTACGGAGTTTGGCAATTGCCTACGTCTCCGGGTTCGTGGTCGAACCGTTCCACTAGTCAAAACTTGTAAGTTACAATAGTACTTTCACAAGAAAACCTAATGGAATTTTACTTGCCTACCAGTACACCAGTTCTTCAGACGACAAGGGTGAAAAATAGCACCCGACTTCCACCTTCCTGGCGTACAATCTCCTTCGGCTGTGATCGGCCTTCCCAACGCAAACAATGCGAAGCTAGCACTCCGGTCGACAATCCAGGATTTACAAGTAATTGGTGTGGCACTATGGGCCTATTGGGTAGTTTACATTTCACTCCCAATCACAAATATTTCATTTATTATTGCCTAACAAATAATAGGTCAATAATATAAAAATATACAATGCCTAAATAATTTAGGTCTTCACACAACAATTTCTCATTTTCCTCTTGGCTCGGACTTCGCCTCCAGCGCTCTAGGAATGAGCTTCTCTCCGAGTTTGTGTGTGATATATCTCCTTTACCATGCACTAGGTACCCTATTTATACATTTTTAGGGTCCTAAAAATATGCATTTAATATCATCCTTAGGCTATTTTTAACTTAGCCCGTACCATGTAATTTGGGATCAACTACCCATATTGGCGGATTTACATATTTTAAATAATAGGATAAATATCCCATGTTTTGGCGCGGCATACAAATTTAAGTGGGTTAGAAATCCCATAAATGGCGCATTTGGCTAAGGTTAGGCGGTGGGAGATAATGCCTAAGGCTGTAAATAGCCTTTCCACGCGCATGTGTAGTGGTCAATGACCACGTTGGAGCATAACCGCCCCCCTACCACCACGTGGATTTGGTACCACGCATGGGTCTCGCCCCTAACAACCGCTTCACCACCTTGTTCGCCACGTGGATGTCCACGCATGGGTCTAGCCCCTAACAACCGCTTCACCACCTTGCAACATGGTTAAAACATATGCATTTGATTTTGGCGGTTCATACTAATGTTTAAAACATTAATATATATATATATATATATATATATATATATATATATATATATATATATATATATATATGTGGCGTTTGAAAAGTGACCTTACCAAAATAATATTATTTCGACCCATACAATGTGGAATAGAAATAATTCTGTAGTCCACTTGTCATCTCCCGATAGGCAAATTGAGCGAATTCGACGAGTGTTGGCAAGCCACGTGTCACAGTGCGATTCGGTCCAATATTGACCAGTTGACCAGAGTTGACTTTCCCATTGACCGAACTTTGACCGAACATATCTAGAGCTCCCGATGTCCGTTTGTCGCGTTCTCACAGTCGTTGGAAAGCTCTCGAGATGATCTTCTGCAATGACACCATTTAGAGATGTTTAGGGAACTTTCAGAAATGATCCCCTGATCACACCTCCCCACTGAGAAAAGCTTTTTGTCCCAAAAAGCTTCCATACTGTCCTGAATCTGAAAAACTCTGCTGCCACCTCGGAAGTGCTGCTGTAGTAGACCCTTGGGTCTTCTCCTCCAACCTTCTCACTTCGACAACTCTGCTCCGATCCTGGGACTTGTGGGTTATGGGTCCACGATGCTTCCGCTGACGCCACTCTGATATCCGAAGAAGACCTCCACGCCTCCGCTTTATGGTGCTAAGTTTCTGAATGAAACCTCAATGCTCCTTCTGTGCGGTGCTAAGCTTCTTGATATCTGACAACAAGGATCTTCTTTTACTCTATAACACAGCTCCTGGCTCCGAGTTGATTCCGCAGAATCCGAACTGATTTGAAGGAACTCCATGTTACGTAGAGCTTTGATTGATCCGATGTCGGTGATGGACAATGCCTTGTCCCTTTACAGACCTCAACGCCTCCGATGCATGATGCTAAGCCTCTTTCAAGACCTCGAGCCTCGATACATCATGCTAAGCCTTTTTCAAGACCTCGAGCCTCCGATGCATGATGCTAAGCCTTTTTCAAGACTTCGAGCCTCCAATGCATGATGCTAAGTTTGTTGATCAGCTACCATTCGTATGTGTGGTCGCAATGCCTTGACACCGAATGACATTCCGAGCTGATCCTTTGAGAGCTCTTCTTGTTGACATACTAATATCAGGTACCATTCTGCTGCACGGTCGCAATGCCTCTACACAGAATGAAGTTCCGACCCGACGTCAATGCCAACGGTGATTCAGCTACCATTCTGCTGCACAGTCACAATGCCTCTACATAGAATGAAGTTCCGAGCTGATCTTTGCAAACTCTACTGTCTGCACAAATGGCAGATCAATCTCCAAGCTTTATATGAGTCAAATCTTGTTTCCAAGTGTAATAGGTACTACATGCTTGATTAGAAGATATATTTGGAGCATTAATCAAATTTTCTAAGTAAGAAAATCCACTTGAGTATGGTAAACCTTTCTCTCGGCATTTTCTCACAATATCGATCTCCAAACTTAATACTTTGCATACGATTCAAAGCAATCTGAATTATGCAATATAGAATTGAAAAAGCTGTTGACTTACCCATTTCAAAGGACTTTCACTTTCGGGTATTACAGGTCACAGGTTGAATTGTCAACTAGTGGTGGAGTAGAAACTTCCTCTGCCTTTCGCATAGGCCTCCATTCCATCTTTGGCTTGCCATTACTCGATGGCGAGATGGATGCGATTTCAACAATTTTCCACCCGATGCCCATTCCTCTGGCAATGAGCACAAAAATTCCTCTTAATCTCCTTCTTCGGGATGAGGAACTCTTTTTGCCATTTCTCGACTTTGCGTATGACGAGATTGGTCTTTCTCCACCGCATTGCGAATGTGGACTGACTTCATTGTCTCCTCCTCTGCCGAACAATGACTAAACAAGGAAAATATACTCGCATTTTATGGTGTTAGAAAAATCACCAAAATAATTGCCCTCAGGGGTCTTACTTAATGCAAGTATAGCAGTACAAACATTGCCCAAAATTGGGTCTTTAACTCTTTTGTGCCATGTCCGGTTAGATGTATACAAACGTTTCCCTCAAAGGGGTCTTACTAATACATTCTACCCTACACGGTAGTTTTTTTAGTTTTATCTGCATATGAGATACTGATGGACTCATCCAAATAGAAATGCAAGAAAATTAATGAGTATGTTAAACTGTCTCTCGATCTATCCCACCAACTGGAAATCCAGTAAGTACAAGCCAATGCCATCCCTCTCAAAGCAACTGTCTTGATTAACTTTGCTCCATACCAACTTGCTTGAGAGATTAGTAAGTTTACAGTGTCGATTACACAAATCGATACCAAACATGATCCGAAAATAACCAGATTATTACGACCTGATCTCGGACCCTTATATGCTTTAATTATTCACCGATAATTTACTCCTTTTAAGTAATCAATTTTAAAATAATGCAAGACAAAAATGACAATTACACACAGATTGATTACGGAGTTCGGCAATTGCCTACGTCTCCAAGTTCGTGGTCGAACCGTTCCACTAGTCAAAACTTGTAAGTTACAATAGTACTTTCACAAGAAAACCTAATGGAATTTTACTTGCCTACCAGTACACCAGTTCTTCGGACGACAAGGGTGAAAAATAGCACCCGACTTCCACCTTCCTGGCGTACAATCTCCTTCGGCTGTGATCGGCCTTCCCAACGCAAACAATGCGAAGCTAGCACTCCGGCCGACAATCCAGATTTACTGAAGTAATTGGTGTGGCGCTATGGGCCTATTGGGTAGTTTACATTTCACTCCCAATCACAAATATTTCATTTATTATTGCCTAACAAATAATAGGTCAATAATATAAAAATATACAATGCCTAAATAATTTAGGTCTTCACACAACAATTTCTCATTTTCCTCTTGGCTCGGACTTCGCCTCCAGGTGCTTTCTCTAGGAATGAGCTTCTCTCGAGTTTGTGTGTGATATATCTCCTTTACCATGCACTAGGTACCCTATTTATACATTTTTAGGGTCCTAAAAATATGCATTTAATATCATCCTTAGGCTATTTTTAACTTAGCTCGTACCATGTAATTTGGGATCAACTACCCATATTGGCGGATTTACATATTTTAAATAATAGGATAAATATCCCATGTTTTGGCGCGGCATACAAATTTAAGTGGGTTAGAAATCCCATAAATGGCGCATTTGGCTAAGGTTAGGCGGTGGGAGATAATGCCTAAGGCTGTAAATAGCCTTTCCACGCGCATGTGTAGTGGTCAATGACCACGTTGGAGCATACCCACCCCCCCTACCACCACGTGGATTTGGTACCACGCATGGGTCTCGCCCCTAACAACCGCTTCACCACCTTGTTCGCCACGTGGATGTCCACACATGGGTCTAGCCCCTAACAACCACTTCACCACCTTGCAACGTGGTTAAAACATATGCATTTGATTTTGGCGGTTCATACTAATGTTTAAAACATTAATATATATATATATGTGGCGTTTGAAAAGTGACCTTACCAAAATAATATTATTTCGACCCATACAATGTGGAATAGAAATAATTCTGTAGTCCACTTGTCGTCTCCCGATAGGCAAATCGAGCGAATTCGACGAGTGTTGGCAAGCCACGTGTCACAGTGCGATTCGGTCCAATATTGACCAATTGACCATGAGTTGACTTTCCCATTGACCGAACTTTGACCGAACATATCTAGAGCTCCCGATGTCCGTTTGTCGCGTTCTCACAGTCATTGGAAAGCTCTCGAGATGATCTTCTGCACTGACACCATTTAGAGATGTTTAGGGAACTTTCAGAAATGATCCCCGATCAACTATAGTAGTCCATCTAAAGTGAAGAATGATACATAATGCAAGTAGTGTCTTCATTATTATGTATGAGTGGGATATCACAAAGAGTAGCAACATGAGATGTGGAATCTATTATGGCGATATCATGGAAGAAGGTGTTGCAAGGGCATTGTGTGCTATGGCATGGGTAGAAGGGATTACATGCGTAGTATGTAACGAAGGATGACCTAGAAGGATATTATAATTAAGACTATGAGGCATAACATTATATAGAACATTAAGACCTAATGTTACATTATGAGGCAACAAAAACTCTAGTTGATGGAGAAAAGAGATGTTACATATATTAAGACCAAATCCATTATCAACTAAAGCACACTTAATAAGCACATTATAAATGTGAACTTGAATATATGATGGGGAGCATTGTCAACAACTATTTAGGAAGGGATATCCATTGTAATATACAAGAGACAAACAAATCTAGAATAAAAGGATCTTATGGAAAACGGGGTTTTATCAATAATCGGGTTCACCAAATGATTTAACAAAATTAAATCTTAATCAGAGGACTAGAGTAAATCAAATATATCATAAACATACAATATACAAACATATAATACCGAGCAAGTGTAACCCATAAGAGGATACAAGTGACTTAGATGATATCTAGTGGAATTGGATTAGTCTGGATTGTATGTGCTTCATCTAGAAAATAACGATATGGAAGTTATGCTAGACAATACCACCCATAAGGGGACAATATCGCATGGGCCCTAAGTATCTAATTTGGGTGCTAATGTCATGGTGATGGGTGCATATCTGGTTCTTTTAGTGTCTGATAATGTCACCTTCACTTCACTCTATGTCACATCCACTTCACTCACTCTATGTCACATCCACTTCGATGTAGGGTTTTGTGTCACATTGTTACCTACAAAACAAAACTTAACTATATGCACAAGACTCAAACACTCATTAGATAAATAAAAGATACATATGTTTGAGTTGGAATGACCTCGATAGTCACCCCAATGTGATTTCACCGAGCACTGCACTACATTTTAGACTCAATGTATTTCTTGCGCGCGTGTGTGAGATAGAAATTTTGTCCCTCAAGCCGGGATTCCCTTGTGTAAGTTGCACCAAGATAATGATCTACAACTATTTCCCCACCAAGACAATGTATATCACGAAATTCAAATTTTCCCTTCCTATGTAGTGAATAATGTAACCCAAATGCAATCCTTAAGTTGCTCCTTTTTCCCAAGTAGTAGATAGAGAATAATAGCCCAATGCCCCTTAGAATAATTAATAGGTTGTGTATATATATGATTTCTTTGTTTGAATTATGACATTAACAACCCTAAAATTCGTCCCAAAGTGATCAATACAAGTTTAGAAAATATAAAAAAGTGGTGTGTAATTTTAAAATATAAGAACACAAGTGAAGGGATAGAAGCACCCACAGGGGGACAATAACATCGGTCATTCTTGTCCCTTACTTGGTGTTTATGTCCATAAAGCTCTAAAGATAAATTAGGAAATGCTCACATGAGTAACACATTGTGTGGTGTCCAAAAGTAACAAGATAATTCCATAAAAGTAGAGGACGAAAGCATGGAAAGGTAAAACAATGTCAATGTAAAACAAAACAAGTGTTATCAATGTCTAATTTTATTGCTTAGGAATCATGCATATAACGACATACTAGAGGCGTAATGTAATAGTAATAAGTGCATAATTTTGTGTCTACAACTACAAAAACTACCTCTATAAAAATGCATATGTGCCCTCATCACCTTATCCATAGGTAAAAAGGTATTCAAGTGTTTCAATAAAAATAATGCAACATGCAACCAAATACCATCCTTTATAGATGATTAAGCTAAATGTGAAATTTATGCCTAATCTGATGCTATTGTAGCAATAAAATAAATATGCAATTAAGTACAACAATGATACTCAAGAAAACTAAGCAATAAATTATGAAACCCTAGTTGCAAGGAGGAGAAGAAAGTACTTAGCTGATTCGTAATAAAATATGGAGTGTACCAAAGTGTTGACTAGGTCAACATAACAACAGGAGCGTCATACGTAGACACAAAAATGTAGATCTGGACATATATCTTTGGGTCGGGAGCTTGGATAGGGACAGGGGCGCCCACGGGATCCCTAGGCCTATTTCTGGCGCCTAGGTTTGTAGAAGAGCTCATAAAACCTCTTTTGGGTGGTCGCAAGAAGTTCGTTGTTAGTCACCCTTGGTCACTTTGAGGTCGCACCAAGATTGTTGAGGTCGTTGTAAACCTGCAATGAAGTATGAACTTGTAAAACTCTCAAATAGATATCAAATCCTAAAATAAAAAGATGTAGAATGAGGGGTCAAACTTTCCTTAGCTGTCACAATGGCGAACTTACGACTAAACGTTGCACTACATCTCAGACCCAATGTAGTTCTCTCGTGTGTGGAATTGTGCCTTAGGTGGCTCTTGTGAGAGTCACACTTGATAGTGAGCAAGTAGTTAAATGTAAAGAAATGTAATAGACGTGTGCATGGAATAAAATGAACTTCCTCCTATGAAGTGTATGTAGAATAACCAACCCTTGTGTCGCTTGTGATGGTGCCGGATAGATGCAATGAAGGTCTTAAATGCTTGATGGATGCAACCTTAGGTGGTTGTAGCTAATGCTTAGTGCTTGGTCATTTTATTATGATCACATAACTTTATATTCTATGATTCCTTTGCTTGAATTTCGTAATCAACCCCGAAGAGGTCGACTACCAAAAATATAAGATGCTCAAATGACTAGAAAGAACCCAAAAAGTGTGAATAAAGTACATAGGGGTTAGGGGTGCCCATAGGGGACAAGGGTGCCCGACGTTGGCGTCTGGTGGGCGTTGGTGTCAGGATGATAAAAGTCAAGTATAAAAAGGTAGATTGAGCAAGTAAGGGTGCAAGACTGAAAGGAGCAACAAAAGACAAAGAAAGGTGGCCAAAGACATGAATTAATTAGTAATTTTCTTACTTAGGAATCATATGAATAGTAGTATGTAATCAGGACTAAATAATTACCCAAAGTGTGTGATTTTGTGTCTATAATAAATGCCTACATGAAGCGCCCAACTCTTATGGAAACATTGCCCCTCATTGAGGCTAGAAAATATTGGTCTTTCAATAAGCAAATAAAGGGACATATTTAGTAAAACACAAGGTTCCTATGATCATTCGTGTGTTCCCACAATACTCTAACATAGTAGCAATCGACTCCCCTTCATACGAAGACTTACATTGGTCATATTTTTTTCTTTATAAATTGTTTCGACATATAAAGACAAACATCGAAGTAAATAGGGCACACATTATTACACAGTGGAATAAACACAAACATACTTACACCGCATGACATACAAAGAGAACAATTGTAGAAATAGAAACACTTCCTAAAATGGACACAAACGACATCAACGTAGAATTTGAGTTCTAGACAAAAGTATAACTCAAGAATGGGAGCTATTGTCTCATATGCACCCAAAAAGGACCACAACAATGAATAAGTTGGACATGCTTTAAGGCTTTGAGACTTTGACAACAACAACTGGTCACAACATGGGTTGTGAAATAAGTTACACAACACATGCTCAAACTTCATAGATTTGGCTCATGCAAATAACTATTCCTAACCCCTTGCTGACATGAACTTGCTATGACTAGTGCTCTTATATGCCAAACAACAAGTGGCCTACAAAATAATCACACACAACTGACCATAGATAGCCTTTACCACTAAATATGTTCATTCAAGGGACTACGGGCACAAAAATTCATACTCGATTGCATCAAACATACACTACACACTAGCACAGGTAGAAACTAGTCTCCCTCCCCCGCTCCAATGGTGTTGTTGCATTTAACATAAAGGGTACTACTATATCATGCCGAGCTACGAATTCCTATATAAGAAATGAAGAGCCTAGAGGGACAAATATTAGCAATCTTCCAAGAAATAATGAGACACATTGAATATGTTCTCATAGATGAAATGAGCTTCATAGGCCCAAAAATGCTTAACAATATAAACAACAAAGTTACATGAGGCCTTCCCTTGACAAAACAACAAAGACTTTGGGGGTTGCTCTATTATACTAGTGGGAGACTTAGGCCACTTCCTATCGTGAAGGATGTACCAATATATGTAGGTAGGTCATTTGGACATACTCTGGAAAACATTTGACATAGTCATAACATTGGACAATAATTTCGGTCAATAGGGATTTTGATTAACTATATTAACTAAATCTATGTTAGCTAAAGACTAGTTAATATAATCTAAGAGGACATATAACACAATAAATAAATGTACTAAGATAACATGTAAATTAAATACATGAAGTAAGTTAATGAAATCGAAAACCCTAATGTGCAAGAAAGCAAAGGAAAGAACTCAATTGATAACCGACGACATCTGTCCCATAGTGTCACAGGTCTGACTGGAAATTCTGGGAATAGGAATGAATATGTAGAAGTCCTGAAAAGATTGGATTTGGAGGATTTGAGTGGATTGGGGCACCTACGAGTGCTCTGGTAAGGAATTTGGGTGCCTGGGTCTACGAAAAAGCTTGGAATTCAGTCTTCGTAAGATCAAAAGGTGATATGAAACTTTGCCTACCTGTCGCATCAATTATTTTGTACTATGCCGAATACTCTAAATATTCCAAGAGGAAGAAATGACCTACAATGAGACAAATGGAAGTATCAAAACCTTAAATAAAAGATGCAGAATGAATGGGTCAAACTAACCTCGGTTGCCATAAAAGTGGGCTTACAAATCAACAATTGCACTACATTTCGGACCGAATGTAGTTTTGGTGTGTGTGTGCATGCCATGCCCTAGGTGCTCTTGTCTTTAGTCGTACTTTGTGAAATAGTGAACACTAACTAAATGTAGAAAATTTAATAGAATGTGTGCATGGAATATAATAAAATCCCTCCCCTTATTAAGTGTGATGTAGACGCGTCCTAGCTTGTGCCTTGATGATGGAGTTATGTGGATGCCAATGCAATAGATAGATGCAACTCTAGATGGAGTGATAGTAGTGTATGGTGCTAAGTCCCTCATTATGGTCTCATAACTTTATATTTATAGGGTTCCCTTGCTCTAATTTCGTAATTAACCCCGAAAAGGCCAACCACTAGAAAGCTAAATATGAAAAATGACTAGAAGAGGCCCAAAAAGTGGCGGGAAAGAGCTAGAAGGATCGGAGTGCCCCCAAGTGGGACTAGGCGCCCATGACTACCCCAATACTAAATTTGGGTGCCCCAGTTATGGCTAAAATTACGTGGGATGTATGAAAATGGCTTGGGCATATGGGTGCAATAGGTCATAAATTATGAAATAAAATAAATAAGATGGCCAAAGGGACATGGGTTAATTAGTACTTTCTTCTCTCAGGAACCTTCTAAATAGTAGTATGAGACCGAGATAGATAAATGTCTAAAGTGCATGATTTTGTGACTACAAATTTAGTGTTGAACAACAACAATTCAAACACTTGTTATCCAACATAAGACATGCAAAATCAACAACAAAGGACTGAAATTTTCTCATCTATCTACCATCCAAAATCCAAGCTCCCCCGCTTGTCACTCTTTGTAGTTATCAACTTAAAAATACATAGGCCCAACATGGGACCCGAAATGGCATGCACTTGCCAATACCTCTCGTAATGCGTGACAATCGTCGACAACAACCACTTAAAATGGCGAGGGATATTTCAATACATAAATCACAAGGCACGACATTGGATAAGGCAACAATAGATATTGGGAATAGTGAATGCTAGGGTTAACATTCACAATGTCTCACGAATATATTCATTAATAGACTTACACGTCTCCCCTGGCATATAGATTCGAGTGTTACAACCACATATCCAAAGTTTTACATGTTTTGACAATGAAAAAGGAAGAAAGAGAGCTTATTCTCAAAACCGAGCTTATTCTCAAAACCCCTTCCTACCCATCTCCAAAGCATGTAACAAAATTAATATACTTGCAGCCTGAGACACATCCTCACAAAGCGGACAGTGTCTCACAAAATAGGGAGAGGGACCCTATAACCGTGCACCTAACTTTAGGGGCACGCAAATATATGTAGGTATGTCGGTAGCCTAAAAAAATTATATCATTGTGTAGCATATGATCGTGCCATATTGACATTTTTGTTTCGCGTGTTAATTTGGAGGGAAAAATAGTTTTTGAATTGATTTAATATGAAGAAAATCAATATAAAGCATTTGAAAAAGGGACCAATGACCGAGCGCCCTATGTGTCACATTCTCATTAACTCTTAAAAAGTGTAATTAACCAAAAAGTGAACAACTATTGGTGCTTTTGTCAACAACCTATAGTGAAAAGAGATGTACATGTTTTGGTACCCGCTCGGTTATAGGGTCCTCTCCCCTAAACCTGGAAGTATCCAACTTGAACGAATCATCATTGCTGCCATATTCATCAAGTGTAACAAAGAAGGCGATTTCCTCAAATGACGTAGTTACAAGTTCCACAATGTACATGTATGTAAACTGTAGATGCATGCAAATTCATATACTTATGTAGACTGAGGGCTTCAAAAATAATTCCAATGTTGTGCGTATGTGGATATCATGCTTACTGGAGAATGACAGGCGGCGATACCAGGGGAGGAAGCGTGAAAAGAGAAAAATGTTCCGCATAAACCCCACAAAAAGTTCGTAGAAAAAATAAACAGAAACCTGGACGACCGTGAACTGGAGTCCAAAAATCTCAGCAGGTTGGCGACGCTGCCGAGATTTGAACTGTAGACCTCGAAAAACCGTGACATAACTTCCCAACATAGTATTGCCAGTTGAGGGTTTTTCAGAAACCCTAAAGAGGCTAACGATTTAAAAACATACAATGGCTCTAGCCCTAGCTATTCGAAGGTCAATGAAAGCACTTCTCCGTATTCCTATGGCGGCTAAAGCAGTGACAATAAAAAAACACTCCCTAAATTCACCGCACAGGTATTTACCCCACCCTTTTGGAACACGTATTATTAATTTTTTGGATTAAAGGCGTTTTTTATAGAATTTATTATCACTTAGCTTATTATTGTGCAAAATGTTTCGGCAGTTAATCCTAAATTTCTTTCGAAATGTTATTGCGGAAAACCTTTGTTCGAAACTTTATTTCTTGTTTCAGTAATTGGAGCTTCTGCAGTCGGCGATAGTTTGACGGTTTTAAATTTGTTATTGGAGTTTTAAAAAAAAGTAATTCAGCTCACGCAGTAACATATTTAAGATATTTTTCTTTTTGTGAACGGAGAATATTTATTTGAAGTCATTGCAGCTTCCACAGTCAACACAATTTTGATATTTTTATTTTGTAATCGGACATCTTTTAAGTAGTTTGAGCTTTGCTTTCGCAGAAACATTATTTAGATATGCTTTCATTTTTAGTAATTGGAGCTTCTACAATCTAGACGATCATTTTCTTCAAAGGACTACTGTATTTGACCTCTTAGTAGTCTAGGGAACAGAAATTTCTAGAAATACACTGTAAAGAAAGATTTAGTATTGGTGTTTCAGGTCACGCTTTGTAACCAACACTTATCTCTTTTTACACGGTTTTTTTCCTGAAGTTTTTTTTTCCTAAAGATTAAAGCCCGTGGAAGATTGTATATTTTTTATTTTAAATAATTGGAGCTTCATTAGTCAACTGTATTTAGATATTAAATTTGAGATTTGTTTCCTCACGGTCTAAAAATGAGTAAGGTACTTACGGATTCAACTGCGTAAAATAGTTTATGTCTGCTGTTGAATCTAGAAGTACCTTACTACTCACTATTTAAATATTTTTATTTTGCAATTGAAGATTTTTAATTTTAAGTAATTGAGTTCCATAGTCTAGACATACATTTTCTTCCCAGGAGTCTAACAGGGGACCGACCTTAACCATTGCATAGTCTACAAAAAATAAATCCCTGGGAAAAACTGTGTTAAAGGAGATTTTATATTAGTGCTGCAGGTCATGCTTCGTTACCAATTCTTAATCTCTTTTTACATAGTTTTTTTCCCAGAAGTTTCTTTTTCCTAAGGTTATGTACTGTGGAAGTCAAGTATTCTAGAAACAGGAAACCCTTAGGAAAAAACTGTGTGAAAAGAGATTTAAGTACTAATGTCTCAAGGAGGCTATGCGACAGTTTGCTCCAAAAGTATCCATTTTCTAAAGATTATGGACTGTGGAAGTCAAGTAGTCTAGAAAAAGAAACTTCTGGAAAAAGGTGTAAAAATACTAAGCATTGGTGTTTCGGGTCAAGCTTTGTCACCATAGCGTGATGTGAAATGTCGATACTTAATCTTTTTCTACAGATTTTTTCCAGAGGTTTCTTTTTTCCTAAATATTATGTCTTGTGGAATTTAAAATCTCTAATCGAGTAGTTTGTTTGGTGGTCTCTGCAAGGTCGTGCTTGGAGATTTCAAATTTGAGCCCAAGAGCAAATCAGTCTGTCCTCCTGCTATAAACATTAGAGCCCTGTGTACAAATGTTGTGGTGAAAACTGAAGAGTTCAAAGAAGTGGAGGTGAAAGTGAAACCAAAGAATGATAAGAGGAAAAAACTGAAAGGAAAACGAACGGTTATCAATTGGGTCAAGCATTTCCGGTGGAAGAAGAAGAGGGAGTACAAGAAGATGAGTGCCGAGGAGAAGGTGATGTACAAACTCAAAAATGTAAGTATTTTTTTTTTTTTTGGTGCAAGTCTTTTATGTCAGTCTTTTAAGGATCGATTTTTGGGTGAATTTCCCTTGCGTGATAACCTTTAGCTTAGATGCCACAACCCTTCATCTTATGGGAGGGATGCTGGTAGTTGGGCCCCCATGTTCATGGGTC
The DNA here is from genome assembly GCA_018340775.1 of Taxus wallichiana var. yunnanensis. NCBI lineage: Eukaryota > Viridiplantae > Streptophyta > Pinopsida > Cupressales > Taxaceae > Taxus > Taxus wallichiana. The sequence continues at coordinate 536,688,137 of CM031241.1, read as the reverse complement.
TTCCATGCCTACTTGGCAGCCCACTTAATTTGGACAATAGGAAGAGTAGCATGTGTTGAAGTTATGAATTTTTTTCGTGTGATCAAATGATCTGGAAAGCCATTTTTAAGTCTTTCATGAAGGGGAATTTTAAATGTGAAGAAAATAAGGTTGGTCCATACTTTGTGCACACGTTATCCAATTATGGTGCCCCTATATGTTGGTGTCATGATTTGATATTTTAATTTTTTTGACTTAACTTGTTCTATTGACTATTTTTTATTCAAATATTAACTCCAAAAATTACAAGATGTGGCTCATTTTCAAATGATTAATGAATTTCAATTGATCAAATGCTATCGCGACTAATTTACCCACATCAATTATTGTCTACTCTTCTCTAGTTGCCTTGACCGAGGGGTATCTATTATGTCAAAGCCTCATGTGATCAGCCTTTAAATTTGATGTTAGGCCCTGCCTATCAGCTACACTTTCTAGGAGCACTTTTGCTTCAAAATCGTTCTTTGCCTCAAGTTTAAAATGAAATTTTGACCTTCAAACAGTCCAAATACTCAGTGTCTTATTTATTTTGAGGGATTCTACTCCTATTCAATGACCGAATTGGAGTTATCTAGTTTATGAGAAGCCTATCCACTGCAATGAAATTCTAAAGCGATATTCCAAATTTTTACAAAATGAGAACTGTTTCAAATTATCAGGTCCTATAGGACAGATTTAATTAAATCTTTCAACACCCTCCCATATCTTGCACTTATCAATTACTCACGGCTCTTATTTCTCTGTCCTTATTACAGATGGCAATAAAAAAGAAAACTTTGAGCATGTGCTCAATGAGGATGTTAATGATAAAGAACCAGTTTAAAACTGATCATTGAATTAATGGAAACGAGCTGCAATGTATATAGGCATTGAACATCTGTTATTACACTGAGTTACAATAGGTGATTAGTAATGATCACACTCCTTGAATGGAGTTAACTAGATAACTGAACTCCAACTAAACATAACTAAACAAATCACAGTAGTGAACTGTACACTAACAAAAGTGAGACAACAGTGAACTAGTACTAACACCTAGTTACAACTGCACATCAGGAGTTGCATTATTATCCACATAAATAAACTAAACATTGTTAAATTAACCCTCAAATTATTAATTCTAACATTCCCCCTTAATTTTGTAATGATTACATTGACTGGAGAGGAACTCTTTGATTTGGTTTACGCACAAGTGCTTGCAGTGAAAAGTTTTGCATGTAGTTCAGTCGGTGAAGAAAAGTCGAGCTGTTGGATGTGCTCATGATGGGTTGGTTCTTTGGAAAATGGAGTCCACGTATGATACATGATCCCTTGTTTTTGTTGTCAACTCCTTTTGCTTTGTTGATTACCATATTCCCCTTGGATGTGCTCATGATAGGCTGGTTCTCTGGATTACACAGTCCTTCACATATGCTACATGAGCCTTTTTTTTGTTGTCAGCTCCTTTTGCTTTGTTGATTACCATATCCCCCTTGTTGTTTGAGGTTGAGACTGGTATCACCTGGACTCTTTGGAGATCCATTGTGCTTAAGATGCTCTTCAATCTTGATTTTCCAGACTTTGGAAGCTTGTTTGAGCCTTTCCCTTTGCTTGTCAATGGTGTTATCCCTGTTGCATCCGATTGATTGCTTCTTTAGTGGAAGATCTTCAACCTATAGTTTTGACTCTTGTGATTCTGGAACTGTAGACAACCCGATTTGACTCATTAAAGCCATATTAGCCTCTTCTTGAGCTTTTCTGCAAGTCTTTGGCTCAAAAGTAGATGTGTCTGAGGCTCCATCTATCTTTGCATCTTTAAGCATCTTGATATACTTCGAGAAATGGATGTGGATTTTCACTAATTTTCATATTATTACAGTTACCATTTTCTTCATCTTCTTCAATCATGACAGGTCTTTCTTTTGAAGTGTTTGTGTGTGAGGGACGATTGATTTGAAGCACCTATCTCGTCAAACTCAATGTCCCTATTGATGAATGCTTTCTTGGTCTTTGGATTAATTAACTTGTATCCCATTGAATCTTCATTGTATCTCGTAAAGATGTAGGTGGTTGACTTCACGTCCAACTTTGTCCTTTTCATATGGGCCTTGTTTCCGAAAACTTGAAGATGAGCAATTGGTGGTTTTTTGGTTGACCATGCTTCCTGTGGAGTCATGTCGTCAAGTGGAATTGTTGGTAATTTGTTGAGTAGGTATATTGCTGTTTTTGCTACTAATGCCCGGAAGAGTTATCCAAGTTTGCATCCTCGATCATGCAGCACACCATTTCCATGATTATTTGGTTTTGCCATTCTGCAACACCATTTTGTACAATCAATTGACGACAAGTTCCCTGTCATTTGATACTTTGTCTTTAGCGAGGTAGATCCACATTTTTCAAGAGTAGTTGTCAACAAAGCGCTGAAAATATTGGTACCCGAATAGCTTTCTATCATCTTCCAACAAAGATCGGTATGAACCAGGTCCAACTTGCCTTGTGCTCTATATGGATTCTTTGGAATTGGTGCTCAATGTTGTGTCCTTGCTAGACAATTGGTGTTAGTCTGTGGATTTATTTGTGACAAGCCTTGAACCATTTGTTTTTGGCTGACATTTACTAGGTACCTGAAATTTGCATGCTCAGTATCGCCGATGGCAATATTGTGCATAATCGACGTCTTTAACTAGTAGTGTCCGATTATTACACAACTCAAAGTTCAACTAAAACATTCTCGTTTATTCTAACGGCTCGTCAATAATTTGGGACTTCTTGTTTTTGTCTCGAATAAGGTACACTTTCTTGCCATTTATATGGTCAAACTCAACTTGGAGATTATGATCCAACGGTTGGCCGACTAATTGAAGATTCTTGGTTAGTCTTGGTACATACAGACATTGGTGATTATGTAGTGTCTAGTGTCATGGGGCAACCTTATATCTTCAATACCTCGAACTTTTTAGGAAGAACCATCCCCAATGAAATCGCTTTTTTCGTGGGAGATCACAATAATTGTGGAGTACTAATCATTTTGTCTGTTTGCTCAAATCTATGTACTAGATAAAACTTTGTGTGGAGGTTTCTTCCACTGTTTGTGCAGCGAACAAGTTATCCCCATTGGATTTTTTATCTTCATCAATGACATTGTTGTGATGTTACTCCCGCTTCTTCCAATTGTTTTTGTCCTGCTTCACGAGATTGGTGGCTAGAAGGCTGCTTGTTGTTGTTGGACTACTTTTGTTGATTGGGTTTGTTGTTGTTTGACTTGTTAGTCAACCTATTATACCAACAATCCTAAACATCATACCCCTTATTACTACTAGGATAGTGTTTTTTGCTTCTAGATGCTTGGGCATTCTAATTTTGGTTGGAACCTTGCTTCGAGAGGTACAAAGCTTTTGCAAGACAAATAATCTTCTATTCAATCTAATTTCAACCGGAATCTTCACAAATATGTAGGAGAGGTTGTTCCTATAATGTAGGAAACAACCCATGAGTTGTTTTAACAACTCGTTATTACAAACCAAATAATGACTATTATAATTATGAGTTGTTTTTAAACAACTCATAATATAATAATAAACTAAATACAAATAATGTTAACACTAACATAATCCTAACATTCACCCCCTTAGTGTGAACATTATTTACTGATATCACCCCCTTAATGTGAACACTAACATAATGAGAGGTACAAAGCTTTTGCAAAGACAAATAATCTTCTATTCAATCTAATTTCAATGGAATCTTCACAAATATGTAGGAGAGGTTGTTCTATAATGTAGGAAACAACCCATGAGTTGTTTTAACAACTCGTTATTACAAACCAAATAATGACTATTATAATTATGAGTTGTTTTTAAACAACTCATAATATAATAATAAACTAAATACAAATAATGTTAACACTAACATAATCCTAACAGCTTCTTGTTGAACTTTTGCTTGTTCTTCCCCTTGTATTTAGAAGCAAGTGATATCTATTTCATGTTGCATGGACTCCTCTTGTTGTAACAAGTTAACCAACTTTTGAAATGTCGGTTTTGTTCTCGTGACATTGAGTGTGGTAGGCCTTTGAAGACAATGGGTACAATAGAGTCGCCCACTCTTCTTCTCCAAGAGCTAATAAGGAGGCCCTCAATGTTGCTATTCTCTACAAAAATGCTTCTATGGATTCAAAGGATTTCAACTTCAAACCGTGCAATTGGATTTGCAAGTGGAAAATGATATTCGATTATTCGCTTCAAAAATTGTGTTGAGCTTGTCCCACATTTCTTTGGTGGTGTTGGCATCTCTTATGTGAGGTTGTACCTCATTTGTAACTCTCGAACATGATGATGAGCTTAATTTTCTGATTTGCCTTTTACCACTTTTGTTGTTGATCAACATCATTTGTATCTCGACAAAAGTACCATTCACAACATAATACAAGTCTTCAATTTGGTTTTCCATGTAGCATAATTATCTCCTCTTAGGAGTTGTGAATTTGGCAGAAAGAATTTAGGACCATTTGCCATTGTGTAGAAATTGAACTATAATGTGGGAGATGGATTGGTGCCTTATCACTCCAAATAGGTTGCCCTTTCTATATACCGCCATTCGATATACTAAACCTCTCTATATACGTGCCCTTTTGATATATCTATTGGTACGTGGAAGAAAATTGTCCTCTCGATAGATGTGGCCGTACGTGGGAGAGACGTTAACACACATGAGAGCAGAGTGGTATGTGGTACGTAATCAGTACGTGAAAGGGATTTGTTCGGTCAATGATACTTGCTTAGGGAGGATATCTTTTTATGTGGGCGACACGTTCCGTTATACTTAAATTTTCCCAATTTTAGGATTTACGTTGAACAATTGTGGTAAATGGGAAGTGAAGGGAATGGAAGTGAGTGTAGTGTCCTTATTTCTACCCAATGATTTATAGGATGATACCACTAATGTTTTTGTTGCGACTATATTAGGCATTACATATAGTAGTTCAAGCACGATAACATGACCTCTAAGTGCGAAGTAGAGGCATTGATATACCAAACTTTGCGATGAGATTAAAGATCTCGTGAATGTGTTTATGTTTTAGTATTGGTATGAATAATGGGTTTTGTAGATTTATGGTAGTTTGCAGATTTGCACTTTTTTTTGCAAAAAAATGCAATATAGAAAAAAAATGTGCCCCTCCCATAAGGGAAAAATTGAAATGCAAGGAATCTTTATTTTTATTTTAGGCGATTGTGTCTAATACATCCTTTTAGTTTTTGAAAAAACTTGCATTTTGTTTTTGTTTTTGAAAAATTGGCCAAAGCCCCCATTTGTTAGAAAATAAATAGTGCAAAGAGAAACAATCATAGTGAAAGCAATAAGAAATAAACATATTTAAAACACACAAATATTACGTGGAAAAGTTGGTAATATACGAGGAAAACCATGGGCAAAGGTCTCTCAGTATTTTATTACTCAGGAATAAATCCACTGTTACATTAATAACAGTCACCAGGCACTAGCTCTAATGATTACAATCGTACAACTTTACAATCCATGGGTTCCTTTTATAGAAAGAACACTTAGTACAAACCGCGTGTCGTCATGAACCGCATGCATATTGTACAAACTCCCCAAAAACGTGTTGCATTTAACGCCAACCTACCAGCTTGGTCGCTACCTGCTCACTCAATGTTGACTTCACATACCAACAATCTCCCACTTGAAGTCAGATTTCTTCCCTGCGAATTACTCTTGAAAAACCAATGCCACATGCTGCCAATCAATTAATAAGCAAGCCAAGAGAAGTTTTACACCAAATGAACTTCTCTCTTCCAATGGGTTTTGTCAACATATCTGTTGGGTTTATATTTGTGTGTATCTTGGCTAAAGAGATTTGTCCTTCCACCACATCACGTACAAAGTGATATTGCACATCTATATGCTTCGTTTGGCATGGTATGTTGGGTTCCGTGCTAAGTGCAAAGCACTCTGGCTGTCACAATGCAACACCATTTTATCCTGCTTGACTTGCAACTCACCCAAAAGCCTATGAAGCCAAATACCCTCTTTACAAGCTTGTGTAGTTGCCATATATTCAGCTTCATAGTGAACAAAGATGCCAAGGTCAAGCTTAGAGACCTAGCTAATTGCACTACTTGTTAAGGAGAAAACAAAACTTGTAGTAGACTTTCTCCTATCTCTGTCACCACCAAAATCTGCATCCACAAAACCATTTACCTGAAGACTACTCCCACTAAAGCAAATAACAACATCAAAAGTGCCTCTCAAATATCTAAGAATCTACTTCATAGTCGTCTAGTGATTATATCCAGGATTCGCCATGTAATGATTGACTACTCCCATTGCTTGTGCAATGTTAGGTCTGGTGCACACCACGATGAACATAAGACTTCCTACTACCGATGAGTACAAGACACAAGACATTTGAATCTTCTCTGCTTCGGTCCTAGGGCACTTGCTCTTAAGACAATTTAATATGAACAGGAAATGGGGTACTAATTGGCTGTGCATTTTGCATATTGAAGCACTGCAAAACCTTTTCCACATAAGTCTTTTGTGATAGCCAGAGCTTCCTATTTTTCTGTCTCTATGTATCCTCATCCCAAGAATCTGATTTGCACCTCCTAAGTCCTTCACTTCAAACTCCCTAGCAAGCTGAGCTTTCAATCTAATGATTCTGTGCATGTTGGGACTTGCTACCAACATATCATCAACATACAAAAGCAAAATAATGAAACTGCCATCTTCATACCTTTGAAAGTAGGCACAATGATCAGCCTCACATCTACTAAAACCCAAGCTCATCATGAAGGAATCAAATCGTTTGTACCAACACCTTGGTGCCTGTTTCAAACCATACAACAATTTGTTCAACTTGCAAACAAAATTCTCTTTGTTTCTTTCTTCAAAACCTTTCGGTTGCTGCATATAAATTTCCTCAGAAATATCACCATGCAAGAAGGTTGTTTTAACATCTAATTGTTCTAACTCTAAATCAAGACTAACAACAAGAGCCAAAACAACTCTAATTGTACTAAGTCGTACAACAAGTGAAATTTTTCATCAAAATCAATACCAAATTTCTGCGCATACCCCTTGGCCACCAACCGAGCTTTATACCGCTCCACGTTATCATTTGTCTTTTTCAGTTTGAAGACCCACTTGTTCCCTATAGCTTTTTGCCCCTTAGGCAATGGCACAAGCTCCCATGTCTTATTTTTATGTAGAGCTTCCATCTCTTCCTCCATGGCAACTCTCCATTTGCTTGTATCTTTAGCTTTGCAAGCCTCCTAATATGAGCTAGGCTCACCAACATCAATAACTAATGCATAAGCTGAATTACAACTAGGAGAGTACCTTTCCGGTGGTCTGGTCACTCTAGTGGATCTCCTCACAAAGTGTGATGTGTCACCCTGTGGCTCATCTGGTTGCTGTTCATCCTCATCATATACCTGATCTTGATTGTTATCTTGTTGATTTTCATGAACAGGTGGCTGATTTTCATTCTGCACCTCCATATCAGCATCATATGTTTCCACCTCTACTGGAACAGATTCTGAACTTTGCTGTTCTTTACTTCTTTGCACTGATATTTCATTAAATTTGACATCTTGGCTAATCACTAGCTTGTGCACAGCAGCATCCCACAACTTGTACCCCTTTGTACCATCTGCATAGCCAAGAAAAATACATTTTATGGACATTACGTCCAACTTATTCCTCTTTTCTTTAGGAATGTGAACATAAGCATCAAAACCAAAAACACGAAGAAAGGAATAATCAATAGGTTTCCCTGTCCACACTTCAGGAATTTTAAGATCTAGAGCTGTAGTAGGTGACCTATTGATTAAAAAACAGGCTGTATTAACAGCCTCACCCCAAAATTTCTGCTCCAAACCAGCAGTGCTCAGCATACATCTAGCTCACTCCATGATTGTATGGTTCATCCTTTCAGCAACACCATTTTGTTGTGGTGTTCTAGGAACTGTCAATTGTCTTGCTATGCCATGCTCACTACAAAATCCATTAAACTCCTTTGAACAAAATTCCCCTTCGTTGTTAGTTCTAAGACATTTTATTGTTTTACTCTTTTGGTTTTCTACTAGAGCTTTAAACTTCTTGAAACAAGAAAAAACTTCTGATTTCTTCTTTAAAAGATAAATCCACACCTTACGGGAACAATCATCTATAAATGAAACAAAATATGACGAACCCCCAATAGATGCAACAGGTGCTTGCCAAGTATCTGAATGAATTAACTCAAGGAGTTCTTTACTTTTGGTAGTGCTTTTGGAAAAACGCAACCTATGTTGTTTACCATACAAACAATGCTCACAAAAATTCAGATCTAAAGATTTTGCACCTGGGAGAAGGTTTCTATCTAGTAGTACCTTGAAACCACGCTCGCTCATATGGCTTAGCCGTTGATGCCAAGTTGTTATTAACTCCAATTCCGCATCCAACGCCACTGCAACCTCTCCAATACAAGTTTCTTCGACCAATCTGTAGAGATTGCCCACCTTTTCTCCCTTTAGCACTACCAAGTGCTCCCTTTGTTACCTTGAGACAACCCTTCTCTCCACTGAACCGGTAACCATGTTTATCAAATACTCCAAGCGACAAAAGGTTTTTCTTCAAGCTTGGTACATGTCTTACATGTTGAACAATCCTCACTGCCCCATCAAACATTCTGATTCTGACCTCTCCTTCTCCAATAGCCTTGCATGGATTATCATTTCCCATATATACCACACCTCCATCACATGACCGATAAGAAGAAAACCAGTCCTTGTGAGGAGTCATGTGAAAAGAGGCTCCTGAATCAATAAGCCAAATATCATGTATGTAATGTCCCCTCTTTCCGAATGAGCTTGGGCGAAGACCTTTGGCCCTTTTTTTTACCCGACGGCCAAAGGAGGTTTCTAGGGTGACTAAGTTTTTATTATTTTATTATATTGTGCTCATGTTTTTAAAATAATATTATAAGTTGCACATATAATAAATAATAAAGCTTATTAATAAATTAAAAATGTCAATATAAAAATACAATTAAAATTAATTGTATTAGACGAAGAAAAGTGCGACTTGCCTATGGGAGTCATAAATAGGGAAATGTGTCATTAAGCCCATAGGGAAAAATGCGACCAGCATAGGGAAAAGAAAGAATGTGATTGGCTGGTTTAGAGGTGGTGGTTGGGTTGTTTTTCCTTTATATGGGCAAGTCGACTTGCTTAAAGACATCCAAATTTTTATTATCAGATTTTGCATTGTTAAGAGCTCTTGCTTTTATCAGAAATTCCAAGGATGAAAACCCTTGTGAATTTAACCTCTTGTGGACGAAAACCCCAAGGGATTGAGAGGGGATTTCACTTAGAAATTTCCAGCATTCTTATTCAGATTTCCAGGTTAATTTCAGCAGTGTTTGTGAAGGTGTTTTTCAGTGGTTTATGACAACAGTTGGGTCAACTTATTGTGGATGGTTTTGGCAACATTTCAAGAGGTATTTCCTTCAAAAATATTTGTCAAATATTCTCCATATTATTGTAAACCAGATTGCTGTAATTTTACATTTATCTGAAGTGTTATTTTGAGGGTTTCAGGCAGATTAATAATCAGATTTCAGATCTGATTTTTGGGTTGTTTTGGCTGCAATAAATTCTGGTTTTTGCATGATTTGATGTCTAAAAAAAACCAGTAATCATTTGGGATTGACAAAGATAATTTTTTAGTGTTATTTGCATTGAGATCCAGCTCAAACCCTAGTCGCATTTTCTTAATTAAATTCAGATCTGCATTAGGCTAATTGCCATAACATCCATAAATCTATAGTTTAAAATTCATCTGAGTGTCAGGGAGACCCCTTTGGGGATCTTTGAATGTAATTGACCTCTCATATTAGCAGACAATACCTCTCCATCTTCCAATGACGCTTCAAATTTTACCTTATTTGCCTTAGATGATTGCGGGTTGGAAGTCTCCTTGCTTGCCTTTAACCGACAATCCTTTTTGACATGTTCCTTTTTACCATAGTTCCAACACTTAACTCTTTTCCGCCCTTTGGATTTCGACCTAGTCCGTCTACGCTCAACATTCCCTTTTACGTAGATTTGCCCCTTCTCTATTAGGGCTTCATTGGAAGAAGTCCCTTGAGATGTTTTACGCCTTGATTCTTACTCGAAATCGCTGCGACCACCACATCTTCAAAAACTAATTTCCCTTGTGGTGCTGAGTTACTAAGCGTCATGACTAGCTGATCCCAAGATTTAGGCAGAGAGCATAGTAGAATGGCTGCCTTGTCTTCTTCATCGATTTTCACCTCCACTGAAGCCAACTTGCTAATCAGTGTGTTGAAATCATTGAGATGATCTGTGATTGATGAACTGTCCTGCATCCTCAGATTATATAACTGTTGCATCGTAAGAGAATCTTGTTTGCCAAAGACTTGGTCTCATACAATTTTTCGAGCTTATTCCACAAGCCTTGTGCCATTGTCTATGAAACATTAAACAAAATTGAATCTACCAGTGATAACTAAATTGTGGCCTTGGCTAAGGCATTCTTCTCGTCCCAATCCATCCGATTCATGGCTGCAGGTTTTGACGCCACCCCTTTGAGAACTAGGGCGCATCCATCCTTCACCAACAAGGCTTGAACCTTTAGCTTCCACAAAGCAAAATTAGAACCATTAAATTTCGTACCTCGTATCTGGTAACTATGCCTCCTGCCATTCTTTACTTCTCACAAGAATAAACCCCTTCTGCACTACCCTTGCTTTGATACCAACTGTTAAAAAAATAAACAGTATGAAAGAGAAACAATCCAAGTAAAAGCAATAAGAAATAAACAAATCTAAAACACATACACAAATATTACGTGGAAAACTTGGTGATGTACGAAGAAAAGCCAGCGACAAAGGTCTCTCAATATTTTACTACTCGGAATAAATCATTGTTACATCATAGTAGTCACCATGCAATTGCTCTAATGATTACAATCTGTCATGATTGTATAACTTTCTACAATCCATGGGTTCCTTTTATAGAAAGAACGCATAGTACAAACCTCTTAGCTTGGTCGCTACCTGCTCACTCAATGTTGACTTCACACACCAACACCCTCTACCCCCATTTTCTGCTATGTACCTTGGGATATGATAATATAATATATATGGGTTGATGGAGATGCTGACATGTGGCACACATCCCCTTAGTTATATGTATGGGTTCACATGGGATATGATAATATAATGTATATGGGTTGATGGAGATGCTTGACATGTGGCACACATCCCCTTAGTTAGTTATATGGGCTCACATAGGAATTAATTATATTGGGTAATGGGTCGGCCTACATTGGGATTAGGTGTTACCCATCCTATTTAAAGGATGTGAGTATCATTATGAGGGGGTAATGTATGTATGAGTTGAGTCTTCTACTTGGTAGAGGTATATTGGAGGTGTCCCCCTCGAAGTGGATTCCCATCTTGGGAGATTGTGGAGTTACTCCTTCCTTAAGGAGCATTATATGGTGTTGCCCTACCTTAAGGGTATTATTCTATATATTGATATTAGGGCATCTTGGCCCCCCATATCTCTTGTGTTTTATTATCTTCTGTAATTTATTGATTTATTACATATGCAAAGTTCTTATCAAGTGGTATCAGAGCAGTGATCCGAGCAATTTGTGGGATGAAACCCTAATGTTGGTGATTCGTCTATATCTGGAGATAGGCATGAATTTTTTTATATTTTTTGTGGGGAGTGGATACATAGTTCAAGTGATCTTCCCTCCAAATTTCAGATTTTTTGGAGTTGTTTTGCAAAAGTTGTGTCCGTTTTAGGGTTGAAACCCTAATTCTATGGTTTCATCTATATCTTCTTAATAATGACGAATTAGGAAACAATTTTTTTGGGTTGATGGTAATATATTCAAAGGTGATACCACTGAAATTTCAGAATTTTGGATCTATTTTGTCAGAGTTATTTCATTTTTATTGTTTTTCACTATTTTGCTCCACAGCCGCAATTTGAGGAATTTTCCTGAATTTCTTACATTTTCGAAACCTCTCAAAAATTAAATTGGGGTTTGTGTTATGTGATTTCTGATTTTTGGCCGACCTTTAGCCAAAAGGGTTAGAACAAGTTTTGATCAAAAGGGTCTATTCCTAAAACCCTAGTTTTGTGGATCATGGGGATGGTAACTTTTTTTTGGAGATGATAGGATTGATGCTAGAGAATGGTGGAACAAATTTAGGCATAAATTCTCCGAACCATAAGATATTTGGTTCTTCAAATTGTGGATTAGTGGTTCTGCACAGATTTGGTTTTCTGAGTTAGTAAAGGAAAAGTCTAATTGGTCCTTGGAGGAACTGGAACAAGTTTTCATGGATAGATGGGAAAAAAAAGAATTTAATGATAATAGTGAGGAAGAGGAAATAGCGAAGAAGAAGAAGAAGAAGAAGAAGAAGAAGAAAATGTTGATGATGAATCGTTACACATGATAGTGCATCTCCAAAGAAGGAAGCTTCAATATTTCAGTTTGAAGGGTGTATTCAAAGAAAAAGGTAATTGTTTCCATAAACCCTAGCAGCAAATATAACTTCATCAATATGGATGTAGCTCAAAATCTACATGTACAAGCAAAACATATTAAGGAAGCTCAAGTGGATGGTAAGCATATTCAAGTTTTTGAAGATTTAAAGCTTTCTATGGATAAATATGTTTTACATTCAGATTTTTATGGTTTAGATATGGATGGTATGGATATTGTTCTTGGATATCCTTGGTTAGAGAGCTTGGGAACAATTAATCTTAATGTGCAAAAGAAATTCATGAAATTATGGTACAAGAGAAAGGAAATTACATTGCAAGATATCACAGTTAGCAAAAGAACAACGTAATGTAAAATTGGATCATGAAGATGAATTTGAAGATGGTGAAGAAGGGAATAAGGATGAATTAGAAGGAGAGGATGAAGAACATAAAGTCACAAATAATTTCTCTACTCAAGAGAAAAAAGAAGTAACAAACAAGGTGGAAGAGGACAAGAAAGTTGAGGATAAGGTTGAGTATATGAAGGTGGCACCATATCGACACCCACACCATCATGAGAGGAAAAAATCATGGAGACATGTTAGGACACATGAGGATAGAAATCCATATGGATATACGGGAATCACAGGAATACTTTTGGCTATATATGGAATCAATGGAACAATAATTATATGACATGGAATCATAGGAATAATAATTATGGATATGCATGGATGCCGAAAAGGAACACATATGGAACCAGATGAGCACAATGGAATATGGAATCAAGTTTGGAGCAACATCACCCACTAGGATTTCATATGGGTGGTTGGATGATCAAGCATGGCGACAAGTGTGCAATAATTTAAAGCACACTCATTATATGGCTTCTTCTTATGTTTCGGGACGAAACATGTCAAAGAGGGAGGCAATGCTATGTACCTTGGGATATGATAATATAATAGATATGGGTTGATGGAGATGCCGACATGTGGCACACATCCCCTTAGTTATATGTATGGGTTCACATGGGATATGATATTATAATGTATATGGGTTGATGGAGATGCCGACATGTGGCACACATCCCCTTAGTTAGTTATATGGGCTCACATAGGAATTAATCATATTGGGTAATGGGTCCGCCTACATTGGGATTAGGTGTTACCCATCCTATTTAAAGGATGTGAGTATCATTATGAGGAGGTCATGTATGTATGAGTTGAGTCTTCTACTTGGTAGAGGTGTATTGAAGGTGTCCCCCTCGAAGTGGATTCCCATCTTGGGAGATTGTGGAGTTACTCCTTCCTTAAGGAGCATTGTATGGTGTTGCCCTACCTTAAGGGTATTATTCTGCATATATTGATATTAGGGCATCTTGGCCCCCCATATCTCTTGTGTTTTATTATCTTTTGCAATTTATTGATTTATTATATGCAAGGTTCTTATCATTGCCTCACCTTGGTTTTATAAATTTGCAAAAATAAATAATTGATCCTGTTGGTTTAATATAAGTAACCCCCTTGGAAAAAAGGTTTGCTTGCCTCTCTGTAGTTTACGTCTTAAAGGCCTTGTTTCATTTTTTTGACACCAATGAAGCCTCTAAAGCATTTTGACATCCCTTCACTTGTTCTAATTTTGGCCTTTACTTGGTCATAAAGCCTATGAAATCATGCTCTATACTTATCTAGAACTCCGAGTTCGTCCATCTTGCTCCAAAGTTCTCCTCTGAGTACCATGTCAAATGTGTTTTTCAAGTCAACAAAGAAACGTAAAGTTGTTAAGATAACATTTTTTTGATAAACTGACTTTCTTATTTTCCTTTTTAGTCACCCTAAGTAGCTACATCTTTAGTCAAGGCTCATTTCTACATTGAGGCTTGTGGATGACATCTTCTATAGTTGAGGCATTGGCTTCTCTCTGGTGGTTGCTCGTGAATGCACAAAGCGAGGCTCGTGAACATTTGGCCGAAACAAGTCGTGATTCGTGATTCATTTCCCAAGAATAACTCGTGAACCACCAGCGATTGCTCGTGAATCGTGGGTCACCCAACTCGTAAATCGTTTAGGGCCAAGCTCTCGTGAATTGGGTCTCTGGATCGTAGACAGTTTGTCTATCGTGGGCTTCTGTCTGTGATTTGTGGCTCCTTCTCGCCTTGAATATCGGCAAATCTGTTTGGCTTCCACCTCAAATTCGTGGCTCGCTTCTTCCCGTGATTCGTGCCTCCCGTGATTTGTGGCTTTTTCCATGGTCGTGAGCACATGGAATTTGAATCATGGCTGTGAAAATATGGTGTTATTAGGGGTCGCGACTCCTTTGTTATCTTTGTTAAGGTCGTGGCTTTGGCTGTACATGTTCTACAAGGAGGACTACCCAGCATAATTGAGGAACTATTACACAGTCGAAAATCGTTGAATCCTCTAACAGGGCTCTCCGAACGGAGGTCTTCGAGCTTGTTTGTGGATGGAGAAAGTGGAAGCAGATAATATCTCTCTACGAGATCGCTAGCAGATACCACATCACACTCCACTCCCAGCATCGTCAACGACCAACTACAAGCTGAGATATTGGACCTAAAACACAAACAAGAAGAGTTCAAAACCCAACATGAAAATCTCAAACAACAAATAGACTCTTGGGCCCAAGTGGTGAAGGGAAAGGGCACAATTCCTCCTCCTCGGCGCAAGATTGAAGAAGTGGTGCGGGACAAAGCGGTGAGAGAACGAACCAGGCGAGCTAGGGAACTCAACCTCAAGGTGAGGGGTTGCCCACACCTCCCCCTTCTTCGGACTCGATGGCCATTGGGTCTAACTTTCTCATTGAAAAATTGGAGCTTCCAGATGTGCAGCTTGACAGGGCATGGCTTGGGTTGGACTCAACGCTTTTCCTCCGTTTCAAATCAGCGGAAGACAAGGCTTAGGGCGCTCAGAGCCAAGCGTAAGCTTTTCTCCCTTCCTAATAAGGTCTTCCTTGATGAAGACCTCACCAGAGCCCAGGTTGCGAACTCAAACAATCTCATGAAGCGGTGATGGCAGCTAGGAAAGCAGGTAAGTGGGTTGTAATTCGTAATCTCAGACCTGTTATCCGGGACTCTTTCCCTCCCGGTTGGGCTCCCGGGTCCGGTCCCAAATGATGGCGGTCTCGCTTGGGAGAAGCGACGGAACAAGGGCATTTCCATCGCATGTTGGAATGGTAACGGGTTATTTTGGTCTTCTCCAGGTGTACTATATGATGCTCTGGGTTTTCAGACCTCCTTTTTGTCACAGAGACTCATGAGAGCCTGTTCGTCCTCTCCCGGAGATTAGGGGTATCACTAGGCTTTTGTTTGCAGGACAAGAGACTAGGAGTTTTGGTGGTGTCAGGGGATCAGGCGGGGTTGCTTGCTTGGTCAGAGACATTTTCCAGAACAAAATTTCAATGGTCGTTGCTGGATGAGTTTGCCCGCTTCCTTTGGGTCAAGATCAAGACGGACTTCACCCCACCTCAGAGACTTTTTATAGCGGTTTGTTATTTTCCCCCAGCTTCCTCTCCTTATGCCATTCATAATGGCCCAGACGGGGACCCTTTCTTCGACCTCTATATAGGTATTTCTCAGTTTTCAGTGGTTGGAGAGGTTTTCATTTTGGGGGACTTCAATGCGCGGACCAAAAACCTTCAGGTCCCTTTGCACGACAGGATTGGTGATGTGCTTTGTGCTTTTGAGGTGGATCCCGACTCTATTGGTCTTGAGAGAGTCAGAGGACTCTGGGACCTTTGACGTCCTATGGCCGACATCTCTTACAGATGGGAGAGTCTCATGAGCTGCTTGATTCTGAATGGTATTTTGTGTTTTCTTGACTCCGGTTCTTCACTTGTACACCTCATTGTGGAGGGGCTAGCGTGGTGGATTACATCTTAACTACCCCTAACCTGGTTCCTTACATCCACCACTTGTCCGTCTCCCCCATCCCTCTTGTTGATCATGCGACCCTTTCCTTCTCTCTACAGTTGATCCCCCAGTCTTGCCTCCCTTCCTTCTGTCCTCCACGCACTATTATGAAGTTTGATGAGGGTGACCCTGAAACCTTTTCCTCCCACCTTCGTCAACTTCTCCCCCCTGAGCCTCAGTTCACCTCGCTCTCCATAAACATGAAGTACAACCTCCTCTCTTCCATTATCCATGAGGCTGCCTCGAATTCCTACCCCCATATCACCCTCACCCTTCCTAACAAAAAAACTTGCCCCATGAACCAATGGTATGATGAGGATTGTAAAGCCCTTCACCGACAACTTCGCTTTGCTTTTGTTCATGCTCTCCCATCCTTTCCCTCTCTCAAGTCCGCTTATCGCCACCTCCTTCGCCACAAGAAACACATTTTCATCTCACGACGGAGACGGGAGCTCCGTGAGTCCCTTTTACACTCTCCTAAGCGTTTTTGGCGTACCATTCTCCCCCGACATTCCCCTCTTCCAGGACTTGGATCCCAGCTCCATGTATGCTCATACCTCCACTCTTTATGACGTCCCTGGCCAGCCCCAGATCCGGGTTGTGTCCCCACCTTCTGCTTGTCACATTTTCACCCACACGAATGTTAAAAATGCCATTTCAGCCATGAATAGTAGCAAAGCAATGGATGAGGAGGGCTTCCAGGGCAAAACTCTTCAAGCAGGGACTTGGCATCTTGAACAACTATTTAGTGGATCTCTTCAACCAAGTGGTTTGTACAGGTTTTCGGGTCTTGGTCCCACCACATTATTCACCCCATCCACAAATCGGGTCCTACCTCTGATCCCAACAACTACAGAAACGATCATGGTGGGTCACACATTCGCCAAGCTATATGCTACAATGCTTCACATGCGGCTTTCAAGTTTCTGGACCAGAGTCACTGCAGAGCTAGGGGACAGCGGGGTTTCGACCAACCTACTAGACCATTGACCACATCCTCACTCTTCGGGCCATCATCGAGGAAGCACGCCACCATTCTTCCAAGGTTTTTTGTTGCTTTGTTGACTTTTGAAAAACCTTTGACTCTGTTTCACGGGAAAGCTCTCTTCCAAAGGCTCGAGAGAGATTGGCATTTCCGAGACTCTTTTAGCTGCCATCATCATGCGCCTATATGAGGAGGTTTTGGGCCGTCTTCGTACTGCTACTGGGTTCTCTCTGACTTCATCAGGAGTACCATTGGGGTCAAGCAGGGTTGCCCTTTGTCTCCTACCTTGTTCAGTATTTATATTGATGAGTTGGAGGAGTTTCTCAGGGATCACATCCAGGAGGGGGACGATTGTCTTCTCCACCAGGTTTTGATCTATATTCTCCTTTTTGCGGACGATGTGGTCCTTCTTGCCTCCTCTGCGGAGGGTTTACAGAGACAATTGGATGCTTTAGCCCTCTTTTGTGACCACAAGCAGTTGACAGTTAACTTGGGTAAGACCAAAGTTATGATCTTCAATGGCTTGAAGACATCTGATTTTCATTTCTTCTACGGGGGGATGAGCTTGAGATCACCAACTCTTACACTTACTTGGGAGTACTATTTTTGGACCTCGCTTCAGTTTACGACCGACACTTCAGCCTCGGGTTAATAAGGGCTATGGCTCCTTGGCGATCTTGGAGAGACAGTGCTTCCGCCATCACTTCCAGGACATCCTGTCCAAGATGTCCCTCTCAGACTCTCTTGTCAGGCCCACGGTTCTTTATGGCTCTGAGGTTTGGGGGCCCTCCTTACTTGAGTCCGATTGGGCTGCAGTGGAGAGAGTTCAGATCCTTCTTCTCAGACGTATCATCAGATGCAAGGAGATGGTTCCCCACAATATCATCCTGGCAGAGTTTGGGGCTCGTCCCTTTAGGTTGGAAGCAATTTTTGGCCTTGTTTCCCTCTTGCATCGCATTCGAGACTTGTTGATTCTTCTGCGGGAAGGGACAGTATCCCTACCTTGCTTTACTTGCTCTCTCGAGGCCATTGCTTCGGCCGATCGTTTGGTCGATCTCGTTGTTGGTATGTCGGAGTCTCACGACTACTTGAGTCTATTGGGATTCAGGATGGATCACCTCCCACCATATAGTTATTCCTTGGACGCTCCCGCCCATCTCCTTCCAAGCAAGCAAGATCTGAACAAAATCATCAGAGATGATATCTACAGGTAGTTCATTCAGTGCACTGGACTAACCCCCGGGTGGGTTACGTCCGAAGATGGCCTTCTATGTTGCGCATTTTCTTGAGGTCAATAATGGTCTTATTTCTCGGCCCCAGTATATTTCCGACATTGGATGCACGCCCTTCACATTTCCTTGGTCAATTCAGGGTTGGCTCTCATAGGCTCGGGTTGAGTGTGATCATCAGATTGACCGTTTGAGCGGATTTGCCAACTTTGTTCCCTCCAGGAGATCGAAACGGAAGAGCACTTCATCTTCCGGTGCCCCATCTACTACGAGATCAGAGGGAGATTTCACTTCCTGTTCAGAGAGCATCCGACATTCACAGACTTCTTCAGATACTATGATCAGAGGTGCCTTGCTCTCTATCTGCAGAGGCTCTTAGGCTTCGGGAAGAGACCCTTCAGCCTCCTTCTAGACAGATGACTACTCGACAGATCACTTCCTTTTTTACAGTGCTCTCCCCTGGGAGGGCACTAAGCGGCATGGGTGATACCAATCCTGATTCCCAGACGAGATCAGTCCGGACCCGAGGCACTATTTCACAGACCAGGGACGTCCAGACACATACGAGGTCGAGGCCCTCTTCTCATAGATGGCCTTTGAGATCCACCAGACGAGCACGAGAGTTCATCCCTCCTCCGGGCATCGGCACTCCAGATCTTCCACAACCTCGATACCGGGCTTCAACACATTACTAGCTTCTTTCAGTCGGCCTTGGATGTTAGATGAGGGGGTCTCCTCTTTTGCCTCCTCTTCCTTTTCTTCCTCCGCATGTTTGGGTTCTGCTGACTTCTGCAGGCTTTTTCCAGGCCTCTCTTTTTGCCCGTTCTTCTTTTCCTTCTTCTCTTTTTTGGTTGTTCTCGGGGACCTTTTGGTCCTCTTGCTGGACTCTTGTTTTTCTCTTTGTTGTATGAACTCCCCTTGTGTTGCTATGAACTGAGTCCCATTGACCTACTTTTGTGGTCATTCGTTGGACATGAGCAATTTGTTTTATTAAAGAAAAATGAGCAGAATTCTTAATTTTTGTTTTACCCTATTTTGACACGCTCTTGCTCTGATGCAATGTTTTAGGGCTTGAGGGGGTGGCTTTGCTGTGTGTTTGTGTGGGTGTCACTGCTTGGATGTTGTTTCTCCTCCCAAAGTTGTTTGTAACACAGATTTTCTGCCTCTGTTGTAGGATCTGATAAGATCTGCTCATGGTAGAGATTGCAAGCAGCTTGGGCTGCTTGTGTGAAGCCAAAAACTTGCCGCTAGAGACTTGTAGTATCTCCTGCTTGCCTAGAAGTCTGAGCAAGGAAAATGCTGCCTTGCTTGTGGAATGAGCTTGGGCTTGTGGGGATAGGTAACTCGGGTTGGGCCGATGTTTGGATTAATATTTGTCGGCTTTGAAGCCTGTAATGCTGCTGAATAGGAGAGCTCAGATGCAAGGTGAATTGGCAGTGGATTGGATGCAATGCGGTGGGTGAGCTTCAAATGGGAGCAAGTTGCAGATTTCGGTGGGAGTTATAAGGGGTGAGATGGGTAGCTCGGGTCTGGCTCGATGGTGAAGTAGTGAGCTCGGTTGGCCAAGCTAGGCAGGGAACTCGGAAAATCCGAGTTGGATGGAGAGTGGTGAGCTCGAGCTCAAGGGTATGATGGAGGGTGCTTTGCAAGGAGCTTGGTATCAAAGAAGTGTATGCAGGAGCGTGGGGCGTGTGGTGTATGCACTGCATGCAGAGATGTAGGACTACAACACACATTAACCCTTCAAGAGTGCAACTTCGACCAACAACCCTTCAAGCCTTAGATTTGATCTGCACGCCAAAAACAACTGTAATGGGGGAGGGCCTAATGCTTCTCTAAAAGTTTTTTTGCCTTCAAGACATTTTTCTTAAAAATGCCCAAAATGCCAGTTTTTGTCGTTGATGACACCACCAAAAACTTCTCTGCTTCCTCTCTCTCTCTCTCTCTCTCTTCACGTGATCAGTAGCTTGCACACACAGCACTAATACGAAATGATAAAAAATTAGAAAGCAAGATGCAAGACTTAAAACTGATCATTGAATTAATTGAAACGAGCTGTAAGGTATATAGGCATTGAACAACTATTATTACACTGAGGTACAACAGGTGATCAGTAACGATCACACTCCATGAATCGAGGAGTTAACTAGATAATTGAACTAGTAACTGAACTACATCTAAACAGATCACAGTAGTGAATTGTACACTAACAAAACTGAGACAACAGTGAACTAGTACTAACACCTAGTTAGAAGTGCACATCAGGAGGTGCATTATTATCCACATAAATAAACTGAGCAATGCTAAATTAGCTCCTAAATTATTAAATCTAGCAGTTTGGAGTTTCAAAAGCACTATATGTGCTTATACAAGAATACGATACCTCATATGTATCTCGCTGGGCATTAATTTATTGTCTTATATATGTGAATTGGATTATCTTAAGACTATGACTGCCTAGATACCTTCCCACATGCACTTCTGCAATATGTGTTTAAACATAATCCAATTTTATTTCAAGGTAGATAGCGTAATAAATATCTAAAGAGTTGTGAAGTTCAAACACATCATGTGACTCACACTCAACCTTATCCATTGGGGTAAGTTGCAGCCATAGTTGGAAGTGGTATTTTACCCAATTTCAAGATTTAACACGTCTCTTCGGGATTTGAACCTAGTGCTTTGTTATGAGATCCTTGATGATTTACATTTAAGCTCATCATATTCAATGTCATTAAGAATCTTTTTTTGGAATTTATCTTGGGAAATATTTACAGTGGTTAGTTTATCTTGGCGGGGAATAGATGTTGTTTGAGGTTGAATGAGATGAAATTTGTGATTTTAGATGAAATTAGGACAGCATTAGACAATTGTAATCATATAATAATAAGTACATGTTTAGATAATCAAATTACAAGATCAAGTGTGGAGTTATCTTTGGAATATGTGGTATAGCAGTAAGGTGGAGTACTTACTATCATAATGATCCAGGTTTAGTACAAGATAAGCATGTTTTAGTGGAATGTCCTGGGCGAATCAGACCCATGAACCCAAACATGACATGCATTAGGTATAGTTAGGCACTAGGCATACAACATTAGGTGTTCCTAGGCGAACACCAGGGACATGGACCTGGGCGAGCCAAATGTAACAATAGGCACATGATCCTAGGTGTGCCAAATGCAACAATAGGTGCATTGTCCTAGGAGAGCCTAATCAAACAACATGCACATTGGCCTAGATAGGAACATGCAAACATTGGGCATGATAGTCACATATATGTGTTGTAGGAGATCCCATCAAAGCCCAATAGAATTCTTGTAGAATTCAATAGACTTTATGAGACTCTATAAGAACTTGAGATAGACATGGAGAAAATTATCCATGTAGGCTAAAAAGGTAAAATACGAGACATTAAGACCAAGGCAAACTGATAGTTACAAACATCCATCCTAGGAGAACCTAGGTAGGCTCGGGAACTTCATTTCTGATCTGAATTGGATCATGAATTTTTTGCAAGAAAGCCAACTAGTCCATTATTGTCGAGAAAACAAGCATGTAACTTGGAAAACACTTTCTTTCAGTTGTTTCTCATAAAGAACAGTTAAGAAGATGGGTTAGAAAGCACATGGATATTAAAAAATCAGGTATGAGGAGATCCAGACACCTCAAATGAAAAGATCAATAGATTCGTATTCAGAAAGTTGTTCTATAAAAGGTTGCAAAACCTATGGAATAAATTGGCGGCAGTTGCATAACTGTGGGTTTGTGCAGGTGGTGGTTGTGTAACCACCTTGATGGTTTTGTAGATGCTGGTTTGTGTAGGCAGCTGTTGCGTAACTACTGCAGCGGTTTTGCAACCCCCTCGACAGTTTTGCCTTGTGTGAAGCGGTATTGTATGAAACCTTGGAATGAGCATAGTAACGATTGTTAATGTTGTCTCTTCTCGTTCAAAGCCTTTTCCTCTTCTTGTTTGAGCTTCTCATGTTGTAAGCAAGCATAAATAGGCTCTTGGGAGATGATAGTATGCACTATGTAGTCAATTGTGATTCATGGCAATTCTTTTTGGTTGTTTGTGTTTGGGATGTTGAAATGTGAGTTGCAACAATTTGTAGACCACTAAAAGGGGAGTGGGCATGTTGTCATTATAATGAATTCCCATAAAGGCTTCTTGAAGGCAATGAACTTGTAATTGCATAAATAAATAGTGGAAAGACGAGGAATTGCTCACTCTTTTGGAGTTTTTCCCGAACTTTGGTTTCTCGGGGGTAATCTTGTCTCTAAGCTTGCTCTAGATGTTGTGTCCATTTTTCCTTTACAGTATTGGTACTTCCATTGCATTTCTAAGCACAATTAATGATTTTTACAAATACATAAACATGTCAACAAGCTAGCAATCAATTCTTGTTAGGAAATGGCTTTAGGATTCGTGTTGCTGAATTAGCTATGGAATATGTATGCTAATTACAGATCAGATTGGTATCGGGGTTAGTTTTGTTCCAATGTTGTGTGTGGTTTGTGCGGCATGATAGTTTTGCGAGATATATGCCCGTTACTAGAGAAACAAGTGCTATTGGGAAAGGTGTTATATTTTCTTTGCGGCAAGAGATATTCACAAGAAGATGGAATAGATAAGTGAGAAGAATGGCTCACAAAAATGAGAGAATACCTCAAGATGAAGAAGAGAGATTTTGCTAGTTGGAAGAGGATGTTGCCAACATGGTAAAGCTTGACCAGTTGGAGAAGATTATGGATGTTCTCATGGGGAAGCTAGGCACTTCCATGGAGGCGCCTAAAGTAATTAAAGAGTTGAAAACTCAAGACCATGAGAAGAAGCTCCACACCAACAAAGCTCAACCTCCATTCAAAGCAGAGGCTAAGATCGATATTTAGTCTCATGAAGGTGAAGTGAATGTGGGAAAAATTGATCATTGGTTAGCCCAATTAGAGTTATATTTCAGTCTGCATCAAATTAATGAAGAACAAAAAAATTCTTTTGCAAGATTTAAGCTATCTAATCATGCTTTGAAAGTTATTTTCATTCCTTGGTTATTAAAAAGTTGTTGCCAAGTTCTAAATGGGACAAGTTTCTAATGTTTATCAAAAGGTAGTTTTACCTAATTGCTTTATGAAGAGTAAAGGTTTGTTAATTGGCAATATCATATGTGGTAGTAATCCGTAAACTAGTCAAAATTTTTCTCGACCAACGGATCCTTATAGGCAACTTATTTTAATTCCGATTTTACCCGAAATAAATCAACTTAAACAAATGCAATGCAAGAAAAATAACCGACATTGCACATGAGTTAATAACGGAGTTTGACAATTGCCTACGTCTCCGGGTTCGCTAATAGCTGAACCGATTTATTATAATGTTCGATTATAAGTACAAATAAACTTACAATTCTATAATGAATGTGCCGGCTCAACCCGAACTCGGTGCCAATCGGTTCTACGAGATCTTAGATTGGGCTTGGAAAGCTACCCAGTGTTCCGAACCTTTGCTTTCCGGTTTTGCACCTCCCGATGAATTTTCCTTTGTTGCACGCTCTCCGGCCTCTATGCGAGCTAAGTTGGAATGTGCTTGGTATCGGCGAGTGCCACCCTCCTGTGACTTCTCCTTTGTTGCACGACCTCCAGCCTCTACACAGAGCTAAGTCGGATCCGGTGTTGTCAGCGAGTTCAACAATACGATTCTATCGACACTAAAATTTTCCTCCATGATTTCTATTTCCTTAATGTATATATTAGGAATAGGGTGTTGTTAAGTATAATTAGTAGTAGCGTCGATGAAGATAACGACGCCCGATCTGCAACCGCCCGATAATGTACAATACGATAATAGTCAAAGTACAATAGGAATGTTGTGGTAAAAAGTAAATATTTGTCGTAAGTGGTTCGGGTAATGTTAAAAGGGTCAAAATTCAATAGGGTCTACATGATTAGGAATTAGAAATATTATATTTGTAATAATGACAAGGAGTGATGTCATAAATATTTTGTGTATTTTATTTGTAAAAAGTCTAAAAAGGTGGAACCCATGTGAAATGATAAGGTTTATCTTATCTTAAAAGATAAGCCTACATGTAAAGATAAGAGTTAAGGTATGTAATATGATTGGCCAGAAGGGATTCCCTATCCTATCTTAGAGATAGGGTGGATAAGCCCAAATGTTCTATAAATAGAGAGGCCACCCCTCTCATTTAGCATAGAAGGTAGTGAGAAAGTGTGTTGAGGAAGCCATCATTTAGAAGGTGTGTTAAGGAAGCCAATAAGAGGGGTAATTGTGAAGTTTCTCCCATGGTTATTGTTGTAAGGCGAGTGGAGTTGGTAACACTCGGAGTACTTCATGGGTGAGATTATAACAATTTCATGTTGATAATATAATTTACACTTGTATTTTAGATTTGTCATCATACCTTTGTATCATAGTATATGGTATTCTTGTATTATGTCTGTTATTGTGTTTTCCAGATTACTACCACCAAACCAAAAGTTGTGCATTACTAAATAATCATAGCACGAGGAGTTCCCGGTGGAGAATTATCATAGTGCTAGATTGGTGATGGCAATTTCCTTTTTGGCCTCCAAGCAACGAACTTGGTGATACACCCAATATACGAAGAATCAAAGCTCCATAATGTGCTTCTTTAGTGTTGTATCATGTCCCTTTGGCTCCATGATCGGACTGCGGGCTCGTACGAGAAGGCGTCGAATGGCCTTTAACATCGTTGGTGAGTTGAAAATAACAATTCCCAATTTTACAATATGCCTATAATATTAGGCCTTAATTCTTCATGCCTATTAAAAAATAGGTCTTTTATCTTCAAATAGTGCCTTACTATTCTCTAAGGCCTTCTCAAAATTCCCTCGGTCTTTCCTTACTTCGCACTTTGCATTGGAAGTGCTTGTGTTTTGAATGGAGGCTCTAAGGGCCTTATATAGGCTTAATTGGCCTGAAATTAAAGGATAAAATAAATATCCTTAAGACTATTTTAAGTCTTATGTGCTTGGTGTAGCAATAGGGCCTTATCTTTTTGCTCGAGCAGTTAGGGGTTTGAATCCCCTCCCCTTTGTATTAGCGGCCACATCTTGTATAAATAGCGGCTGGCCCGCATACCACTCGGCCGTCCATGCTTGGTGAAATGATAAGGCGCCTGAGTTGCCGTAGATAGGTCGCGGGTTCGAAACCCTTGCCGCCGCTAAGCTGTCCATTCTCTCGCCATGCCACGTTGCCCTTGCGCCTGCGAGTCTGCCTCGCTTTGCTGCCATGTCTTCACCGCCAAGCTGGTTGTTTCTGCGAGTCAATGGGGTTTTTCCCACATTGGGCGGGATCTTTGTTTGTTAAGGGCTTTATGAAGCCTGAATCTGCCAGGGATGTTAGTGGCTTTGGTCACATCTGCACCATTTTTCTCGCCGGTTGGCTTGCGGGTGGTGTGGCATGGTTGTTTTGACCGAAGCTTCGCGGAGCAACTCGCTTCATGAGCTTGACTCGCCGTTAACTCGCCATATGAGCTTGCCTATGCAACTCGGTTGTTAGCTCACCACTGTGGCTTGATCAACTCGTCGAGTAGCTTGATCATGAGCTCGGTCTTAGCTTGCCGAGTAGCTCGATGAGCTACTTAGAGTACTACGACGGCTAGGCCCCCCACCGAAAAAAGAGTGGACCCCATTGTTGAAAAGCCTTTTTATTGACCGTTGAAGACCTGCGGTATAGACCAAGTTTTCTTTTGCTCCGAGCTACTTTTGATGTCATGACGACATGTGTCCGTGTTTTGCAACGTGCCTAGCCTCTATGTCATTGTGCCTGCTCGCTCTGTCCTCCGAACACCTTGTTCTTGTGCGGACTTCATTTGGAGCGTTGGTATTCGTTTTGCGTTCAATAGGCGCTAGAAAGCTCTCGAAGCCTTCTATCGTACTATAATGGAGATTTAGGGAAACTATGCCCACTAATTTGATCTCCGTATCATGTAGCAAGGCTAAAGTGTGTAGGATTTTGTGCAAGCTGATTCTACAAGAGGGCTATCCAAAGGGGCAAAAATGTATTGGATTGTGATATCCCGACGAAGCATGTTAGAGGCCTCCATAGCCATTTGAGAAGATCCATCCTATTGGTCAAGCCCAAAGATATAGATGAGGCTTGCTCTCAAGCCCATTACATTGAGATTGACCAAAGAAAGGGCTGATCTTCCTCTTCTAATGTGTTGGCACCAAAAGTGGTTCAACTTCAAATTTTGTGCCTTACGACTAAAACTCGTAGTTTCAAAGCTTTTGATAGTGATTAACAGGCATTTTAAAGTGCCCTTATAGTTTGAAACTCATTTAAACATTTGCCCCTCTTGATATGTATACAAGCTAGATAAAAAAAAAAATTAGTTGATTTGGGAGGTTGTTTGGCTTGGGATGTTCAATTAATGGCTCACTTGTTGGCTTCCTTTGTTAAAGAAATTGTCAATTTTAAGGTGAAAGGTAAAACTTTGTGGCAGTTTTGGAGTTCCACTTCAATTTTCATATTTTTATGAGTTTTGGCTAATGACTAAACCTCTCAACTTCTTGTGGGGGTGGGGAGGGGTGTGTGGTGGCAACGTGACACATATATACATAGGGGGCGTGTAGTGGCGACGTGTTACACATGCACACACATATGTATGTATGTAGATGTATATGTATATCTATATATATTTTACATTTAGGTGTCGAGGGGACTTGACACGACTTTTGGGAATCCAAAGCTGAACCGCTTCATTTTGTATTTTTAGACTGTCATTTTGTATTTATGTAGCACAAAATAACAGTCTAAAAATACAAAGTGAAGTGAGTCGGCTTTGGATTGCCAAAAGTTGTGTCAAGTCCCCAGCATTTTGACACCTGAATGTAAATATATATACATATACACACACCTTTACACACACACACACAAAAGCACTCGAAAGTAAAATTTAGAATATTGTAACGTCACATCTCTTCTCAAAGATTCTTCCCCTTCCTCTACGGTACTCTTGGCTTCTATAAGGACACTTATACTACAGTATATTGCTATTTGTTGTGTCCATTTATGTGACTTGGTTCATTACTTTTATAACACATTAAATTTCTGCTGATAAGTGTGTTCTCCGGATTCCCACTTAGAATCCAGATCATTTGGTTTTATCGGTGTGGATTTACATTTACAAAAGAATTGTTCCATGTTCAAATACCGTATTGACATGCTCGATGCCATGCAAGCTTAAATCCTCTGCTTGAGAAAGACTAAAATAAGTCGGAAAATTATGTGTCACGTGTCACCAGTTTAGTGTTTGGCGTGAATTTGTGTTTAGAACAGAATTTATGTGTGTTCATGTTTATGCTTAGCGGAACATCCTGTGTTCAGGCAAGTTAACATTTAAGATCCAGTTTGGCTGCAGGCAATCTGGTAGGCTGCAAGCATTGCGATTATAGATTTTATTTCATTTCCTACTTGTTTAAAGTCACAATGTTGCTGAAGGTATTAACTTTGAGATTATTAGCCTGTTTGGCAGGAGTATTTGTTTTGTTTCCCTAATCTTCTGCAACTTGTTTTGTGGAGGAAAATATTGTCTTTAACTAACCTCTGTTTTCTGTTAACAATTTAAGGCTCAAAGAAAAGAGGCTCGCTTCGTAGCAGCTTTGCAGAAACTTGAGCCTAAATATTCTTCAGATACAACACATGACCCTGAAATTCTTACTCCGGAGGAGCACTTCTACTACCTTAAAATGGGTCATAGATGCAAGAATTATGTTCCAATTGGCAGACGGGGAATTTTTGGAGGTGTAATCTTGAATATGCATTTGCATTGGAAGAAGCATCAGGCTGTTAAGGTGATTGTCAAGACATTCACTCCAGACGAGGTTCGAGAAATAGCAATAGAATTGGCAAGACTAACTGGTGGTATTGTACTGGATGTATACGAAGGAAACACGATTATAATGTATCGAGGGAAGAATTATTTTCAGCCACCTACTGAAATCATGACACCAAGAATTACTCTTTCTAAGAATAAGGTAAGACATCCTTCTGTATGCCTTGTTCACTTGATCATTTAACACCGAGCAGGCATCTCCCTTTTTCTTTTGTGAAACATGTTTTGTAGCATAATATGTCTTGAACGTATATTGTTGTGGTTTCATTTATCTTTAGTGTTATAAAATTTCATTTGCTTTCTTTTTAATGTTTGGGAAGGAATGGTGAAGATATAGAACTCCTTGCATTTTTGTTTGTTTATAACTTTTATGTTTATTGATAGGTAGATTGAAATGCCTGTTTGCCGAGTGCTATTTTCTATGGTTAGTATTTACCTTAATAGTTTGCCGCAATTTATATAGTAAAGTGAATTGTGGCCTCAGACTTCGAACCGTGTTTGATTTGCAGGCTTTAACTAAATCTAAATACAAAGAAGCTCTCCGAGCAGTACGAATCTTCATACTAAGACTGGAAAATGAACTAGAAATGCTTCGCAAACAGATGAAAGGTGGAAGTGTAGACAATTCAGAGAACAGTGAAAAGATGTCAAGCGATCAAAGAGGTGTGGAAGGTAGAGTTCCGTTGACAAGGTATATTTCCAAGAGTAATGAGGCTATGGCTGAACATGCAAGAGAGACGGAGGATCTTTCTGATTTATGTGGGACTGAAACTGATCATGTTTCAGGTACAGATTTTGACATGGTTTCTGATTCAGGACTGTCGGATTTGTATGAAACTGATTGTGAAATGGACACAGAATCATCTGGTGAATCAGATCACTCATTGTATTTAGACAATATTGATGCTCCACCATTGAATGGTAAGAAGGCCTTGACATATTTTGCAAAAGATGAGACCAAAATGCCTGGAGACTCCAAGAAGTTGGATGGGTCAGGTGATGATTCTTGCCATCCTGAACTTGATGAAGTGGACAAGTTGTTCCTACATGTTAGTACTCTTCTTAAAAAGAAGAAATAAGGCTGGATTGTAATTCAGAAGTCTTATTGGGATTCCCCTCTTTGGTGAGAAAAAAAAATAGGGAGTTCCAAAAGAATCATGAGCTATTCCTCCCATACTAGCTGAACCCGGATTGCCTCTTACTGCTCTATTAGTATTTAGTTTAACAACGTCAAACGGTGGTGGTTTCCATTTCTCAAAACAGAGGGCATTGATAGTTTAGAACATGACTTTGTTTGTACTTTGCTTTCCCCCAAGTTGAGTTTTTGTAGTAAAACTTTCCATTTTCTAGGTATTGGGGAGGGAATTTTCAAATTATGCACAATATCTTGTATTTTTATTTGTTCTTTTTCATTCACTACATTTCTTTTTTTGTTTATGTCCCATCTTTGTTTTCTATATTTACTGCCTATTTTTCCAATGTTTATTACTTTTTACCCGATGTTTTTAAGCTAAATTAGTAGGGGCTCTATTGTGGCCTTGCCCTTATAGAAAATAAAACCATGATTAGAACCAGTAGAATAATAACAATTATGTAAACATGCTTTAAAAAAATGAAATGCCAAGAAAGCACACAAAACAAGCTTCACAAAGCCCCAAAAAGAACATCCCAAGATGACTACAACCAACTGAAAGGTTCAAAACGGTTACAAAGAATGTCACAATGAGACCTTGACCAACCTCTACGTCAATATGTACCAAGGTAGCCTCCACACTAGCTCCAAATAGCATCCCTCCAACCAACCTCCTCTACAAGATTTCTTTCTACCCATTTTTTTGGTTAGAGACACCCTAGCTTGCACATGAAAGGTTGCTGTAGCTTCTTTTAATGGCCTTGCTTGCCCCCTTCTAGAGGGGAAAGGGTTTGGCATAGGTGAGCATCTCTTCCAAATGGCACCATAGCCCTCAAGAAGGGAAATGATGGGGTGAGAGTGTTTAATCGTTTCCATGAATTCGACCAATTTCAGCTTAGTTTCTTTTCCACGGCTCATAGATATAGGCATTTCCGAGACTCTTCTTACAGCCATCATGCATCTTTATGAGGAGGTCCTTGGCCGTCTTCGCACTTCTGCTGGCATGTCCGACTTCATCAGGAGTACCATTGGTGTCAAACAGGGCTGCCCCCTTTCTCCTACCTTATTTGGGATCTATATCGATGAACTTGAGGACTTTCTCAAGGATCACATACAAGAAGGTGATGGGTGCCTTACGCACTGTGTTTTTGATTTACATCCTCCTCTTTTCGAGACGACGTAGTTCTCCTTGCTTCTTTTCTTTGAGGGTCTCTAGAGGCGACTTGATGCCTTGGCCCTTTTCTGTGATCATCGGCAACTGACTATGAATCTTGGGAAAACCAAAGTTATGGTTTTCAATTGTCCAAGACTTCAGACCTCCATTTCTTCTTAAAGGGTGTGGAGATTGAGATCGCTTGCTCTTATACCTACTTGGGGATTCTTTTCTCTGGGCCTCGTTTTAACTTTCGTACTGCTCTCCAAACTCGGGTTAGTAAGGGCTACGATTCTTTGGCGATTCTTGAGAGATAGTGTTTCTGCCACCACTTTCAGGACATTCCCTCCAAGATGTCCCTCTCTGATTCCTTGATTAGGCCCACGGTTCTTGTATGGTTTGGAAGTTTGGGGTCCCTCTCTTTTGGACTCAGATTGGGCCACTATCGAGCGTGTTCAGATCCTCATGCTCGAGACATTATCAGTGCAAAGAATCTATTCCTCACCACATCATCCTCGCCAAGTTTGGGGCTCGCCCTTTTTGGTTGGAGACCATCTTCAGCGTTGTGTTGTTGTTGCATCGTATTCGGGGGTATTCTAGTTCCTCTATTGACAAGGATAGGTACACTTATCTTGCCTACTACTCCTCTGAAGCTATTACTTCCTCGGATCATGATAGACGTTCTCGCTGCTGGTATACCTGCGTTTCACGCCTCTTCGAGTCCATTGGCATCCAGATGGACGGTCTCCCACCCTTAAGCTATTCTTTGGATGCCCCTGCTCACCTGCTACCCAACCAACATGATCTTCATAGGATTATATGTGATGATATCTACAGACAGTTCATCCAAGCACACATGGACCAACCCCTCGGGGGTTGCGTCCGAAGATGTCATTCTATGCGGCACACTTTCTCGAGATCCGTGATGGGGTCATCCTTAGACCCATGTACATTTCCCGGCATTGGTTACAGGTCCTTCATATCTCTCTGGGTCAGTTTCGAGTGGGCTCACATCAACTTCGTATTGAGACTAACCACCACCGCTTGGAGTGGACTTGCCTACTTTGCTCTCTCCAGGAGGTTGAAACCGAAGAACACTTCATTTTCAGATGTCATGTTTACTATGAGATTCATGGGCGATTCCATTGCCTGTTTCGCGAGCTTCCTTCCTTCACAACTTTCTTCAGATACTATGATCAGAGATGTCTTGCTCTCTACCTTCAGGAGACCATCAGGTTCCGGGACAGGCTCCTCCATCCCCCCCGGTGGATGGCTACTAGACTGATCACTTCCTTCTTCCCGTTGCTCTCCCCGGTGAGAGGGGCTAAGCGGCGTTTGGTTACGTGTCTGGACCCCCAGTTTAGGTCTCATCGGTCTTGTGACTCCGTTCCTTCCTCCCGAGGCTCCATATCTCAGGCATGTCCCAGGGCACCTCCACATAGACAGCGATCGACCGAGCCTACTCTGAGGCATTGCCTTCCTCCCGGACGCCGATTCCCTAGGCATTCCACAGTCTTTGCTTGTTGTCATCGGCACACTGCGCGAGTTACTCTCATCCGGCGTTGCGTGTTAGGTGATGTTGTCGGGGATGTTGCTCCTTCTTCCGGTCCCTCCCCACACTATCATCTCTCTCTTCTTCGCTCATGGTCTCTCGACATCTGTTGTTTCCTTCTCCTCCTCTCCTCCTCTCATTGTAATTCGGGTGACCCGTTGGGGTCCTCTCGCTAGGTTTGTTTGCTTTGTACTCTGCAGGTCCCATTGACCTACTTTTTGTGGTCATTTGTTGGATATTAATAATATTATCTTATCTTATTTTATCTTTGAAGGCCCGATCTTCACATTCAATTCACATTCACAAGGAGTTTTCTATAGAGATGAATATGTTAATGATATTAAAAGTCTCGAACAACAACTATATGGTCCATCCTACCATGTATACTACACCATGTTCGAACTTCCATGCGTCTCCACAATGAAACCCTTAAGATCCACCATGCATTAGAGCATGTAGTACCCTAAATTTGGTCCAAGCACTTGGTAATGTCATATTTTGTACCTAATTGGTGATATAGTTCATTTATTCTAAGTACTTGGTAATGTGACATTTTTACCTATTTGGTGATATAGTTCGTTTACACATTATTTGACCAATTTTAGTCATCTTCCCTCTTCTCACACCCTCTAATCCAATTGACGATGCCCCTTCTCTAGTTCAAATTATCAAAAACACGTGATCCGTATCATTGAACATATGTCCAACCCACCAATAATAATCCATTTTGCAAGCTAAGGTAAGAAAGTTAGTGTTTGAAGTAAGGGGAGACAATACCAAATGCAATTGTTGTCATCATAACATTTCGACTTGAAAGGTTGGTTTATAGACACATGAGAATCTTACGAAAAAGAGCGAACAAGAACTTAGTCATAAACGATGGGTACATGAGCCCTCATGATGCTTTTGGGTCAATGTATGTCCAGAATAGACCCTTTTAGCAATGGTACTATCCAACAATTACAAACCCATCTATAACACATTTCTAGATATCGTAATTTATTAAGCACCTTGATGACAACTTATTCTAATTTTGCATAGTACTTGACCACTTTGTCTTACCTTTTGCATGCATATTTCAATGGGTTTGTTCTATTACTTAACTCTAATTGTATTTTGGTAGATTCTTAGAAGTGTAATAGTTAAAAATTTCGAGGTTGAGCATAACTTACGATTGTTTAGGACTTCTCTTGATTAGTTAATTTATCACACTATTCATTCATGTCAAATTAGGTAATTAAACTCAATTTATTTATTACATTTTCATGTCGAGTCGTGTGTTCTAACAAAGTTATGCACGTTCCTTAGATAACACACTTCATGTCTATTCTATAATGATCATATCATGTTTATGATGGTTTATCCAACCCTACTTTATTCATATTTTATATGGTTTATCTATACATACTTTTTACACATGGTGCATATAAGTACTTTTTTTAGATGAGTGATATGTCGGTACATTCCTCACCTCAAATGGGGTGTAATGTGGACTTATTCGAATATCACACATAATTTCGATCGAGAATACATTGATTTTGTTAAATGTGTGGAATTCTATTTATCTCATAAAGTTTTGACAAAAATTATCATCATTGTTG
This sequence comes from Taxus wallichiana var. yunnanensis, assembly GCA_018340775.1. NCBI lineage: Eukaryota > Viridiplantae > Streptophyta > Pinopsida > Cupressales > Taxaceae > Taxus > Taxus wallichiana. Next base: position 536,654,128 of record CM031241.1, on the reverse strand, counting down.
CGAGATAGTTGGCCTCAACAACCCAAAAAGTTGGTGTTGGCCCTAACAATCATTTTTTTGATCTTGACCTCAACAACACAGATTTTGTATTGGCCTCAACAACCCCAAAAATTAATTTCTTCAATTGAGAGTACAATTCTAGCATTGATGAGAGTATGATTCCAATATTGAGTACATTTGTGTGGCCTTGAAGGTCACCTCTTCTTCTATTAGGCCAATTCAAAATTTCAACATTGCTCAACATTGGCAACCTTCGTCAAGCTTTCAATGATTGATAGCATAGTTCTTGTAGTTTTTGTCTGTATTTCATTCTAGTGAAAAATTTCAAATTGTTGGCAAAATTTAAATTACAAGTTTACATTCATTTTTATTGAGTGTTAATCTACATGTCCTTTCCATGTGCTTGGAGGTTTCATGTGGCTTGGGAAAGACATTCAAGAATTTTTGCACCACCATGCTATGATCGAGATTCACAAGGTTTGCATTTCCTTTTTCCTTTTAATCAACAATTTTAACACTCTTTAGTACATTAAACTTGGTCCGAGCACTTGTCAATGTCATATTTTGTACCTATTTTGATATGTAGTTCAATCACATCATTTCACCAATTCCACTCATCTTCTCTCTTCTCACTAAGCGACGAAAGGTTCCACTTAGCTTATTATCCCTTCGATTATTATCTCCTATATTTAAAAATTGGAGAAACCACCGATTAAACACCGAGGAATGATTGCATCTAATTTTTTTTTCCAAATTTAACTTTAGAAGTCTGTGAGTTGCATAAGCTTGGAGGAATATGGCCAATTAATACATTTTCATTGAACATAAATATATATTGATAAGATAGCCACATAGAAGATGTATCCATTTAATTCATAGCCAAATACATCTAAGACTAACATCCCATAAATTAGATCATTTGTAAAAATTAACTATACCAATCATTCTTGAAGAGATTTGGCTGGTGTAAGTAAGCACCATTATTCCATAACCAAGAGGTAATTTCTCAAGAAAGAATCTTGTTAGCTAATATCAAGAATATTAATGAGAATTGAGATAAAAATCCATTGTGGGGTTTCACCATCCATTGGACATGATACTATTTCTAGCCAATAAAGATGTAAGCAAGGGAATCTAGACAGACAAAATACTATAATGAAGTAAGGTTATGAAAAACATAATATGAAGTTATGAGTTAGTTGTTAAGTGAGAGATAGAGAGAGCACATATAGAGGATGGCAATGCCGAGTAAGGGAGACTCTCATTGAATGCATTTCAATAAAAAAAAAGCCAAGAAGGAAGGAGATCCCTACAAATGAGGTCGAGAGAGCCACTTAGTTGAAAGAAATATCCAAATGCTCAAGCAAAGAGATTACTAATTTTTATTAAAACACATAAATATATTAATGAAAATATCAATTCTAGATGGTTATAATAAAATGGGTGACCCAAAAATGATGTCCAAATATTCATGCTGAAAAAATGCACTAATCAAAAGCTAAAAAGATGCTAAAAATGGTGATTACATAACAACAAGGTCTAAGAAACATATTAAGTGACAAACAAGATGAGAATCATGCACATGCAACATCACTAGGGGAGGCGACAAATTGTCCCTTTGGGGGAGGGAACCCAAAGAAGAGGGCTCTCCCGTAAGAGGATTTGGGGAAATCACCCATCTTGCACTTGAGAATCATCTTGCATAACTAAAGACACCACAACAAGAGAGAACCGACTACTATGCTAACTCCCTAAGCTAGGGATGGCTACGAGAGAGGGCCAACATCCGACTTTGCACGAAGTGGGAGGCTTTAACCTCCTTGCCGAGGAGGCGAGGTTGATAAATGAACATGAATAGGTGAAGATAAATGACTGTAAGAGAGAGACTCTATTTGCACATGGCGGTGAGTAGTGAGTCTTGTTTGTTATCCCTATTATGGTCTTCTACTTATATCATAATTTATAGAGGGATATTTATATTGACCCTATTAGCTTACATTCATATAAATGTAGAATTAGGGATCATGTAGCTCTATATAATCATATATATCCCACTCGAGAGAGAATTCTTATCCTACTTTCTCTATCCATAGATAACTGAAAGAAACTACATCAATTTCACTTAATCCTTCTTTATATAAGTCCTTAGAAAATATGAGAATTGAATATATTCTTATTTATATAAATTTTGTTCCTTTGACACTTGAAATGAATTTGCTAGGTACTTGTTATTAAAATGCCTCAAGGGATTTGTATATATAACCTTATTAATTTCAAATTATGAACAAATTGGCCGAAAAATGACCAAAAATATAAAAGATTGACATAACAACACATATATAAAATTTAAGTTTGAAAGTATATGGGAAAGTCCATGTCACTAGTTGGTGTCACTAGTGTCCTAGGGTCACTATTGTGTGCTACTAGTGTCCTGGTCTGAGAAATAAAGGATTGACATGGTGATGTATCAAAATGGTAAGTGATCCTACAATAAAATACTAAAGAGAGGTAAAGTAGGGGGAGGGAGAAGAGTATAATGGTGAATAGAGAGGGACATATATTCTAAATAAAGAGAAATGCACAAATAAAAGCCACTATAAACTAGGGGTTGTACGCACAAACACTAAGAGTATTGTAGTAATAAGGGTTAACCAAAATTGAAATTCCACAAATATTTGAGAGCCTAGTGAGTTAGAAATTGTTCTCCTAGATATTACACATCTCTTCAACCATTTTCTTGGATTGAATGATAGTGAGTATATTTGGTATCACGATCTCTAACCTTTAATTAATTCATATGCTCATTGAAGTGAACTTCATGAGATTTATAAGCCTCTAAAACCTTGAGCATGTGTCACCAATTATCGGTTTGGAGATGAAAGTTGTCATATATAGAAGATTTCCTAGATCAAGTGAAATTATAATGAATTCACAATTTTCTTCCTTATAAACTGCTATTGAATGATAATGGTTTGTTTGCTATTGGTTCTAAGAGAAGTTTTGATGTGAGTAATGGATTCCATCCACCTCTTAATCCAACCATTTCCACTAATAGGTCATGATTTGACTTTAGTAGTACTATCCATTCAACTCAGAACTGATTGGGAAAGTGATCAATGAGCATTACCTTTAGAAATGACATCAACCATGTGGCTTGCATTGTTGGTAAACAATAACATGCTAAGACTAATCTTTTAACACCCTATCATTTCTTTGCTAGTGGTTAGTCAAGTTGGAAGCATAGTGACAACGATGGTTGGGATCAAATAACCCAAGATAATGACACACAAAACTAAGCCTCACATTTGTGAACACACTACTTCATGGAGAGTAATCCTTATTTGCCCTCTGCGAGTGTCATTTCACAGTATGCAAGCCATAACCAAAATGCTACCCGCTCTAAGATATCTTTAGATACATAAATGTAGGTAATATATACAAAACCAAAATATTACCACATAACCCAACATGTGGGGTCAAAAACCTAATCAATAATATACTTACCTAAATCCAATAAATGCAACATGAGTGAAAAAGAGGGTAATGATTGGACACATGCTACAACACTCCCTATGAATTTTTCTTACTAGCAACCCAATGTAAAATATTATAGTTTTAACTTCTTATAGAAATAATAATTTCATATTCATAAATCTTGATAAGTGTTGCTAATTATGTCAATATGAATTGCTTAAATAAGACTTGGGTGGATAATGACAACGTCCAATGGTGGAAAATGTCTGCATCAACGACCATATCCAACAACATATTTTTTGGGTGAATACAATTTATTTTATGAATATTTTTGAGGTGATTTGGTGTGTGTTCTCAAAGTTTGACAGCATTAATTACATACTATTATTATTTGCACTTTTGCCCCTTATTTAATTGGTGATTGTAAGTGCATTTGAATGTTGACCTAGATTATGAGCATTCAATTTGTAATGAGTACTTTCTAATGGAAGGACACGGGGCTCCCATCCCACCATGAAAGAAATACACAACTCCATGCATGGTAATGGATTTTTCGTCGGGAGATGCACATCAAACAATGGGTAAGGTTTGCTTCTTCCAACAATGATAATAACAAAGAAACCGATGCCACATTATGCACCAATGATGCTAGTTCAAATTTGATGTTGGTCCATGACAAGGTATAATCCATTTCTAGCATAGAGTCTAATTCAAGTGATGCCAAAACCATATGATGGACCAACTAGAATTTACAACTGTGCGCATTTACTAGATTTTCTAAATTTTAAATATTTCTCACAATTTTAGATGTTCTTATTGATGCTTGATGCTTATGTCAATATTGGATCAACAATCTTGATGCTTCTCTCAATGTTGGATTAACACTCAAGGATTCAAATAAGGAGGGTAGGAATATTAAGCATAAATTGTAAAAAATGGAGCAAAAATATGAAGATAGGTGCTTGGATATCAATGCTTAGATTCATTGTGGATTACATCCTCACTACATGTGTTGACTCACTGTTGAGCATCCTCTTAATCACTTTTTGTTCAAACAATTCGTGGCATATCCATACATATGGTATTTCAAATGATTTGTTGTGGATTATTTTCTCTTGTCGTGGAACCTCTCTATAACCGTGTCTACTTGAACATACACCATACCTATTTTGACTCCATGTTCTCATCAAAAGAAAGCACATGTCATTCAAGATTTGACATTAATCTTAATAGGTTATAGTCTTATATTTTAATTATTATGTCATTTTTTGAGTGATTTATTGGTTCATATAGCTTATGATGGTTAATTTTTGCATTAGGGTTTACTATTTTATGTAGTCTTTGAGTGTCATTTATAGAGTATATGAATATTTTAAAATCAATGATTAGTGGTCTAAAGTGTGTAATTGTTTTATAATAGTTGTGTCAATAGATTTTAATAAATTGTTTATAGTGGGCCAATTCTTAATTGTATAAGTGTTATAATATACTCATTTTATTCAAATGGTCTTTAAACACGTTTTCATTGGTACTTGAGTCTAGTTATAGGTATATTAGATTTTTTCATCAAAGTTTGTGTTTTAATGTGAGCAACAACATTTTGTAATAGCCAAACTTTATAGTCTTATTAGTGTCTAAATATAGTTGTTTTGTGTCATCAAGTGTCAAAAAATTAAAGAAACAAATGTCTCAATTATAAATGGGCGCCTTATCGTGTGAACCCCACGTCTAAATTTTGGAGGGAAGTTTTTCCTTTGACATACGTTTGAGCAAAAAGCCAAAATTACTAAGTATCAATCTATCAAAAGATGGAGGAAATAAAAGGAGGTCGATAATGACCTCTCATTAGTTAATAGCAATGAGGCCACACAATACATTAGTGTGTAAAAAATAAATAATTTTTTCAATTGACATTAGAGATCATCTCATATCATTCACGATTAGAGTGACAATGCTCCAAAATGGTGGATACATACAAAGACAATGAGGAAAAAGTCCTCATCATTTCCTTTTTAGTATTTTCAAAATTTTATGATGTACAAAATAAAACTTGTAATACGAGTACGGAGTTTGTATGTTTTCCTATGATTTGAAAATACAAAGATATTTATTTGGGTAACATTATGATACTTGTTTGTGTAGGTTGTTGGTTTTTCTCGTAAAATCATTTATGTAGGTTGTCAACTGTCTTGTAAAAATTCCATATGGATGTGTAGGTTTCTGGTCATTCTTATGTAAAATCATTTATATATAGTTGTGGAGGATAATCAAAATTAAGTAGATGCCTTTTCATACTTGGGTGGTTGTTGTATCCATCCATGAAATCCATATATGAGAATACACCATTGTTTGAGAATGTGCAAGCATGATGTTGCACTTTTTATGTTGTGTCCAAGCTTGTGAGACACACATGGATCAAGATCATGAGTAAGCTCCATAGAGGAATGCCAAAATTCTAGGGTCAATTGACATCTCTCATGTTTTCACTAAGGGGGAATGTTAGAAATATCTTGTTAGTGTTCACATGGTATTGTGTTATTGTATGTGGTCTCGATAAGTTTTAATAACAACTCATAGTGTTCTTACATGTTGTAATAGTTTGTTTGTTAAATTAATGAGGTGTGAGAGAGATATGTTACATTCTATAGTTAGAATGTGATTATGGATGAGTTATAACTTACTATTATTATAAATGAGTGGTTGAATGTGATAAGAATTGAATCCTTTGTAAGAGATCATTAAACTATATATGTAACATCTCTATTAATGAATATCAATTAATATATAAAATTTAATGTGTTACTATTTGTACAAACACAATATTTTTTGTGTTTAGTATTTTGAAGCTCTACAACATTTATTATGGGCGGTGTTGAGAGAGAACACGCGATCTTCTTGAGATTCTTGTGGGATGTGTTGGTGAGCTCAAGAATTGAGCTTGCACATGAATCAATGTGATATGGAGGAAACCGATGTACCATCTAAAGTGATCTTAGGAAAAAAGACTGACACATACTTGAATAAATGTCCAATGATGAACTAAATTGAATGTAAGATTTTTTACACTCTAATTAAGTCTATGTTATGGAAGGGAAAAAAAAAAAAATGATGTAAGGGTTTGTAATAGGGGCTAATATGATTTAATCAATTTATAGTTTATCAATTCATAACCAAAATAATGCATTAATACTTGCAACGATTGATAAATGATAAAAGATAGCTCAAATACACAAGAGGAGAAAAGACTTAGATGTATAGATCAAAATGTAAAGGATCCAATTGTGTAGACAAGTGGAAAATGCATATGAAAGACTGGAGATGTTTCGTTGTGAGTTACGGAACTACATACCGAGTAGAGGTAGAGCCATACAACTACTATATGACACAAACTAGAACTATATTGTCTTGACTCGAGGTTATGTACGATATTAGACCCTTCGAAAATTGGGATGTACAACCTCTTGTGTGGTTCACACACCTATAAATGGTTTTTTTTTGGTATATTTCTGTCACTTGCACAAAAGCAAGATGACATGTAATCACTTGAAATAAAGTGGAAAAGCTAGAAAAATGTAGTACTCTTCCTTAAAACAATAACACACCAAAAGGAGAAATCATGAGTATGGTGACGATTGACTACCCTTGTAGATAACCCCATTCTTTGAAACAATACAAAGGATGCATTACATATATTCATAGAGGATCAAGTCTCATGTAATTATCCTAGGTGTTTGTCAAGTGTGAGTGCAATTTAAGCCAACCCCCATGGGTTTCCCCATGTCTCTTGACACGAGATAGAAGGATAATTGTATAATATAGAATGTACTTGGTGCACTAGTAGTGTGATGTGGTGTGCCTAAACTACGTGACCTAACTCTTTATTCCTTGAAACCATTTGACAATGTTTGAAGTGACTTTACTCTTGTTAAAACATGACTCTATGACCTTTAAATAATTGAAAATGGAGGAAGATAGGTCCTCTTTGACATTCTTGAGTACTTCATATATGTAATGGGGACTTATATAATTGATGTGTAACTGATTTGGGTATATTTCAAAGACCATTTAGTGTTTTTGGAATGATATTTTCATTACGATCTTCTAAGAGTGTTAGGCGAGTTATAAATTGACAATGAATTGCTTATATAACATTTTATATGCAAAATATTCAAATAAAGCCGACCCTAAGAAAATGAAACAAACCAATGAAGATATTCAAACCGAAAACGAAGTCATAAAATGTAAAGGGAAAAACCGTATCGCGTCGACCATGAATAGATTCCACATCCCGAACTTGCAGTCCTAGACATGAGAGATGTGAAGTAAAATTAACATTTATTGCATGAAGTATATGGAATTTTTACTACTTTTATTTAATAGAGCTGCTTGAATTTATGACATAAAAAGCTGTTAAAAAAATTGATTTAATAAAATTTAAATCTTAGTAAGAGGACTTGACCAAAACAGAAATATTAGAAACATTCAATATATCAATATCTAATGACGAGCAAGTACAAGTAACAAGAGGATGAGAGTTACGTAATTGATATATGACTATCTGTACCAAATCTAGTCTAGAATGATGGCGGAACAAACTCAATTTAGATTTTGCATGCTTTTTATGGGAGACAATGATCTACACGAGTACTAGATAGTAGTGCACGGTATGGACAAGACCACCCGAGGTGCTAGGGTGTTAGTGTCCCAATAAAGAGTGTAGATCTAGTTATTTCAATGTATTATAGTATCACCTTCACTTCACTCTGTATCACATCCACTTTTGTATAGGGTTTTCTATCACACATGTACTTGTAAAACAAACCATAACGACCTACACAATGCTCAAACACACGTTAAACTAAAAAAATATGTATATGCTTGAGTCAGACTAACCTCGACGATCACTCCAATGTGATTGTCACCAAGAGTTTACTACATTTTAGAATCATACTTTCGGTGTGTGTGTGATAAAAATTGTGTTCCTTGAAACTAGGTTGCCCTTGTGCAAGTTGTGTGCCAAGATAGCGGGATACAACTACTTTTCCCCAAGATAATGTGTGTGATGGAATTTATAATTTTCCCTTCCTATGCAATGAATAATGCATCCCAAATGCAATCCTCAAGTGTTCCTTTTGCCCAAGTAGTAGATAAAAAGAGACCTCGTTACCCCTTAGAATAGTTAGTAGGTTGTGTGTGTGTATATATATATATATATATATATATATATATATATATATATATATATATATATGACTCCTTTTTAAATTTTGACATTTAGTGACACCAAAGGCTAACCCCAAACATGAAATAAGAATTATAAAATACCCAAAATTAGGTGCTAAGTGATAATTTGAAATATAAGCAAGATTGGACATAAGTGCCGGAAGGGACACTAACACCCATGCGCTAAGATCCTTATTGTGAGCTACTATCCCTAGGACATGAAACATAAACTAGACCACAAATAGAGACAAATATCATTGTGATACGAACATAAAACATAAATCCATTAAGTATAAGAAAATGTATCTATCAAAATCAATCAAAATTAATAGAAGTATAAGGAGAGGTGTCATCGATGTCCAATTTTCCCACTTAGGAATCATACATATAACGACATACTAGAGGCGTAATGTAATAATAATAAGTGCATAATTTTGTGTCTATATTTATCCCTAATTTAGGTTGGTGATTGAATATTCGGTAACATAAAGTAGATAAGAAGATCGTACCTTGTGCGAGAGCCAAAGAAGATAGTGCTTACCGATATTGTGCCGGATGGAGATTGTAGGATGTGTATTGTGGAGTATAACATGGGATAAAAGCCTTATGGGTGACTTGTGCACATAGTGAAAAGGATACTGTGTTTGTAACAAAATATTGCCTTTACCTAAGCATTTTGTGCTTGATATTGTTCCTTGTTCCATTTGTGTTGCCTTTTTTCGGTATGAAGACGGACCTGTAAAAGAAAAAAAATGCGATCAATGATCATATCATATGAAATTGAAATTTTTACTTAGAGAAATCATAATTCTATGTATGTAAAAACCAAACATGTGAGTCAAGGATAGAGTACACTTGAATGCTGAGAGAGAAAGGATAGAATGTCCATGTGTATTATTTCGTTGGAGAAATTTTCCTTGGAGGTGGTTGGAAAGGTTGGGGCATCAATTACGATCGATGTGAAAATTATGAGGATATAGCCATCCTGTTTCCAAATGAGGAAGAGTGTTGGGAGAGCGGTCAACTTTTCCCTCCATTAAGGACGCTTCCCCATGGATAAGTGCCATTGTAGACACTCACCAACCTAATAGTAGCTGACCATGGATGACACTTCATTCTAGGAATATCGCTGTCCTGCATATGCCCTAGGTTCCTCTCCTTATTAGATACTGGTAGGAAAAATACAAACCGAGAAATAAAATTAGTTAGTTCCCTTGCCAAAAGTATGGAACATGCGGCTGATTTTGTTCCTTTGTTCTGGATAATAAATTATATTTGAATATATGTTATTTGATTCTATGTAAAAATGCCACTGAGAACCTATTCCAACTGTCAAATGCCTATTTTTTCCCAGGTTAAAATTGCCCGGGTGAGACACTAACACCCACCATATTACTTTGTGATTTGGGCACTTATGTACCTCTATTTTTTCTAGCCCATGTATGATTCTGAACCATTTTCTAAGTCCTTTTTATGTCCAATTCTTCTCTCGTGCCATTTTTCTGGCTTATGAACTGCTAAGAGGTGAAATAATCACGCAATGATTGCCCCCTTGCTTGGGGTGCATGAGATGAATCTAGTGCAAACACGGCCCAAACAAGAGGTCATGAAGATGATGTGCACATCTAAAGAGGGATTCTTTTAAGGGAAAAGGGAAACCTTCATGGTAATTATCGTGTCACATGCAAAACAATGGAAAGAAAGCTAGCAAGAAGTGTTAATAACAAATAATCATAACAAAATATAAAAGAAACAAGTCAAACATGCAAGAACACATCAAAAGAACAATGAAGTAGTCTGGTGGAAAACATGTGACACTACTCAGGATGTCATGAGACACTCAAGGCCTTCAAGGCCATGCAAACAAGTAAACAAGAAATCATAGGGCATATCCCACAAACAATGGAAAACAAGTCACAATCATAGAAGACAAGACACAAGCAAGTAGTATAAGCAGATAACCATGGTTAAAAGTAAGCTTGCAAGACAAATTCTACACATGAAGAACCTATTAATATATTAGAATAATGGATAATATGTCACAAAGTATATATCTGAATGAAATAGAAATGAAATTAGGAAATATTGCAATGATAACACTTGAATATGGAAAATATATGGAAGGTAGATTCCCTCGGAGCCTCGGTGGGACTGGTAGACAATAGTGTCAAGCATCATGCATCGTCTGATAACCTATATATAGCCTGTATTCACCTCAAAGCATCATGTGAACTTGCATGTGTATATGTAAAAGGATAGAACATACTATGAATCAAGCTAACATGGTAGGAAAAATGTAACATGAAATAGTATAAACAAGCAAAGATACATCCAACCAATATCTAAACTAGTGTTTTTGTATTTTGTAAATATCTCGCATGTTTTGGTATTATTAGAGCATGAGATTCTATGAATAGGGAAGGGAAGAAAGGTTTCCCTAGTGTGTATATGTGCAAAGTGAGGTTCATGTATGTAAGTGCTCCCTCAACAGTCATGTTTGAACCTAAAACAAGAGTGTGTCATCGGGTAAAAAGTGATTTAATAAAATTAAATCTAAGATAAGGACACCGCTGGTTAGATAAAATAAAAATATCATACAAGATCTAGCTAATATAAGTACAAGTAAGAGTGCTAGATAAGGTTTCTAGGATAACTTATCTTTCAACTATAGGTTTGGACTAATTACGGGCTAGTAAATGATCTGAATAGGTGTATTATGGGTTGTGTAAGCTCTATTTCTGAAACTGGCATGTGATGATCTTAGGAAGGAGCACTGGGAGAGGACACAGTGCACGGGTGGTAGTGTCTATTCGCAGGTGCTAGATTTTGGGATAACTCAGGATTTGGTTCTTTCTATATTGCTTCTTGTTGCCTTTATCTCACTATAGGTCACGTTAGGTTCATTGTACTTTTTATCTATCGCACATGTTTCGCAAAACAAACCCTACCTACCGCACAATATTTATGCGCACATTAAAATGAATAAAAAAATGCATATGAGAGAGTCAGACTAACTTCAAAGGTCACCATGATGTGATCTTGTTGTCGAGCGTTGCACTACATTTTAGACTCCATGTAGTTCTTGTGGTGTGTGATTGAAATTGTGTCCCTTGAGCTAGGATGCCCTAGTGTCACACGTAAAGAATAGCGGGATACAACTACTTTTTCCCAATGTAAGAATGTGTGATATGGAATTTAGAAGAACCTCCCCATATGAAGTGAATAATGCAACCTAAAATACAATCCCTTGTATTTCTCTTGTGTATATGGTAGATATAGAAATGATAGCCCAATTGCCCCTTAGAATAGTTAGTAGGTTGTGTATATATATGAGTTCTTTGTTTGAATTTCGACACATAGTGACACCAAAATATGACCTAGGTCGTGAAAAGAAGAAAATAAAAGACCCAAAGCCAAAGCAAATTGACAAAGGAGAAAACCAAGTAAATAGGACAAAAGCACCTAGAAGGACATTAACGCATGGGTGTTATTGCCTTGTTTGGGAAGTACTATCATGCAATAAGAAGACATGAACAAAATAAAAGACAGGAACAAGGATCCCTGTGACTCGACCAAAAAGATGCAAATGCTAGATAAAATACATAAGCAGAGCCAAAAAAAGTAAGAAAAGGACCAAAGAGGTGTCACCAGTGCCTAGTTTCCATACTTAGAAATCATGTATATAAAAACATACTAGAGGCGTAATGTAATAGTAATAAGTGCATATTTTAGTGACTACATTTTCCCCCTTTATGTTATTTGGATGAAATTTAAGTAGTATAAAGGATATAAGAGGAGCGTACCTAAAGTGAGATGGAGGAGGTCTAGTTGGAGCATGCCGATAGTGAGAAACAAAACATGGTGAACCATGGATCAATATTTTGATCCACGTGGGGTGAAATTTATTGACACAAAGTATATATCGGATATGAACTTGCATAAAAGATACATGCGAGACTTCAAAAATTGGAGATTAAAGGAGAGATCGGGAGTGATTAGTTCCCGAATCAACGTGTATTCTAAAGATTTGAGCATCCTGGTGCTAGAGAAAGAGTGTTGGGAGAGTGGTCTATTTTTCTTTCCACCATGACACTTTCTCGAAAATAGGTTCTACCACTGCAGACAATAATATGAATCCATTTTGTAACTTGTTTGCTAGGTCCCAAAACCCTCTTAAAGTGGTATAAGAAAGGAAATGATGTCTCATTTCCCCCACTTTACGATGTAAGGGTGAAACTTCTTGGTAAATTGAAACAATGGTTCCTGATATATTAGATTGAATCCCAAGTTAGGTCATCTGGAAGGACAAATTGATACTTGGAATAAAATTTGTAATTGCTAGTATTGATTCGGAAAATATAATTTATTTGAACTTGATTGTATTTGAAACTGCTTTAAAGGATTGATTTGCCCCTAGATTAGGTCTTTCGAGGGAAAAATTGTAATAATCTATGAAAATGTGGATTCATTGCTACTTAGAATGGATTGGAAATTTGTGTTTTGGAATATAACCTTCGCAAGATTTGAATATTTTCTTTGATTGCTTGGAATATAAGATGATTGCATATAGTAATTGAAAAAATTGCTTGGGTTGTCGAAGGAGGGGTTATAGGATACCCCAAATATTTCCCCCTTTTGGTGAAGGGGGAGAGGCCAATTATCAAGCTTTGACCTAAAAGAAATGGGATAAAATGCCTTGGAGATAAATGCAGAGTCAATATAGGAGTAGTATGTTAAGGATTGTAGTAGTAGAGTATCGTAGAACCAAGCCTAAGGAGGTAGTCCAAGGAATAGGTTATACAAAATATATTGAAAATACGGTTCTAATGCTATAGACGACATGAAAAATGGATAAACGATGCTAAAGATATGAAAGAAATAGTAACTAGGAATTAGTTGTCTGTTGGTCCAAAAATCTGTCGGGTGGGTAGATCTATGGAAAAAGCGAGCCAACGGTGTGCAGGGCATAGCCCCTCTTTGAGTCAAAGAAAGCGAAATTGGTTTATTGCTATTCTACCAGCAGTAATCTGTGCAAGTCTCACAATATTCTGCCTTCAGGGGTTGGGATCTCATCCCAGTAGGGGTATTTCCAACTGTAAAAGAAGGGAAAGGAATGAGGTGGGGAGATGGAAAAGATCTGAAGGGAGAAAAGAAATGAATTCCAAAGCAGAAAGGTCAGAAGGTCTATGATTTGGGTTGGTAGTAAATAGAGTGAACCTACTTGCATAGACGAATAAAGCAATATTGATGAATAAATGACAACAAAGTAGAAGTAGATTCAACAGAACAAACATACAGATCTAACATAAGAGAGGTCTAATGTAAAACACAAGTATTCAGCACAAAGTCTAAATATTGTATTAATATTTGTTTATGTTACAAAAAGTTCAAAGTCTTTTCTTCTTACTTCTATTTTTCATCTGAAAAGTATCCACCCCTGAATACAACAAGTATTCAAGTATTTATAGAAGAAGAGAGGAAAAGAAGGAAAAAACAAACCAACCACTTAATTACAAAATATCTTAAAGTCATTTGTTGACTTTTGGCAACTTGATGGATGTCATCATCCCATGGTGCAACATGGATGATATCATCATTTGTGTCAACATTCTTTTAGATATTTACAAAAAGAAGATAGAGAGGCATGAGACTATTCATCATCGTCCCACGGGTGAAGGGGGTATCCTCCTGCTTCTCGCTTTGCTCGGAGACGTGATGTGGGCGGGCCCGATATTCCATGAACTTGTTGATCATGGGCTGAAGTTGATCCTTGGAAGGATCCTTGTGACGATCACTAATAGCCTCGCAAGTTTCCCGCTCATTTGTGAGCTTTTATGGGAGCTTGGAATATTCGTTTTCTACCTCTATCAGGTACCCTATGAAGTCACGATAGGCCAGCAGGTTGTTGATGGATTCGGCGTCGAAAGTGACTTCGGTCCTGCCCCTGAAACGATCTCCTTAAAGATCCGAATAGTTTCATCTGCCTTTCTCAAGGTGAAAGAAGGAGTGAGCAAGCCCGGAGACATTCTCAGGAAAATTTGCTCCATTTGATGCATTGCATCCAGGGCTTCCTCCTTGACTTTGTCAATCTTTTCCAGGACAAACTCCAACTGATCGACCCGGTAGTCTAGAGTAGAAAGGATTTTGTTGAGGGCTCTGGGGTGACCGAAGACGCCGAACTTGACTAGATCTTCGACTGAACAGTCGAGCATTTTCTGGAAGGTCTCATGCTGCATCCTAGCATGGTCCAGCTCTTCAGAGATAGGTCCTGCAATCGCCTGGAGCTCTTTGTTCGCCTGACTGATATTCTGATACAATTTGGTGAACTTGACGATTACTCCCTCACTTTCTTTGAGGATTTGGCTTCTCCAGGTGGAAACTGCCATACCCTGCTCACCGATTTTGGCGTATTCATTTATCTTATCCTGGCTCAGAGGCTCAGGAGTTTCGGTGGCAGTTGTAGGAGGTGCACTGCCCATTTTCTGCAAGGCGTGGAGAAGATGTTTATTTTGCTCCTTTAATAGCCTCTTTTCTTCCTTTACTTCCTGGAGCTTCTTGCAAAGGGCGTCAACTACAGATAGGGCCTCTCCTTGAAGGCTTTCTGAAGACGTCCCCATTGTGACTTGGGTCACTGTATAATCTGTCAAAAATAGATCCTTTTTATCCTTTAAAGGATTGGGATACGCTATCTCCATTACTCTCTCTCTAACGCACTCTGAGAGAAGCGGGTTATAGGTTTTTGCTTCTTGGCCCCCTTTGATGGGATGATGGAGAAGTCCATCGGTGCGATAGGAACTTTCCTCTTTTGCTGGCTCAGGTGCTGAGAGATCCATGCTTTGGACTTATGGGAGTGGGACCGGAGAGCGAAGAGGGCAGCGGCAACAATAGCGGAGGGAAAATGCGTTGAGACACTTGGTGGCGGCATTGAATGAGAGGCCAGCGAAGTACTCAAGAGAGGAAGGGATCTGCGGGGGGGAGTAAGACGAGGAAATGGAAGGAGCCGAGAGATGAGGGAAGAAATGGTGGGGGACACTCCGTGAGAGAAGAGATGATAGATGACAAGGAAGGGGGAACAATAGAAGATGGGGGAGAGGATACGACCAAAGGAATGGTCGCTTGGGTCACGTGAGGAGGGGAAGGAGGAGAGGGAGAAGGGATAGAAGGGACCTCAACAGTTGTAGTAGCGGCGACATCCTGAGTGGATGTGCCCATCGGAACATCTTCAGGTCGCTTCTTCCTCTGGAGAAGCTAGAGTTACAACTTGTTCTCGTACGGCGGAAGGGGGACTCTCAGGAGCCTCTTCTTGGGCAGAGCTTGACTCGCCCTCTTTGTCTTTGCCCCTGCCCTTTGGTAGATGTTTTGGCCTGGAAGGTGCGTTGCCCAATGGAGATGTGGTGAAATCTACCCCGAGGTAGATGAGGCCATTCATCCTGCACCAGTGCTCTGTTCTCCGCAGAGTTTCTTTGACCCTTTCTTCAATGGTCTGGGGCGCTTTAGTTCTGTCGATTACAGCAAATGGCCAGTTGTCCCCATCCGTGTCAAGATATACCTGATCAACTTCTTGATCAGTAGTTTGATAACCTTTTGGGACAATGGCTACGCCGTACTGAATGATTTCGGCCAAAGCCAAGCGGGAGTGATCCTTTCTTCTGAGCTCGACCTCGTGATACAGGTTGATATAAATGTCCTCGATCTGCGGAATGTGGATTGGATCGAGTTTGGCCCTAGGAAGGCAATTCCTTGGATCGAAAGTGGGCCTTGCCGGGAAGTTGTGCTTCAGATTGAGCAGTTCTAGCTCTGCAAACATCTCCCGGGCTTTGTGGTGGGAAAGACAAGTGTACCTGCCCACTATGAGGGGGAAAGGAGTTCCACCCTTCTTTCTCTTCAAACACTTTTCGTGGTAGGTTATGAGCTATCTGGATAGCTCCAACAGGATCAGCTTGGGGCCGGCATATCTTGGCAATTTGGTGGGTTCCCCCAAGAAGTTGGCTGCCCTTAGATAGGTGAAGGTGAGAAATTGCGTGAATAAGGCCCCCCACTTCTCCGTTGCTGCAACAATGCTCTTTGTCGTTTGACCGTGAGTCATGTTTGGCCTCAAAAGGCAGACGATGCCGTAGAAGAAGGCATCGTTGATTTTGGTGAACCGCGAGATGTTGTTTTCCAGCTTCACTTCGGGTAGAATTCATGTATTTTTACTTGGGGCCAAACCCCGCATCGGCTCAATGCTGGATAATCCCTCTCTGAGGCCACAACATAAACTACGTAGGAGTTCATGTAGAACCTCCCCGTTGTGGTGAGTTGTTGGAGCTGCTCGGATATAATGCTGCTTATGATCTCCGCCCACTCGAAGTGTTGATCTGGAACGTTCTTGTTCATTGTCTCTAGGTACCTGAGCATCCACTTATGAAAGTAATGGGCGTCAGAAAGCCCAAATACTCTACTCAAGAACATGATGGTATCACTTAGTTCCTTAGAGAAATCACTTCGGTGAATAACCTGTGGCCATCTGGTCACCACCTTCTTGTTCTTTAGGTACACCTCATTCATCAATTGCATGCACTGGTCTTCATTGTCCTCCCAAGCCTTGGTGCAGTCTTCTTGTCTTGCGGCCACAAAGTGCCGGCGGTGAGAATGCCAAGCATAATTTCGAAGTGCTTAGGCATCGGGTTAATTACGACCTCGCCCTTCTCATTTTCGACACATCTTGTGTCTTTGTTATAACAATGGGCCACTACCATCATGAATTTGTTGTTCACTGCACTGACGGGGATCCCCCCAACAAAGTGCAGTCCACTGCCCACCAGTTTGTCCATCCAGGGACTTCCTGTGACTCTCCTTGTTCGGCCCGAAATCCTCCATATCGATGTGACCGAGCTCAAAGTCTCTTATATCTAGGTCACATTCTCGCTGGGATTGGGCATCCCCCTCGATATTTGTACTTCATCTCCTCCTGTCGACACTAAAATTTTCCTCCGTAATTTCTATTTCATTAATGTATGTATTAGGAATAGGATGTTGTTAAATAGTAGCGTCGATAGAATATAACGGCGCCACAGATGCGGTGCCACCAATAATGTGGAGTACGGTAACAGTCAAAGTACAATAGGAATGTTGTAAAAAGTAAATATTTGTCGTAAGTGGTCCGGTAATGTTAAAATGTCAAAGTTTGGGTAATTAGAGAAGTAGGGTCTACGTGATTAGGAATTAGAAATATTATATTGGTAATAAGGACAAGGAGTGAGGTCATAAATATTTTGTATATTTTATTTGTAAAAAGTCTAAAAATGTGGAACCCATGTAAAATGATAAGGTTTATCTTATCTTAAAAGATAAGCTTACATGTACAGATAAGAGTTAAGGTATGGAATATTATTCGTCGAGTGAATTTCTTATCCTATCTTAGAGATAAGATGGATAAGCCTGGAAGTTCTATAAATAGAGAGCCACCCCCTCATTTAGCATAGAAAGAAGTAGTGAGAAATATTGTAGGAAGTGTGCGAAGGAAGCCATCGGTTTAAAGGTGTGTTGAAGAAGCCATTAAGAGGTGTAATTGTAAAGTTTCTCCCATAGTCTTGGTGAAAGGCAAGTGAAGTCAAAACACTTGAAGTACCTCATGGGTGAGATTGTAATGATTTCATGTTAATATTATAATTTATTTTGATATTTGATTTGTCATCATTACGTCTTATCATAGTCGATGGTATTCTTGTGTTATGTTGTTGTTTTGTTTCCAGATTACATCCACCAAACTAAAGGTTTGTGCATTAGTAAATAATCATAAGCGAGGAGTTCCCGTGAAGAATTATCATAGTCTTAGGATTGGTGATGACATTTTGGTTCCGTTCTTGGGACCATTCCTCGTTAGTGGATTTTACGGAGAGATATTCCCACTTAGTCAAAAATCAATTAGAGGGTAACCTTGTTTTTCTTGTGCATAGTAGTTACCATGGTAAAGTCATTTTTGCCATGAATAGTAGTTACCATGGTAAAGTCATTTCTTTGGAATAGTATTTACCGCATGAAAGTCACTTTTTACCGTGAATAGTATTTACCACAAGTAACTTCACTTTTTACCGTGAATAGTATTTACATGATAACTTCACTTTTTACCGTGAATAGTGTTTACCACAAGAAAAGTCAATTTTACCGCGATAAGTCAAGTTTTACCATAGTTTACCATGGTCATTTCTATTTTACTTGTAGAAAGGTGTAAAGTCACTTTCTAGTATAGTGATTCCAATTATTTGTACACATAAATCTTGTTGATTGTAGTTGTGAGTTGGTACTTCACGGTGGTTACTTTTGAAAATGGGAAAGATTCCTATTTTTTCAGCTCAATCTAATGAAGATGCTTCTTCTTTCATTCAAGAGTTTAAGCGATCTTGTATTTGTAATGGCCTTATAAGAAGGAACAATGGACTGAATTTTTCCTACCTTTTTGGATGGTTCAACACTTAGGTGGTTTGAAACACTAGGTGATAATGTGAAAAATTCATGGGATTTATTCAAGCTGAAAGTTTTCTTGAAAAATTTGGTGAACAACGAAATATGCGAGATCTCATGATCAAGATCACAAAGCTATCCCAGGAGAGAAGGAGAAGATAAGGGATTATCATGCTCGTGTTCTAGAGATAAGGAGGAAGCTCGATGCCCGATCCGGAAGGAAGGACTAGCGGATGGGTTGATGAATGGCGTGGATAATCTCCTCTGTAAGCACTTCATTCTTGGGATGAAGCCGAGAGATCGGACAACGAGTGAAGTATGACCGCCCGACTACTATTGAACAAGCGAAAGGAGATTGCGAGAAGGCGAAGAAAGCATGGAAGAGGAGCCCAAAGAAATTGTTGCTAAAGTAGAGCCTACACCAACACCTTTGGTCCGAATCCACAACCACTCCCGGTGAGCACAAATATTTCTCCTAGTACATCTACGAGTATGAAGATCTTTCAAAAAGATGGGTCGATTAACTATTAATCTTCTTGAGAAAGGAATTTAGTTCTTAGGGAGGAGATAGAGGTCCAAAAAGAAATATTTCTGAAGTTGTTTGTTATGGTTGTTATAAAAATGGTCATTATAAGTATAATTGTCCGAGATAGAGCTTCACATCAGTAAAGGAGATAATGATAAAGGAAAAACACACCGTGAATTCTTTTGATGTAGTAGATAAGAGCGAGAAATAATGAAGTAGATGTGTTTGTAACAAAAAGAAAGAAAGAAAAAGATAATCAAGATGGAAATGATCCTAAGAAGATGAAAGAAGAAACTAGTAAGAAACATAGGAGAAAAAGTTGGGTGTGCGGGATTTTCGATTTCACGGGGGCAAGGACCATACTCCATCTTGGAAGATCTGTCCAAAGGCTGCAAATATTACATATGGTCAACTCTTGGCTATGTCTTCGAGAAGAGGCGGGAGTTGCGAGGTGGACTCAATGCTCGAAGAAGGAAGGAGGTTGAGGTCCCTGTTTTGGAGGCGAGGCGAGATCCCTATGCTCCATGTGAGGTATTATGTAATGGTATTTCAATTCATGATGTCTTAGTTGATGGAGGTCTTTGCGATTAATGTAATGGCCAAGTCTGTAATGAATATGTTGGGTTTAAAAATTGATCGCCCTTCAACACTTATGTTAAGGTCATTAAATAAAGGAAAAACTAAACCGAAGGTGTAGTTTCAAACGTGGCAAAATCTGTTATGGGTGTGGTATGTGTGGTAGACTTTCGGGTGATGAAAAATGGTAGTGCTGTTGCGTACCCATGCTCTTGGGAAGACCATGGTTAAGGAGAGTTCATGCAAAAACTACTAGAATGAAGGTTTCATGACACTTGGACGTGGTAGAGAGAGGTGAAGATAAATGTGATCCTCGACATCATAAAGCGAGAACACTGTGGATTCAAGTGATGAAACCCGATGATTGGACATCCTCTGGTTACTCTAGTACCGGTGAAGTGGACACCGAAGATGAAGAAAGTGAGGTGGATGTTTGAGTCATGGATATCCTTCCAGTCACACCAACTCATGACCCCATAAAATTATCATCGAAGAAGAAGTTGATAATCGTCTCCAACAAATAAAGATTGGTGATCTTTGTGATGGAGAGTGAGAAGGAATCCTACCTCCGGCTCTTTGAAGGTACATACACCTATTCACTTTTGATTACAAGGAACTCCGTCAAGTAAGTTGGGTAGAACATTGTATTGAGTGGTAGATGGTGAGAAGCCCATAAAGCAAATGCCATATAGAATGAATCCTAATTTTTCCAAGACGTAAAAGAAGAAATAGATAAGTTGCTTGATGCGGGATTCATATTTGTTGTGGAGAATTCATAATGGGTTTCTCCCATTGTGATCTCAATAAAAAGAATGGGAAGCTACGCATTTGTGTTGATTACAGAGGAAGCTTAATAAGGCAACAAAGAAGGATCATTACCCTCTTCCATTTTCGAGATCGGATCTTGGGCCAAGTAGTAGGCTGGCCAGAGTCTATAGTTTCTTTGATGGATATAACTCTGAACCAAGTTCGTATAGCGAGAAAAATATCAGGTGAAGACCACGTTCACCACTCCTTGGGAACGTTTGCTTATAGAGTTATGCCTTTTGGGTTGTGTAATGCTCCGGAACATTCCAGCGTTTGATGAATAGGGTGTTCGAACCCTACATTGGGACCTTCATCGAGTATTTACGGATGATTTTTACATCTATGGGAGAAAGTTGGACCACTGCACTTTGAAAATGGAGACAACATTTCAAAGGTTAGATGAAGCACAAGCCTCACTAAACCCTACAAAGTGTGTCTTTGGATGTTAAAGGCGTTTTGTTAGGGCATGTTGTATTCGAGAGATGGTATTGATGCGATCTGATAAAGTTTTAAAAATCAAAGATTTACCATTTCCTCTTAATAGAAGTAAGTTGAGATCATTTTTAGGCCATGTGGGTTCTATAGAAGGTTCATCAAGAATTTCTCAAAGATTGCACAACCACTAACCCGATTCTTGAAGAAGGATGTTACTTATGAACCGGGAAATAAGGCGCATGAAGCTTTTGGACAATTGAAGGAAGCCACAGGTGTCTTCACTGTTTTTGAAGAATCCAGTTGGAGCAAGCCATTCATTGTGTACACTTGATGCCTCGATGATAGTACTAGGAAGTACTTTGAGCCAAAAGGATAAAAATGGGAATGAACATCTAATTTACTTTGGGAGCGACAAATGAGCAGTCTTGAGGTAAATTATCTTATGAATCAAAAAGAGGCTTTGGCTATCATTTTTATCAGTAAAGAAGTTTAGAAATTACTTGCTAGGGCAAAAATTTCTAGTTATAATGAGATCATCGAGGCTCTAAAATATATTGTAAATAATCCTAACCCATCGGGGAGGATAGCAAGATGGATAATTTTGCTACTGAGAGTTTGAATTTGATATTATAGATAGGCCGGGAAAAAGCATGTCAATGCAGATGCACTCTCTCGAGCCTATGATGGTTTAAGATCATCTTGTGATGATGATGATTTCCCCGATGCAACATTGTTATCCCTTGACACAATCCTTAGTGAATACATAGATATTTGGAATTATCTGAATGAATTCAAGTTTCCTGATGGTGCCAATGCAAAGACTAAGAGAAATATTACTCAAGCCAGTCGTCCATATTCTATTCTGCATGGAGTATTATTTCGAATAGGACCTGATGGACAATACAAGAGGGCAGTTGGACGTGATCAAGGGAAGGAACTGCTAGAAGAATTCCACAATGGTACATGTGGAGGGCACTTCTCTGGACAACTTACAACAAGAAGGATCTTGGATGTAGGTTATCACTGGCCCACTCTTTTTAAAGATTGTTATAATTATTGTAAGACATGTGATATTTGTCAAACACATGGTAACCGTAAGACTTCATCAGCTCCATTATGTCCTATTCTTCCCCTTGGTCCCTTTGAAAAGTGGGAATAGACATTGTAGGTCCACTTCCAACTACATCACGCAAAATAAGTATATTGTAGTTGCCACGCATTATTTAACCAAGTGGGTTGAAGCTAGGCCATTGAAAACAACTTCATGGATGAAGTGGCAAGGTTCATGTATGAACGCATTGTCACCGAGATTTGGTTGCCCATTAGAAATTGTAATGAGATCAAGGAAGCCACTTCATTAATGAGGTGGTAGAAGCCTAGTCAATAAGTTTTCTATTAAGCACGGAAGGCAACAACATACAAGCCAAGTACAAATGGGCCAGTGGAGCGAACAAATTTTGTGTTGTGTCAAATTCTAGCAAAAGATGCGGCCTTGCAGTACATAAATGGGATAAAAGGATTCATGCGGCATTGTGGGCATATAGGGCAACATCAAAGTCAGCAACAGGATACTCCCCATTTCGGTTGGCCTATGGCATTGATCCAATTCTTCCTATTGAGTTTGATATTCCCACCTTGTGAGAGTTATGAAAAATGAAAGGATGGATGAAAGTGATTCATAAAAAAGAAAGGTTGGTACATCTTCATTTCTTTGGAGGAAATGAGAGAAATAACAAAGGATCTGAGCCATAAGAAGAAAATGAAAGCGAAGGAATACTTTGATCAAAGATCCGGTGGTCTCCATTTCATGTGAATGACTTGGTTCTAGTATATGATTCTAGATACAAAAAAAAAGAGAGAAAATTTCTTTCAAAATGGATGGGGCCCTACAAAATAGTAGTGTGCATGAAAATGGTACGTGCTGCTGGATTGGAGGAATTGGATGGCACTCCCATTACGAAATGGGTCAACCACGACAAGTTGAAGATTTTCCAAGCACCATAATAGTCTACTCAGGACGGAGTAGAAGCTAGGAAGGGGGAAGATGTCGACACTAAAATTTTCCTCCGTAATTTCTATTTCATTAATGTATGTATTAGGAATAGGATGTTGTTAAGTAGTTAGCGTCGATAGAAGATAACGGCACCGTCGATGCAGTTGCCAATAATGTGGAGTACGGTAACAATCAAAGTACAATAGGAATGTTGTAAAAAGTAAATATTTGTCGTAAGTGGTCCTAGGTAATATTAAAATGTCAAAGTTTGGGTAATTAGTAAAGTAGGGTCTACGTGATTAGGAATTAGAAATATTATATTGGTAATAAAGACAAGGAGTGAGGTCATAAATATTTTGTATATTTTATTTGTAAAAAGTCTAAAAATGTGGAACCCATGTAAAATGATAAGGTTTATCTTATCTTAAAAGATAAGCTTACATGTACGAGATAAGAGTTAAGGTATGGAATATTATTCGTCAGAGTGAATTTCTTATCCTATCTTAGAGATAAGATGGATAAGCACTGGAAGTTCTATAAATAGAGAGGCCACCCCCTCATTTAGCATAGAAAGAAGTAGTGAGAAATATTGTAGGAAGTGTGCGAAGGAAGCCATCGAGTTTAAAGGTGTGTTGAAGAAGCCATTAAGAGGTGTAATTGTAAAGTTTCTCCCATAGTCTTGGTGAAAGGCAAGTGAAGTCAAAACACTTGAAGTACCTCATGGGTGAGATTATGCTTTCATGTTAATATTATAATTTATTTTGATATTTCAGATTTGTCATCATTACGTCTTATCATAGTCGATGGTATTCTTGTGTTATGTTGTTGTTTTGTTTCAGATTACATCCACCAAACTAAAGGTCATGTGCATTAGTAAATAATCATAGCACGAGGAGTTCCTGAAGAATTATCATAGTGCCGGATTGGTGATGACACTCCTCCTGTAAGCTTGGCTTTACCCTTAGACTTGGTTGGCCTCTTGTTTGATGTAGACATATGTAGTTCTAAATTCGAGTTTCGATCTGCAAGAAGAAGAAGCAAAACCCAATGCGAAAGAGCCATGTTAGCTGTCAGATCTCCCATTAAAGCATTGGCTGAAGGAAGAGTTAGCAATTTTAAGGCCTCGGGCGTAGGGTGCATGAACACTTGGTTGCGGGGTTAAATAGTATGGCGCACGAAGAAGGATGTTACAAGGATAAATCGGTGCCAAAGGGCGTAAGGCACATGGATACTACACATGAAATTTTTGTTGTTGTAAGCGGAAGTGCGCCTGCGCCATTTATATGCGTTTATACTTGAGCATGTATTTTTCATGTTACATGGAACTTTGGTGCGCCGAAGGGCGCAGGGTTGATGTGTGTAACATAGGCTTTATGTGCACAAAAGGGGAACTTGGCGTGGCGCAGGGAAGGCTTGCATGACATTGTGTTGCTGTAAGAGGGGATGCGCCTGCGCTTTTGTTTAGGATTTACTCGGTTTCACATGGCGCGGGTAATTTTCATGTTGCAGCGGGATCAGTGCGCCGATGGCGCGACAGTATTTCATGTAACAGGCGTGGCAAATGCGCCAAGAGGAAAAAACACAGTTTAAGCTAATCTTTCAAGTTTTCTCCTTCCCAACAGTTCGTGATCTTGTAGGCCTCTTTTACAGGGTTTTTTGGATAGTAAAGGGGGCACAACAAAGAGGATCCAAGCTATTTTTGAGGCAGAGCCCTCCTTACCAGCAGATCTGGAAAGAGGAGGAAGAACTTGGGGGAGAAAGACAAAGGCATGAACAACAAAAGAGGGGTTTACAAATCCATGCCTTCTACTACACAAACAAACAACCAACAGCAAAAACACAAGAGGAAAAAGGACCACCTACCAAGAATATATATGACGTGAGAGACGAGGCGGGGTCCACGAACGTGATACAAGGACAACATGCATGCTTTGTGAGTGTAGAGGACTAAAATCTATCACGTGCTTATAATTGTGAAAGTGATAGGGCGGATGAGCCTATATATAGGAAAAGGTGCAATAAATGCGCCAACTACTTTTTAAGGGGCACATCAAAACACCTGTCGACACTTCAAACTTTGCGCCCTTTGACGCACCAAAATGTGTGTTAACACGTGATTATGTGCACCTTTGGCGCAACAAAATACTCATCAACACTAAAATACGTGTGCCTTTGCGCACCAAAACGTGGCGCAACAATCATGTTGTTGACACAAAGGCGCATGTGCCTTGGCGCATGCGAAAGGCGCATCACGGGAGGTGCACCAAAACATGTGTCGAAACTTCAAACTGTGCGCAAAGGAAATGAAGGGGACACATACTTACTCGTGTTGCACTGCATAAAAAGGTGCGCCCAACCAAAAAAAGGCTAAGTTCGGGAAACTAGATTTCTCGGAAAGGGATTTTGTACCATTCCGAACACAAGGGGTCCCTGACGAGGGACCAGAATAAAATTTTGATTGGGTTACTCGTGAAATTGCCCTTGTCAATTTTACGAGATAACATTGTAAATAAATCGTAGTAAAGGAATGATAGTAATAATAGGTAATAAGATTTTACTATAAATAGTAAGGTGGAAAATTAAAAAGGCACTTCATTTATAAATTGGAGAATTGTGATTTGAGCTCCGAGAAAAGCCACGTACATGAGAGGCCATGCCGACTAGGTGCGAGATGGCGATAGAGGCTATTTCTACATGGACAATGAATGGATTGGTAAGTGATGTATTATACATATCAAACTAGGCATATAGAGGTAGATTTGGTCATTTTTTTGAAAATTTGAAAATTAAAAAATCTTTTTAGGTGTTTCTATCCAAGATGGTGCCGGATGGGACAATTTTGTCCTTTGGATAGGATTGTATGGATCGAGTGGTAATATCCCAATTATGGATGCTAGTCTTTAGAGAGTATGGGCGCTCATGTCCAAGTGTGTGTGGCAGCTTGTATGTCGTCTTGACCATTTTATGAGTACTAATGTTGTGATTGTCGTCTTCTTTGTGTTTTACAATGAGATATACACTCGAGGGAGTTTTGTAGAGGTAGAAACTTATCCACATTACTGACATTTGTCTTGGAGGAGGAGAAGTGGGATGTTTTAGACCACGTTGAGCTATGAAACATTGTTATATTGGGGAGATACACCATAATATGCATATGATGACTGCATTGTGTGAGAGGTGGTGTGCAAATACTTACACATTTTGGTTACCCACTAGTGAGATGATGGATGACATTAGAGGATGTATATAAGATTATTCGCTTGCTAGTTGTGGGAGAGAGAGAGTACATGTAATGGTCCTAAGAGATTCACTAAGGTAGTAGAGGTCACAAGACAATATTTTGTAGGGTCACGAGCACGTGCTTGAGTCATCGATCATGCTAGATGACATTGTGAGATTAGGTGTTCCGCAATTGCGGAAGTTTATTGTAGTGATACTAACATCTAGTGTGGTAGTGGATGGAGGCGGGGTGTCTATTTCATATAGGATGCATGATATTTTCCAGAGTATTGAGGAGCATGACACATGATATGCATGGAGTCAATGTGTGTTGGCACACTTATACAAGGATTTGTATCACTTTACATAGGAGGAGCATCTTTGGTGGTATAAGAGCCACTACTTTATTACATGTGTGGGCATATGAGAAAATTTTTATAGTCCGACTATTAAGTGGGCCGAGGGTGGATTAGGGTAGGACATAGATCTTCACAAACTTGATGGGTGGGCTCAAGGAAAAGATGGTTTGATAAGATGACCTACAGTCGATGTTGAATAAGATGGGGCCCCGAGGCATTATTTGGAGACCATATAGGGACTATGGAGGGTGGGTAGATGATGATATAGAGATGCAATGCATTCGACACACCATGTGTTTACAGGATATGTTTCAAAGTAAATTTTACAACCCCTCCCCCCCCACCCCAAAAAACAACAACATACATATTAATTGATGAATTTCTAAAACTCACTTTCAAAAGTAAGGTGAATCATAGTAAAAATTGTTTTGTGGGGATGGTGATTTTTTTTTGCTAAAATTAGTAAAAGTTTGATTCTCAGAACGATAATTTTTTTTTGCATACTACATATATGGTAGCATACATAATGCTACCAAATTTGGTAGAATTATGACATGTTACCAATTAGATAGCATATAAAATGCTATCGACTGATAGCATTCTATATGCTATCGACTGGTAGCATGTTAATGCAGAATGCTCTTGGTGATAGTATACATAATGCTACCTTTGGTCGGTGACATACATAAGGCTAATGTACGGTAGCATTCTGCATACTACCGACCGGTAATATACTGAAGATTATTGGTCCGTAGTATGCAAAATTTTGCTTGCTGCTCTAATGTCAAACTTTCACTAAATCTTGCAAAAAAATCACCATCCCCACAAAATAGAATTCTACCATTCGGTAACATACATAATGCTAATGTCCTGTAGCATTCTCGCATGCTATCTCGTATGCTTTCTGCCACTAGCTTTCTATATGTTACTGACCACTAGCCTTCAGATACTTTAGGATGGTAGCATTCACGCCGCTACTGTGCGATAACATTAAGAATGCTACCAACAGTAGTATTGTACATGCTACATGCATGTAACATTCTCGACGATATCGACGCCTCGCATGAAAAATGCTACCGACCAATTACACGCTCTCCATTTCTCTTTATAAATACATCGAGCCTATTAATTTTCACTTTACAAAAAATGAGAAAAACAACCTCTGCCATCCACCGAAAACCAGCTCATGAGCCAAGTCATCTCCAAATGAGGAAAGTCATCTCCAAACAAGAAGTTAGGTCACCTTCATTTCTAGAGTCCAAACAATAATTTACGTCATCTCCAAATAGGACTTTAGGTCATCTCCAAATAAGAAGGTCATCTCCAAACAGGAAGCTAGGCCATCTCTAAAGTCCAAATAGGAATGTCTAATAGTCTATTCGAGTTATTACAAAAATGCCGAGAAGGAATTTTTTTCCAAAGTGTAGAACAACCTCAAATCTGTAAGTTTTCTTATAAGAGCCTTGTATTTCCTCAACTATACAAACTCCTATCATATCCCAATTCATTTTCATAATGGATTGATGCCTCTAGTTTCATAGGGATAGTTTATATGCCCTAGTTTCCTAAGACACCAAAACACTTAATAACCTTCTAACAACCTATAACAATTCCTCTTGTACTTTTTCCATTCAAATCCCATCACACACACTATCCTTTAGAACGTCCCTTGAAGACATTCAACATTTGACAAGACTACCACACAAAGATGTGGATCCTGTCACAACGAAGGCCATTTTGTCTGATGAAGATATCAAGTATTTGGAGTCTCATTACCAATTATCTATTGATGTAGCTACTGGTAAGTAACTAAGTTTCAAATAATCATATTACTATTTATATCATTTTTAATTTTAGGAATTTTGATTTTATGTTATTTAATATTGATAAATTGTCTCCTTACATTTACAGTTCCCCAAATCCTTCAAAAAGGGAATTCCCCTCAAGGATTTCAGTAACCCTTTTCTACAAGGTATGGTGCAATTTTTTAGGCCATAATCATATTGCAGGTAGATATACAAATATTCCATTTTGGGCCCTTGCTTATATCGTGCGCACCCTCAATGGCCAAAAATATGATTGGTGCACTTTCTTATCCTCTAGGATAAGAAATGACCTAAGTAACATTAATGTGAATGAAATGTTACTATTAATTCTACAAATTTTATTCTTGCTTTGTATTATGAATCTCTTTTCAATTTACGTTACACCCCTACTCCTACCGCTCTCCACATCAAGCTTACAACTATGTCTTTAACAATTGAACAACAAGAGGTCAATCCCAACTCCCAAATTTATGATTATTTTCTTTTTAATCATTATCATTAATTTTCTTAATAGTTTATAAATTATATTTGGAATTAATGTTTAGTTCACTGTTGAATTATAATAGGGGTTAGTTGCATATGCAGAACCAAAAGAGAGGCTTCCATAAAAGGGAATTTCCCATCAGATTCCAAAGATTCAATTAGTGTTTCGGAAGATCAATAGACCGAGGACACCACCACTCGGTTCACTCCACAAATAAGCACTTATCAAGTGAAACAAATGAGGAGTTCCTTAACTCCTCGTCCAATTGACACGTCCACCATGCCACTAATCACATGTTTTTAATATTTCTATATTCCAATATGTTTAACGTATATATAATTTCATATAAATATAAATTAAAAATTTATAACTTGTTTACATTCCTTTGTCCTCCTCTAAGAGCTTAGGTTTATATCATCCGACTCATGCTAGCCTAATTTTTATATGAATTTGATGAAATCGGGATGAAGATATATCTTCATTACAACAACGTATGTATCTCATTTATGTTTTAATTTTAATTAATTTTTAGTTTGTTATAAATTATTTTGTTTTAAATGAAGAAATTGATAAATTTAAATTGTTAATGGTTAATTACATTTAGATCAACACTACTAGTACCAATCCCACTCCTAGTCTTTTCAGTCTACCCAACAACCACCACAACAAATACAATTACAACAACTACAACAGGCACCATCTGCATCCCAGATAAAATCTCCACTAATAAGTAATGTTTTTAATCATATATGATATATAATTTTCTATTATTCCCTTCTTATTATGTTTTTCATTTCAATTTCTCATGTTTTCTACAATTGATTTTTGCAGTGCCTCCTCCTCTATTCCAAATACATCTGATTCTTTGAGGAAAAAGATACCACGCTACCGCCATAAAAAATGTCAGGACCATGGGCATTGAGAAACATATTTTATTTAATGCTCCAACTTCAAGCAAGGGAACCCTTAATTTTGGAGCTGATTTTCCAACTTTTTGTTGGGAAATGTTACTAGTGTGTGGGGTGTTTTTGTTTTGAATGAGATTGATTTGGATGAGGAATATCTTGACATTGAAAGATACAATGAGGATAAGGCACTTTTAAATAACAAGATATGATTCATGGGATAAGGGAACCTTCTCTAGCGAGAGAAAAAAGATCAAACACATCATCTGCTGGAGAAACTGCCTTGAATGATGATGAAAAAACCATTTTTCACTTAATAGTTTTTGGTGACAATTGTCTAGCCATAGTGAATGATATTTTATCTAAGGATATAGAACTATTAAGATTGTGGGAGTTTAGGGAAAATGTTTTGATTAAATAAATAAATTCTTGATTTAACAACCACTCCCAAAGACATTTATTATATTCTTCGGTTCAAAACGAACCAACTAAGCTTGATATTTTGATGAATCAAGTTATTTATAGTATTGTGTCTTATACTAATACTTATAATGATGATGTATTATATTTAATGTTGAACATAATAG
Organism: Taxus wallichiana var. yunnanensis; assembly: GCA_018340775.1. Lineage (NCBI taxonomy): Eukaryota > Viridiplantae > Streptophyta > Pinopsida > Cupressales > Taxaceae > Taxus > Taxus wallichiana. The sequence continues at coordinate 536,623,271 of CM031241.1, read as the reverse complement.
AGAATTTAAATGCAAAATCACAAGCCTATCATAATATGTGGTCAAGAGACAAAGGCCTTGTTGTTATTGCAAATGCAAAAAGGGATAAGGCATTGGTAAGTTTTAATTTATAATTTTAGATACGACTTACAATTTTTTATTTTTAATTTTTTTAAAAAAAAGGATTCAAAGTACCAAAATTTGAAGAATGAGGCTATAATGCTTGATGTGCATTTGAAAAGTGCAAGGAAAAGTTTAATTGCAACAATTGATTTGAAGAAAAAGCTTGTTATTTTAAACAAGAAAATAATACCTTAAGAAGGATAATAAAGGAAAATGGAATGGATCCTAAAATATTGTTGAAGAAGAAAATTGAAGAGGATCCAATGTTACTATCATATGATGCAAAAAAACCCGAACTTCAAATCCTTTCGAATATCAATGCATCTGTGAAGGATCTTGTTGAGTCGGTGTTTTAAAAGAAGGTTTTGGTGCAGAGGACTCAAGAAAAAAATGAAAGAATCTACTTCTTAAGAATGTAGCTAAGATGAAATTATGAAAATTGTCATTTGAAACTCTTGTTGTAATTTATAAAATAGTTTAATATTCAGACTATAAATATATATACTTTTCTAGAAATTTGTATCTTCTTCATTATATGAAAAGATTGAGAGTTTAAATTTATATCCAGTTTTGTACTTGTATTATATTCATGCGTAAGTTCTCCAAATAATGCTATGCTATCATGTTAATTTAAGAGACAACATAAAAAACAAGTATGCCATTTCTCGATTATAAAATCTAAACAAATTACAACAATAAATTTATTATCCAATAAAGAACATGTATATATCACAAATAACAAGTTACATACTTATAATTTGATATAAATTTTGATTTACATAAATACTATGTCGATACGTACATGTTTAGTCTATATCAGGTATCTCAAACAATTCTTGACTATTTTTAATAATTATTTATGGGTATTTTTAAATTTTTTTGTCTTACTATTGTTTATTTTCTAAATGTAATCCAATGATCAAGAGTCAAAACAATCATATAGTAAGTTGTAACAATCAAAACTTAATTAGGAAAGACAATGAAAAAATTAAATAATTCATATATTTGTAAATAAAAATAAACAAACAACGATCTTACTGAAACTATCTTTCAATAAAGAACACAACATGTCAACTACATAATAATGTTATATGAAATTTTAGTTCTAGAAATACAATGTTCTTAAATCATTAGTTAAAATCAGGTAGTTGAAACATTCTTGGACCTTCACTAACTTGTTCTTCATAACTCACACTCATATCTAATGTCCCAGAGGCATATTCAGTGTGAATGTCCATATATTCTCTTCTGGTGGCTGTATTAAAGACCCCTCTCCTATCTATAAGAGAAATCCATATTTCCAGTGCTCTTTCATACAAGAATGTGTCCATAGAATATGGTGAAACATACAATCTCAAACAAGTCTCTAAATTTTTATCCAATCTGTTTTGGATTTTTGACTTAACAAATGTTAATGCACTAAAAACCCTTTCATCTTCCACTGAGCCCAATATCATTGTTTGACACAATTCATATAATCGAAATATTCAAAATACTTCCTGCAGGATGCTACTAGGATACAACTTTTTCCATATCCATGTAATAACACCTTTTTGTTGGTTCAATTAGATAATTATATTGATCAATCATTGTGAGCGTGAAATGAGATGACTAAGACGTTAGTAATTCCTTTTCGTAAGACCTTTAATTTCAACTCCTTGGAACTCTATAGATTTATTGAAATGCTTAATGAGAGTTTCCATAAATTTGTAAAATAAATTTCTTATGCCTTCTTTACCTCTATTAGGATTCCAAAAATTAGGATACACCACTGCCATGGCCTCAAGCAGGTCATCCCTTTTAAAACGTTCTTTGATCTCACGGGATAAGCTTTCTAAAAAAATTCTTAATTTTATTCGTGTTTCATATATAAACTTTTCATATAAATTATGTGTTACAGTACTTCTTTAAGATCTGATTACTGTGATATCTATTTTTTTGGAAAGTGTGCATTGAAATCTCCATCCCATTAAAAAAATACAAAGATGGTTATTGATATTGAATTTCAAATAGATTTTGGATCCTTTATATCTGTTAAAGTTTTCCAACTACTGAAAATGGTCCTTTAAAACTTTCTTTAGAGTTGTATAACATATCAAGAGATAGACATACATGTTTTCTCAACCTTATGAAGTCAAAAATATATATGGATCTTTCTTGAGCATGTTTAATTAAGAAATTGATTTCCTTCAACATAGGGAGAATATCACATAGTGTCAATAATGTTTCCAAATCTTTTAAATGATACAAAAAATCTTTTTCTTTGTCAACTTCCCTACGATATTTAAACATGAAACCTGCTAAAGATGAATATTCTTCAAAATCCTGGCATGCAGCTCATACATGGAAATCCATATTGTATCAAAATCTTTAAGGATCTTTTTACCATCAATAAATCCAATTGTAAATTTCTAAAACTCTAAAAATATTTTTGGACTACTCACCATGTAAGCATGTAAGTCATGGATGAGCTCTTCCACTTTAGTGACATTTTCAAATGTGCTAACAATTTTGTATGCAAGGTTCATTCTATGATCCATGTAATGAATTGGAATCATGTATGGGGCAATTTTTTTGTAGGAGAACACAAAGTCCACTCTTATGACCCCACATTAATGATGTACCATAAGTATCAACACACCAATTGATTAGCAATTGCATAGTCATCCATTCTCGTTATTGATCGAATAGGGCAAAGCTTGATAATTTTATTGATATGTAAATATGAAAATTACAAAAAAATGGAGAGAACTATAATATGTATAGGCATTGAACAACTTCTATCTAGTCCATAAAAATGGATCGAATCATCTAAAATAAAAATATATAGAAATAACATATTGCCCCTAATTTCTGCTAGTAACTACTTCGGGAGATATCGGTACACACACAATAGAAGTTTCCCACAAACATAGGGATGAGACCCTATCTCATAGTTAACTAACAACTAATAACAACTAACACCTATTGACTTAAGTTAAAGTAAAATCTAAATATTTTAACTTATTACATTTATTCAAATATATACTAATGATGAATTATGCTAAGTTTTATTTCTGACATCCCCCTTAATTTAACATAGTCTCAAGTGAAGAGGAGAGAAATTATTTAAAGTCGTTATATTTGTCTTGAGTAAGTGACTTTGTGAGGACATCTCGCATGCTTTGCATATCTCATGTTGAGAAATATTAGAGCTAGATTTTGTTGTTCTAAACATGTCACGAATGAAATGTACATGCACCTCAATGTTTTGGGTGCACTCATGAAAAAATGGATTTTGAACAATTCTTAGTACCCCTTCTTTACCAACATGTAGGATAGTTAGATTTTTTTGGTATTCCCAATCCTTCAAGTATACGTTAGATCCATATCACTTTAAAGACAACTCCACATGTTGCATGATATTATGATTTTATGGAGGAGCTTGAAACACAAGTCTACTTCTTACTCCCCCACGATATCGGTCTAGATCCCAAAAAGAATACAAATCGTGAAGTGGATTTCCTATCACCTATGCTTCCTACATGATTTGAATATGAATATCTCGTCGAGTAAAGAAGTTATCATTCTTCTTGAATTCTAGGCCATAGTCCATAGTTCCTTTGATGCATCTCACTATTTACTTTGCTGATTTCTAGTGAGAAATCCTTGGTTCTTACATGAACCATGAAAGATAGCTGACTACATAGCTAATAGCTGACCTAGTGTAAGTCAAGTAGATGAGAATCCCAATCAACTGCTAATAAAATGTTTCCTTTACTTGTGGTGATGGATCTATTCGAGATAATTGAAGTCTTGTATCCATAGGTGTGGCAATTGGCTTACAATCCATCATATTGAAATTCTCAAGTGTTGTCTTAGCCTATTTCACTTATGATACAAATATATGATTTTCTCTTTACTAATCTTCAAGTCTAAGACACTAATGCAGCAGCTCAAGATCGATCATGTCAAATGATTGTGTTAGATCTTTCTTTGTTGACTCAATCATCCTCAATGATCCTCCATTGATGAATATATGATTTACATATACTAAAATGATCACTATCCCCCTTACTTTTTGAGATAGAGATTAAGATCGCATGTAATCTTGTTGAATCCATGTTAAATGAGATGCTCATCGATTTTTATGTATCATGCCCTAGGAGGATTCTTTGTTGGGGTTAGCACACCGGTTGTACAGATAATATATCAGATCTAAGCGTACATGCAAATAAAAACGGATATTCTACTAAAAGAAATATACAATTCAAGAGACATAAATCAACACAAGATTTAACATGGTTCACCCAGTGTGGGCTACGTCCACCAAGAAACAAGCCAATCTATTATCCAAAGCTTTGACAAGATATACAATGAAGATTTACAATCTTCCACACCTCTCAGATGTTCAATACTGTCTTCCTTCAAGCTTTTGCCTTCTTCACCAAGAATTCTCTCCTTCACAATTATCTTGTAATTATGATCAATCCTCTAACTCTAAACCCTAGCTTTATGCTTTAAATAGTCGTTTTAGAATTTAGGGTACTTAGCCATGTAATTACATTCATTAAATCTATTCCAATGCTAAAAATAGAAATAAATCCCGAGAGTTAATTAAAAACTGCGTCGAACCGATGCCCGATGCTCTGCAGCCCGCTAATCGTCACCGGTTCCAACTTGCCCTGACCGATGCCGGTCACACTCTAACCGATGCCGGTTACTGTCAACTTCCAAAGAAGTTCTATTTGCATGCTAAAACATGAGTAATTTAGCTCCATACTCAACAATCTCCCACTTGGAGATTAATTACTACACACTATACCTGTATAGTGCTATTCTTGGATCCTCCTTAGCTTTGTTTCTTCCTCCTCAAGCCTCAAACTTAAAGACCAACAGAAGTGGAGTGTAGCTCCAACTTCTCCTTTGCTAATTACTTTGTTAGCATATCCGCAGGGTTCTCACTCGTATGAATCTTTTAGATTTAAGTATCCATCCTCCAATACCTCGTTGTATGAAGTGATACCTCAACTGAATGTGTTTCATTCTCGAATAAAATGCCGAGTTCTTTGCCAAATGAATTGCACTGACATTGTCATTGAACAACTTACAATTACTTTGCTCCTTTCCCAACTCTTCCATGAACCTACTCATCTATATCATCTCCTTGCTAGCCTCTCAGCTGCAACATACTCGCCTCTGTAGTAGACAAAGCCACAACCTTATACAATCTTGAAATCCAGCTAACGCCATCCCACCTACTTTGTGAAAATATATCCAAAAGGTAGTGCTCCTCCTACCATCCAGGATCTCCCGCCATATCCGAATCAACATATCCACATAATGAAATATCCGAACCTCCATAACATAACCGCATGCTAGAAGTCCCTCTCAAATACTCGAGTATCCATTGGACTCGCTATCCAATGCTCTTTACCTGGATTAGCCATAAATCGCTCACAACTCCTACTACTTGTGCAATGTCCGGTCTTGTACAAACCATAGCATACATGAGACTTCCAACTGCTGAAGCATATGGCACTCGTGTCATGTATTCAACCTCCTCGTGTGATGAAGGACACTGATTTTTACTCAATTTGAAGTGTCAAGCCATAGGTGTGCCAACAGGTTTTGCATTTCCTATCTCTATGTATTTACATTCCAAGGATTTTCTTTACAACTCCCAAATATTTCATTGCAAACGTGTGAGCTAGATTTCTCTTAAGCTCACTAATGTCATGTATACTAGATCCTACAATAATCATATCATCCACATACAATAACAAAATAATATAGCTCCCATTTCCAAGTTTCTTAAAATAAACACAATGGTCGATTCACATCTCAAGTAACCATGCTCATGCGTAAAACTATCAAATCTTATGTACCATTGCCTTGGAGCTTGCTTGAGCCCATATAGGCTCTTTTTCAATCTACACACTAATTTATCCTTACCTTTGACTTCATACCCAAGCGGCTGCTTTGCATATAAATCTCTTCATCCAAATCACCATGAAGGAAAGCCGTCTTCATATCTAGTTGCTCTTAATGCAAATCTTCTCTGCAACTAAACTCAATACAATACGAATAGAAGTCATCTTAACAACATGAGAAAATATTTCTCCAAAATCAATACACGCTTTACGTGTAAATCCTTTTACTACAAGTCTTGCCTTGTACCTTTTCTGTCCGCCATCTTCTTCCTTGATCCTGTAAACCCACTTGTTCTGCAATGTCCTCTTACCTACTGACAACTTAACCAAATCCCAAGTCTGGTTCTGTTCCAAGGAATCCATCTCCTCATCCATGCCATGCTCCCATTGTACGTGGGTCTCATCCTGCAGCACTTCTTCAAATATTTCTGGTTCACCACTATCAGTTAATAACAAATAGGATAGAGAAGGTGTAAATCTTTCTGGAGGTTTACTTACCCTTAGTGACCTTCTCACAGAAGTTTGGGGTACTGGAGGCTCAATCTGGGCCTTTTGGACATTTGTGTCTAAATCTGACAGTGACCACCGCCGGTCACCTCTAACCGTCACCGGTTCCTCTTCAGTAACAAATTCTGGTCCATTTGACCGACACCGGTCAGGGCCTAACCGACTACGGTTACTGTGTATTTCTGTAGGTGTTTTTTTCAAACCCGAGAGTTCATTTTCATTAATAAACTTCTCATTTTTCTCATTCTTGGGTACTAAAATTTGATCACTGTACATTCTCTTTTCATTCCATTCAACTTCACGACTCCTAACAATCTTAGAATTGTCTAAATCCCAAAAACAGAATCCGAAATCACTAGAGCCATAACCAATAAAAGTGCACCTCTTGGATTTTGCATCTAACTTTTTTCTATTTTCCTTATCAACATGCACAAAAAATTTTGAACCAAAAACTTTAAGAAAAGAAAGATCTACCTATTTTGTGGTCCAAGCTTGCTCTGGTATTCCTCCATCTAGTGAACTTGAAGGACCACAATTAATCAAATAAACCGCTGTATCAACTACTTCTGCCCAAAACTGTAAGGGCAATCCAGAATGTATTCTCATACTTCTAGCAAATTTCATGATTATCCTATTCATTCTCTCTGCAACACCATTCTCCCGTGGTGTTCTTGGAACCATTCTTTCTCTACGTATTCCATTCATTGAACAATAATCATTGAAAGCCTTGCTACATAGTATTCACCACTATTGTCAGATCTAAGGCATTTTAACTTTGAATTTGATTCATTCTCAACAAGGGATTTCCATCTTTTAAAAGTTTCAAAAACATCAGATTTATGTTTAATACAATAAACCCATACCTTTCTTGTAGCATCATCAATGAAAGTAACATAATATTGGGATCCACCAAGAGAAGCTACCTGAGCTGGTCCCCATACATCTGAGTGTACAAGCTCCAATTTCTGCTCCTTCTTAGTTGCCCCAACTTTGAGAAATCTCACTCTCTTTTACTTTCCAAAAATACAATGTTCACGGAAAATCAAGATTTACATCTTTCAAATCGATAACTTACCCTTAGCCTTTAAGATCTCGCATTCCTTTTTGACTCATATGGCCCAATCGATTATGTCACATACCTACATCTGAATTTGAAGTAGATAACACGAAAATGAATCAAGAACACGGGTAGATAAATACAACATTCCTACCTTCTTACCTCTTGCCACAACAAAAGCACCCTTGGTGAATTTCCAAGAGTCTCTTGTAAAAGTAACCATGCAATCGATTCACTTAGTTGCCCTACTGAGAAATAAGATTCCTCCCGAGGTTTGGTACATCCCTCACATCTTTCAATACCCATGTATTTCTATTCTATAATTTTAGATGAACTTCCCTTTACCAATAATACCGCAAGGTTCATCATCACCCAAATAAACATGCCCAAAATTACCTTGAAATAATTTCTGAAATAACCCTTATTAGGGGTTGCATGGAAAGAATATCCCGAATCTAAAACCCATGATTCAATTCTACTATCTAAAGAAAGAATAAGAGCATCTTGCATTATCTCTGATGCAACAAGATTCACCTCTTTACCTTTGTCCGATTGTTGATTCTCTTTATCTTTTGACCAACAATCTTTTTTTGCATGTCCTTTCTTTCCACATTTCCAACAAGTAATTCCTTTACCTTTGGATTTAGATTTGCTATCCCTTGACTTTGATTTCCCATTACTCTTACTCTTTGATCTCTCCTTCTGCCTACCCCTGCTTTCTACATTCAAAGCATTTCTAGATGATAATTCCTCTGTACTCTTCCTGCGAATTTCTTTCATTCAAGATTATACTAACCACATCATCAAACTGCAAAATATTATTAGCAGATGATGTATTACTAACATCCATTACCAAGTTGTTCCAACTATCAGGCAAAGAACATAAGAATAAAAGTGCTTTTACTTCATCATCAAATGGTATTGAAACTTATTTTAATTGATTTACAATAGATCGGAAATCATTCAAATGACTAGAGGCATATTCACCTTCATGCATCTTAGAACTAAAAATTTTCTTCATCAAATAAACTTTATTTGAAGCACTAGATTTTTTATATAAATTAACAAGAGATTTCATTAAGTCTCCGTAGAAGCCGCTCATAATATTGGAAGCCACGGATGGTGCCAGCTCATCTTATAGACCCCAAAGCCTTTCGTGAAGAATCTTCCATTCGTCATCATCATCTTCGTAGATCTAGACTTCTCATCCAACGGTAAGTACAAATATCTCGATACAGATAATCCTCAATCTGCATCTTCCATAATTGATAATTTCGGCCGTCAAACTTCTCTACCTTGTATTTGTTTTCTTCTGCCATTGCTATAGCTCCCACTCAATCAGAAAACCCTCTGTGAGTAAATATGTCAACACACAAAACCCTCTAACAAAGCTTTGATACCAGTTGTTGGGGTTAGCACATCGGTTGTAGAGATAATATATCAGATCTAAGCATACATGCAAATAAAAGAGGATATTCTACTAGAAGAAATATATAATTCAAGAGACATAAATCAACACAAGATTTAACGTGGTTCACCCAGTGTGGGCTACGTCCACTAAGAAACAAGCCAATCTATAATCTAAAGCTTTGACAAGATATACAATGAATATTTACAATCTTCCACACCTCTCGATGTTCGATCTTTTCTTCAAGATTTTGTCTTATTCACTAAGAATTCTCTCCTTCACAATTATCTTGTAATTATGATCAATCCTCTTACTCTAAACCCTAGCTTTATGCTTTAAATAGTCATTTAAGACTTTAGGGCACTTAGCCATGCAATTACATTCATTAAATCTATTCCAATGCTAAAAATAGAAATAAATCCCGAGAGTTAATTAAAAACTCGTCGCACAGGTAACCGATGCCGGTTCTGCCCAACCATCACCGGTTCCAACTTGCCCTGACCGATGCCGGTCACACTCTAACCGATGCCGCCATCGTAAACTTCCAAAGAAGTTTTATTTGCATGCTAAAACATGAGTAATTTAGCTCCATACTCAACATTCTTTAGATCATATAGTGATTTTATAAGTTTACATAAGTTTACATACCTTTTCTTCTATTCCCGGTATGAAAAAACCCTTTTGGTTGAGTCATGTAATCTTATTCTTGTAAATCACCATCAAGAAAGGTAATTTTCACATCCATTTGGTGGATTTTATAACCAAATTGTGCAACTAGAGAAAAAAATTAACTTGAATATTTTTATCTTAGTTGTGGGACCAAAAGTCCCCTAATAGTCAATGCCTTATTTTTAAGAATATTAGGAACTAATCTAGCCTTGTGTTTATCAATCCTTCCATCTACTTTCTACTTATTTTGAAGATCCATCTCGTATCCAATAGAATTTTTCCTGGTGGAAGATCCGTAAGATTCCATGTATTATTTTTCATAAGTGACTTATATTATTCATTCATAACCGACTTATATTATTCATTTATAACATCCTTCCAAGTTTTATAATGTAGGGCTTCTAAAAATGTGGATGACTCGGTAGTTTCAAAAATTTACTCATTAAGGCCAAATTGACCTCATTTTAAGACATACCGCAAGTCTTCATTCCAAAGGTAGATGTGTTGGGGACACTATCCAATTTTACATCTCTAATCATAGTATTATACCATTTAGGAATACGTTTAATGGTTCTTGTCGGTGTTTGATTTTCACCATCTTCCCCATCATCATTTTCATAATTAAGGTGATTACCATCCTTTTCTTGCACCGTAAGGCTAAATTTTTCATCATTTGAGTGTATAGAAGAAGCATATGCTTATTTATTTTCAAAGAACTCAACATCCATGCTAGTGTAAACCATTCTCGTTTTAGGATCCATAAGTCTCGTATCCAAGTGCTTCATCACCGTATTCTAAAAAGATAGTTTTTAATTTTATTTTATATCAAGATTAGTTCTTTGTTTCTTAGAATGTGCATACTCGATTTACATTTAAAAATATAAGGTTTGAAATAGATGGCTTATACCCTAGGAACTCTATTTAGAAGATATACTACCTTTTTAGTTGTTTCGCACCAAAATGTTTTTGATAAACCCGCATCATCAATCATACATCACAATATATCCATGATAGTACAATTTATCCTTTCAACAACACCATTTTGTTGCGGTGTGTGAGGAGGAGCCATTTGATAATGAATGTCATGTGTTTCAAAAAATCATTCAACTCATCACTGGTGTATTCTTCCCTCGATTTGAGTGGAGTATTTTGATGTTCTTACTAGATTTGGTTTCAAAAAGGGCTTTGAAATTCTTGAAATTTTCAAAATCTTGTCATTTTGTGCAAAGACAGTATATCCACATTTTCCTTGAAAAATCATCAACAAATAACATGAAATATTGATGCCCGTAGTGGCTAGGTCTCATAGCCGCATACATATTGGTATGCACTAATTCAAGTTTTGTCTTAGCCTCAAATGTACTATGTTTGAATGGTGCTCTACATTGTATTCCTACCAAACTATGCTAGCATTTATCTGCACCCTTTTTAGAGGTGGAAAACCGTTAACTATGTTGTATCGATGAAGTGTGTTGAGATATCCAAAACTCACATGTCCAAGTCTTAGATGCCATAGTTGAGATGATGATGTATCCTTGGCTACAAGTGCTTGATCATTTCGTTGAAAAATATTCAATTGAAACATTCTTCCCACATTCAAAGATTTTGCAACAATTTTTGAGCTTTATAACTTATCTCGAATTAGTCACATCTTTTTACAACCTTTACAATCAAATTAAATTTTAATATTATGATATAATAATTGACTCATAGATTATTATTTTTTTTGTTAACCCAGTGGGACATAAAGAACATATGTAATTATGTTTCCCAAGTGGTAGTGAAATGGAACCAATTCCTTCAAAACTATATGATGTATCATCACCCAAAGAGACATGATTTTTCATGGGTGTGTTACTCATTGTGAAGAACCAATCTTTCCTTCCTGTTATGTGTCGATTCACACCCAAGTCGACATACCAAATTTGATTTTTAGAATTAGATACTTCATTTGATTGTGAAAATACAAGAAGTGAACATCATCAAATTGATATTCATGTTTGGATAAATTTCCTTGTTGAGTTGGTTTTTTCTTCCACTTTTACTTATTTTTCCTTGTTTACTTTGTTAGCTTGATTTTGATTGTTGGTTGTCAATTTTCTTACCACTTGATGATCCTTTTTAGAACGTGTTGTATCAACAATCCTTTAACTAATGTCCATTTCGACCAAAAATAAGACAATTGTTTTAGGCCTTTTGGCCTTGTTGAGTGTTGTCTTGCTACAAAGGCTATTTACTATACTTTGCCTATTTCTTTCCTTTTTGATTAGAAGCAAGTTCCCGCTCTTTAACTTCATTAGTTAACTCGAATAACTTCCTCTTGTTGTAGCATATTCACCAGTTGTTCAAAAGTTGTTGTTTGACCAGTTATGTTTAACATGGTCATAAAGATCCTATATAAAGGAGGAAGAGATATCAAAACTATTGGAATAAGTGATGTGTCAGTTACTTCTTCTTCCAAATCTTGAAGTGATGCTCACAAAGTTTCCACTTTTCTAAAAATCATTTCAACTTTTTTAGTTGGTTGCATTTTCAAGTTCAATAGTTGACTCTGGAGATGAAGTATTGTGTTCTTGTTTTTGACTCATATACTATTTTCAACTTTTCCCAAGATTCTTTTTACCGATGTGGTCTCACAAATATGAGGTTGAACCTCATATTAAACACTAAAAATATTATTAACTTTGTTTTTGATTTGAATGATCAAATGTACTTTATTGTGTAACACCCGATTCGAGATCTTGTTAATGTACTACTAGAAATGATGGGCCATAGATTTTCAAATTCAAGATATGCAATTTTGTTTTCCACGCTAGATAATTATCGAACACGAAGTTATGAATCACGAAAAAGAATTTGGGTGCCGATTTGTGGATAATGTGAAAATTTATAAATAGAAGAAGAAAATTTGAACACTTTTGCCCCCTTAAAGCAAACAACCCCACCCCCCAAAAAAAAAAAAAAATTTTATTTATTTTGGGCTCACTTTTCCAACCATTTACAATATTTAGAAATATCATATGATTTACAATAATTATCAAACTTGGCACTATTAGCCAATTTTATAAATGTGTAAATTTGCTAAAAAAACCTTATTTTACACCTTTTATCAACCTTTATTTTTTTACAAAACTTCTATCCACTACAATCTCCCTAAATCAGCTCCATTATTTTTTATATCAAAATCTTAAATTTTTCAAAAAAGCATTCACATTTTTTTATTGACGGAATTTTTTTATGGTGTTTTGAATGAAGGTTGTCATTTACAATGCACAACAAGAATCTTCGGAGGCAATTTTTATTTTTTTATTTTTGGGCTCTTTGGGATCTTTTCCTTTACCAAAAGGTTCCCGAAATAACTTTTAAGATCAAACGGGAATTTTTAATCCAAACAAGGTTTTTGTAGCTAAAAATAGGGGTGCTTTTAGTTGTCACTATGTGACTTATCAAGGTTTCTAAATTTGTTAAATCTAGTGGTTTTTACTATTTTGCCTCTAGATTCAAAATTTTCAATAAAAGGATGTTGGAAGCACAATGGAATAAGAGGGGGTGAATCAGTCATACAAACCTTTTTACTTCATTAATCAAACCATACAATCATGAATTAAATTGTCTATGCATCATTCATAATCATGTGTGCTTATTAAGATATGCAACATCAACCACAAGAGCAAGAAAGAAAATTACTCAACACAAAAACACCATATGTAAGTGGGAAATCCTCATGGGGAAGAAAACCCACTCAAAATATGATTATATTACACAAAGAAATGAAGTTTAGTGAAGCACCAACTTCACAAGGAGCACCAACCCCACAAGGAGTACCAACCCCTAGTTTAGTAGAGCACCAACCCTACAAGGAACACCGAATCCTAATTTAGTGAAGCACCCACTCCACAAGGATTCTACAACCCCTAAGGAGGGAAAACTAACTCAGCCACTTGAAGACGTTTGATCTTTGAAAATACTGCTGCCACAACTGATGGAGATCACTAATTCAGCTCAAACCCTAGCTTATACCCTAGGGCATCAAAATTGCTCTTTCTCCTTCTTTCTTCACTTGTCTTGCCTCTAAATTCTTTCTATCATGTTGTCCTATCTTCCTAAATTTGAAACACATTTTATTTTCCTTCAAATCGTGCCTTTACACATGCAAATATATCTCCTCTAGGTTGTTTTATACTCCCATGCAAGACTAGTTAAAAATGAACCCAAAACATCACTTTTATATGATTTTATTTCATCCAACCTAGAGGAGATTGGTCATACAACTTTGGTTAAACCAATTCATCACTAAAAACATCCCATAAATTTTTCACAATAGCTACAAGTGACCCATATGGGTCGGCCTAGCAAAAACACACTTTCCATGCACCAAAAATCACCAAAACACATGCATTGAGATGCCAAAATTATCCTCATTTAAAACCATGCTTACTCAAGCTCACATATTCATAAAACATGAGTAATAAATAATTTAAACATTAACCATTGTCATAATTTTTTTAACCAATCAGATTATTTCATTTAATGGGCCCAGTTCCCTTTACAAATCTCAAAATAGTTGTTTCTTACACCCTTCAACACCCTGAAACTTCATCTGATCACCAAATCACTTATACTCAACCAAAACATGCCATGTGAACACTCAAAAGAAATTTAAGAACATGTAGAACACTTCTAAGTAAGTTATAAGTCATGAAACATCCTTTAATTCAAACCACAACAATATTTGCCTTCACCATATCAACTTGCCAAAAAAGTTGTTTCCAAAGGTTAGCTCATAAAATCATTCTTATATACATTCAAGACCTATAAATGGATTCGTTGGATGCCCAATTCAACCACTTCGGATTCTAGGTGATAAGAATCATCAACCAATCTATCTCATGCTCCAAATATCATCAAACTTGCACCAAAATAGGTGTTGTCTTAAATTGCTAAAAATCTTCTTGCTCAAAGAATGCCTTAGAAACCCTGTCAAATGACCTCATCATGAGGAAATAATTATATCATTGGAAAGATATTTGAACCCTCTTTCTAACACAACTTGTATCATCTTAGGAATTTTTAAGTTTTGGAGCTCTGTTTTCATGTGTGGAAGTGTCAAAGACTGTACACTAAAAGTAAATTACACTCTCCATAGTTTTCTTGCACAAGTTCTCTAGGGTGCGCCTTGAGAAAATTTTTGGGCCTCGAAAAATGTGCATGACACATCGAGAAATGTGTTCTTCTCATATGGGAGGGATATTTGAGCCATAGGTTTATGGGGAGGTTTTGACACATGGTTTTGGTACCCAAAATATTGTAAAATTGCTTAAGCGATTGCATATTTGATGTGCTTTTGTGCATATGGTAGAATGGATGTAACATTGTAGATGTGTGTGATCTCAAGTGTGAATTCAGGAGAGTTTGTTGAGCATAGCTCCAAAAAGATCTAGGTAGTGTATTGAGAGAATAGGTGGCTTGTAATAAAATTTGAGCAAGTGATTCTTGGTGGACGTAGCCCAAATTGGGTGAACCACGTTAAATACTATCTCTGTGTTGTGTTTTTTTTTCACTTTTGTTTCAGATATCTCGTGATATTTTCTGCATATTAGTTTCTACTATTGTGATTTTGTGTTGGATTTTTCCGCATATTTAACCCCTTATTTCCTAGCAATTGGTATCAGAGCCTGGTTTGGTTTGTTGAAGTGTTGAATCACAGGAAAGTTTTAGCTTGAGTGGGAGCTATGATAGATGATGGAAAATCAAGGGTTGATAAATTCAATGGGTAGAATTTTAGTCTTTGGAAGATGCAAATGGAATATTACATTTATCAAAATGATCTTTATATTCCACCGTCTCAAAAAGGAACAAACCCTTCAAAGATGACAAATGCGAAATGAGATTTGTTGGATAGGAAGGATTTTGGAAAAATCTGGTTGTGTCTTGCATCTTAGGTATTATTTAATGTTTCAAAGGAGAAGAATACAAAATAACCGATGGATACATAAGGAAAGTTATATGAAAAACCATCTCCTCAAATAAGATATTTTTAATGAAAAAGTTGTTTAATATGAGGATGTCTAAGAATGGTTTAGTAACAAAACATTTAAATGATTTTAATATGGTTGTGAATATGCTAGCTTCAATTACAATAGAATTTGATGAAGAAGTTAGGGATTTATTAATTTTGTGCTCTTTACTTGAGAGTTGGAATACCTTGGTAATGCCGGTAAACAACTGGGTTCCAACTAACTCAAAGTTGAAGTTTGAGGACGTTGTTGGGGGATTATAAGTGAGGAAATGCGAAGAAAAAGATTTGGATAATTTTATATTGCAGGGAATGCTTTGATGGTAGAAATTAGAGGGAGAAGAAACAATAGAGGAAGCCATGGAAAATTGAAAGATCGGGCAAGGTCAAAATCCAAAAGCAAGATGGTATGCTTTGGAACCGTGGAAAGTCCGGGCATACAAAAGACTCTGTTGGGAGCTTTATGACAAGAAGAAACAACAAGAAGAAAACAAGGAGGCAAATGTGGCAATAGGTAATGTCCATGTCAGATGCTTTGATTCTCTCTTTGCATAATATTGTTAAATATTGGGTTTTAGATTTGGGGATTCTTTCCATACTACTCCACATAGTCATTATTTTGTTGATTATGCTCATGGGTATTTTGGCCATTTTTTTGTGATGATGAGACTTGAAGCATAGTTGGAAAATGTTCTATTTAGGTTAAGATGTAGAATGGGAATACATGGCTATTGAAGGATGTCATACATGTGCGTACAATAAGATGAAACTTGGTATCGGTGGGGAAGTTGGGATATGATGGTTGTACTGTGATATTTACAAAACTCTTGGAAGGTTACTAAGGGTTCTCTTGTGGTGGCAAAAGGTAAGAAGGTTGGAACCTCGTATTTAACCACTAAACTAATGCTTGTAATCTTGTGGATTCTGAAGTAAATACAACATTATGACACTATAGGCTTGGTCATATGAGCCATAAGGGAATGAAGATCATATAAAGAAGAATTTTCTTGGATATACGTAAACAAGTTTGAAGTTATATGAGAACTATGTATATGAGAAACATAAGCGAGTAAGGTTTCTCAATGTTGTACCTATGAAGAAAGAGAGTAAGCTAGAGATGATAAATTATGATGTGTGGGGGTTAGCTCAGGTGTCATCTCTTGGGATTCAAATTATTAGTTTAGTTTTATTGATGATGCAATAAGGAAAGTTTGAGTATATTGTATTAGAGAAAAATAAATGTATTTGACACTTTTTAAAATGGAAAGCCTTGGTAGAGAATGAAACATGTCTTAAGCTAAAATGTCTCAGGTCGATAATGGAGAGGAGTATTGCAACAATGAGTTTGATTATTATAATTATAAGAATGGAATCCACAGGACAAAAGATGGTTCCAGGAGCTCCACAATAGAATGGGGTGTCAAAAAGGATAAACATGACAATAATGGAATGAGCTAGGAGCATGATTACATGCACGATTGTCTCTTTCTTTTTGGGGTAGCGGTGAGCACAACTGTGTACTTGATAAACAAAGGACCCTTAAGTGCCTTAGATGGAGGCATACCCAAGGAGGCTTAGTCTAGTAAGAAAGTTGATACTCATTTCTTAGAGTCTTTGGATGTGAGGTATTTGCCCATATAGACAAGGATGATATGACCAAGATAGAGGCTAAATTAGAAAAATGTACTTTCATTGGTTATGGTGGTGATGCCTTTGGATATAAATGTTGGAATATTAAAGATAATAAAATCATTCGATCTAGGGATGTGGTGGTATTTAATGAGAAATTTATGTATAAGAAATAGTTACAGGAAAACATGAAAGAATCTAAGAAAGAATATGCAGTGGTAGAGGATCTTTCGGATGGGAAATTGGTACATGAATTAGTTCAGAACCTACTCAATAGGAACCTCAAACTCCTATATTGAGGAGGTCTTCTAGGGTTAGAAGAGAACCCAATGTTTTTATCCTTCTCTTTATTATTTATTACTCATTGAAAGTGGAGAACCAGAGAGCTTTGATGAAGTAATGTAGGTAAGTGCTAGGAAAAAGTGGGAGCAAACCATGAATGAGGAACATCGGTCTCTCATGGAGACCAAAAATTGGGATTTATTAAAGCTACCCGAAGGTAAAAGAGCATTGCAAAACAAGTGGGTGTAAAAAGTTAAAAAGAAAGGAGGCAAGAAAAGATACAAGGCCTAGTTGGTGGTCAAGGGGTTTACACAGAAAAAAGGTATAGATTTTAATGAGATTTTTTCTCCTGTAGTAAAAATGACTTCTATTAGAATTGTTCTTGGAATAGTGGCAGAAAAGACTTGCACTTAAGAGTAACTAGATGTAAAACTACATTTCTCCATGGTGATTTGTAAAATGAACGATAACCATATCGTACTGCCAAGAACACAGATGCTAATCAAACACCACGATCAATAAGATGAAAGTAATTCGCCAGAATAACTTTACACAAAACCTTTGCAAACAAATGAGCAACAATATCATATATTATTATGGAACTCAATGAAATACAATGAGAATGGGCCTTGCTTATATAGGCAAGGAATAACAATCTAAGAACCACCAATGTCGAGATCAAGCCATAAATCATGGAAATAACTAGTCATCAAAGAACTAGTCAAGTCCATAGATTTATGAGAGAACTAGACATCAAGGATCTAGTCAATACCATAGATCTAGGAAAGAACTATACCTAAAAATTAGATAATATCTCCTAATATTTAAATAAATAAAAAGAAATATCCACACACATAAGTGGGTGAGGATAAATACAATAAAGGTAAATAATATACCTAGGTGAACATGAGCTAAGGTAAATACCTACTCTAACACCCCCCCTCAAGTGAAGCTAGGGGCCAAAATAGAAGTGGCATGTCCACAGTATGAGTCCCGACAACTAGGCCTGATGAGGTACTCATGTACAATATATCCATGAAGAAATCTCAAACCAAAAGAAGGAAAGAATCCTGCTATAAGGAAAGAGAAAGAAGAAGAAGAAGGAAGATGTTCTCACGAACACCCCCAAGAACAACTTCCGAAACCCCAAGCATTCCACGCAACTCAAGGTAGCGAGGTGATGCAAAAGGCTTCGTAAAGATGTCTACAACCTGCTGTTGAGTCGGAAGGTACTCCAAGCAAAGAACTCCATCCTGAATGTGCTGACGAATGAAGTGGATGTGTATCTCGATATGCTTGGTCCACTGGTGCTCAACTGGGTTGCGAGAAATGTGAATTGCACTTTGGTTGTCACACCAAAGTACAGTCAGTGAATCCTATGGGAATCTAAACTCACAATAATCGGCGAAGCCAAAGAATTTTCGACTCGCTATAACTACTTTGCCCTATACTCGCCTCGAAGATGAAAGTGCAATAGCTCATTGCTTTTTTTGCACGCCCAAACAACGGAGAAGAACCAAGACAAAAAGATAGCTAGAAGTAGAACGCCTGTCATCAATAGAACTCCCCTAATCAATCGTATACCCAACCAATCGAGTAAAGCCCTTAGTGTAGTGTAGGCCAAAGTGGGAAGTGCCATGCAAATAGTGCAAAATCCTTTTAGTAGCTTTCCAGTGACTACTATGAGGAGAATGTGCAAACCGAGATACAAGCCCTACTACAAATGAAATATCAGGGTGAGTATGGGTCAAGTACATGAGACTCCTAACCAACTGCCTATACAATGTAGGATCACAAAGTGGTGTGGTACATGTGGATGTAAGAGTAACTCCAGACTGAAAAGGAGATGGACTTGGCTTGTAATCAGCCATATCAAAGTGCCTAAGAAGATCATGGGTGTACTTTTGCTGACTCAAATGAATCCTTGAATCTGTCTGAGAAATCTGCAAACCAAGGAAATAATGCAATAGCCCAAGATCTGTCATGTCAAACTGTGTAGAAAGATCCCTCTGAATACTCTGAATGTGGGAAGAAGAGCTGCCAGTAAGTAATAGATCATCAACATACAAGACAAGTATCACAATAGCCTCACCGACATGCTTGAGAGATACACTATATGATCGGAGTGGCAATGAACAAAACTAGTAGATAGAAGAAAATAATCCATCTTCTCATACCAAGCCCGAGGGCTTGTTTGAGACCAGAGAGAGGCTTTCGAGCCGACAAACAAGAGAAGAATCCTGAAAAATCCAAATTGGCTCCATATATATTTCCTCTTTTAGATCTCCATGTAAGAAGACACTCTTCACATCCATCTGGTATACGGGCCACCCCTGTGATGTAGCAATAACAAGTACAAGGCATACAGAATCCATCTTGGCAACGGGTGCAAAAGTCTTAGAGTAATCAATACCTTTGACTTGTGAAAAACCCTTTGCAACAAGACGAGCCTTATACTTGTCAATGGACCCATCAGCTGCGTATTTGGTTCTGGTATACCCACTTACACCTAACCATCTTTCTTCCTTTAGGAAGAGATACCAAATCCCAAGTATGATTCTTCATCAAAGAAGAATACTCAACTGTCATCGCATCATCCCACTCCTGTATCCCATGAGCCTTTGAAAAGACTATGGATCCTCGAAACTTTGCCGACATAAAAAGTCCGTAACCTAAAATGTGTGTGATGATGCCTAGTGGGTGGAAGATCCTCTATGAAAGGTGCTTTGCTCGAAACTATAAGTACAAGCCCACTTAGACATAGTGACAATATCGGTGGGAATAGGATCCTCAATGGCATCTATAACCTCCTCATCAATCTCCTTAAAGAAAAGATCCTCAAGATGAGATGAAGAAGAAGAAGGAATGGAAGAAGATGAAGAATCACGAGGAGTGAAACGCTCATCAAACTGAACATGTGTTCGAAAAAGAACATCATGTGTATTAGGATCTAAAAGATGATAAGCTCTCATGTCCTCACAATACCCAACAAAGATCAAGGGTTTACTCTTCTTATCCAAAGCTTTCCTTTTCTTCTTTGGCACAAAGGCCCAAGCATGGCTCCCAAAGACTCAAAAAATGAGACATCTGGCTCAGTGTTGGACCAAGCTTCCTTTGGAGTCAAATTCTCAAGTGCTCTATGTGGTGTGCGATTCTGAATATAGTTAGCACAATTAACTACTTCTACCCAGTAGATAGGAGGTAAATCTCTAGAATGCATTATACAGTTAGCCATTTCCTTCAAAGTTTTATTCTTCCTTTTTGCTAAGCCATTCTATTGTGGAGTATGAGGAACAGAATGTTGGTGAATAATGCCGTGAGTTGCCAAAAATTTAGAAAACTCATCGCTGAAGTACTCCCCCATTATTAGTATGAAGGTTCTTTATGCAACTAGAAGATTGTTTCTCGACCAAAGCCTTGAAGAATTTGAAGTGTGAAAAACATCACTTTTGTACTTGAGAAAATAAACCCAAGTACGCCTCGAGAAATTATCAATAAATGTAAGTGCATACTTAGCTCCGTTGAAAGAGGGGGTAGGAAAAACCATCAAGTCACTATGCACAAGCTCAAGTGGTGAAGAAACTCTCTTAGACAAATTCTTAGGAAATGGATCTTGGTGTTGTTTCCCTAATGCACAACCAGAGCAAACTCCCTCAAGACTAGAAACTCTAGGAAGACCATCTACCATACCATGAGTGCTCAACTCCTTCAAATATCTGTAATTGAGATGTCTAAATCTTTCATGCCAAAGCTTACTCTCTGAACCTGAATGAGAAACCAATCCTGTCCCTATAGAAGAAGTGTCATCAAAACCTTCAAAGTGATATAGTCTTGAACTATGATCAACAATACCCGAGAAACAAGTGAAAAGGCTCTAACAAAGTTCTTACTTCGCCCCATGTGGTGTAAAAGTCACTGTTTTCCCTTGACCAGAATGACAAATTTGATATACGTGAAAAACAAATTTGTAGTGATGTTAGGAACATATAGTGCATCTTGGATATTTCCACCATCAAGTTGTATATCACCTTTTCCCTCAACGAGAAAGAAAGGAAGAATCTCCAACCTCAATTTTGGAAGTAGAACTCAAACCTAGAGAAACAAAAGACTCTTTGGAAGAAGTCATGTGATGAGAAGCACCGAGAATCTATAAACCAATTGTTTTGCAAGTGGTGACCGAGATCTTCCAACAACATTAAGTTCTTTTCTATGCTTTGATTAGAAGGAGGTGGAGCTGAGATAGGAATTTTGTGTTTCTTGACTGCATCCTTTAAGGCTTGCATTCACTTATAACACCTTTTTCTTCATGATTACTACCCCCACAAAAATAGCATGAACGACTAGACTTATTCTTGGATTTAGAAGACTCCTTGGGTTTTGAGTTGTTTTCTTTGGGTTTAGGAGCATTTTGAGATAGAGAAGGTGTGGATTTGGTTTTACTATTTGGTTTTCCCTTGCCCTTAGGATTAGATGCAACTAATGCCTTTTGAGAGGTGGAAGACTCAAGGTGAGATAATTTGGATTCTTCCCTAGTAAGTCTTTCACAAAATATTTCTAAGTTAGGCATTTTGAAGGTGCCACCTAAGGCGTCCATGCTAGAGAAAAAGGTACAAGCAAAAATTGGGAATGGTCCTCTCAACTTGGATAGAATCAAGTAAACACACTCTTCATCTTTTTATCTCTTCCACTCCCCTTCAATCAAGTGTCAACAAATGCTTGAACTTGGTAAGATAATCTATAATTGTTGAAAAATCTTCGGATTAAGAGAGGTGATCTCAATTTCAAGTTGCATATGGCTCTCATATGATCCACCTTACCAAATAAATCCTCCAATTTCTCCCATATTTTGAAAGGAGAGTCACACTCTTCCAAATGAAATAAAAGACTGTCACTTACATAAGTTCCTATCAAACCCATACACTCATCAAATTTGCATTGGTACTGAAATTTCTCATATTCTCTAGTGAACACTGGTTGTTCTTTAGAAGTTAAAGCCCATAATCCTTTCTGCTTAATTATTGTTTCCATTCTTGGTTTCTTATGTGCTGTTAATGGCTCAACATGAGTTAATGTAGAAGTAGATGCCATCTTAAAAAAAAATCACCAAAAGAAATGGAACAAGACCCCAAGCAATGCAACAAGAGCCCCCTAGATTTTGGCACTTTATAATGAGTGCGTGTTACAATATGACACTTTATAATTATAGTGCGATTCTCAAAATAAATATTTCCAATGGAAAGAGCATAAAAAACTACGCACTTTTACAAAAAACGACACTCAAAACCGAGTTACCGATCAAAAAATACAAGGTTTTCAATATTATGGTCTACTATTTATTTTAGTTTCCACTAAAATAAAATAAAAATGTTCTTTCCTTCACCACATAAACAAAATGAAAGGGGGCTGGAGTTAAGCACCTACTTTAAGCCCTCATATGACCAAACCATATGACTAGGGGCTAAAGGATTTCATTGGAGACCTCCTGTGCGCAAACTGAAAATGCTATGCCGCATTCGCCATAATAACTTTACACAAAACCTTTGCAAACAAATGAGCGAAATATCATATATTATTATGGAACTCAATGAAATACAATGAGAATGGGCCTTGCTTATATAGGCAAGGAATAACAATCTAAGAACCAATCAAGGTCGTAGATCAAGCCATAAATCGTGGAAAGAACTAGTCAAGTCCATAGATTTATGAGAGAACTAGACATCAAGGATCTAGTCAATACCATAGATCTAGGAAAGAACTAGTCAATACCATAGATCAAGGAAAGAACTATACTTAACAACTAGATAATATCTCCTAATATCTAAATAAATAAAAAGAAATATCCACACACATAAGTGGGTGATGATAAATACAATAAAGGTAAATAATGTACCTAGGTGAACATGAGCTACGGTAAATACCTACTCTAACAATTTGGAGGACGATCTATATATGCGCAAAGAATGCCTAGAGGGCTATGAAGTCAAAGGTAAAAATGAGATGGTGTGCAAACTAAAGAAGATCTTGTATGGTATGAAACAAGCTCCATGCCAATAGTATAAGAAATTTGATAGCTTCATGATGGAACAAAGTTATATTAGATGCCATTTCGACCATCACGTGTATATAAATAAATTTTAGGATGGCAATTATATTATCTTGTGTCTGGATGTGGATGACATGTTGGTTGTAAGAAAAAACATGTAGGAAATAAAAGTACTCAAGAAAAACCTAAGTGACTCCTTTGATATGAAGGATTTTGGGGCAGCCATACAAATCCTTGGTACAAGGATATCTAGGGATAGGAAGGAACGAAATCCAACTTTATCTCAAGAAGAGTTCATTAAGAAGGTCTTGGTGAGGTTTAATATGTGGATGCTAAACCGTTAGGAATCCTTTGGTAGGCCATTTCAAGTTATCAAAGGAGAAGTGTCCGAAGACAAAGCGGAGAGAAACCAAATTTCCAAGGTACCTTACTCATCAATGGTTGAAAGTTTGATGTATGCCATGGTGTGCACTAGGCTTGATATTTCCCATGCACTGGGAACAACGAGTAGATTTATGAGTGATCTAGGTAAAGATCATTGACAAACAGTAAAGTGGATCCTTCAATACTTGAGAGGTACCACGGGGGCAGCTTTTGTATTATAGTGGATCAAACATCACTATTCGTGGTTATGTAGATTCAGACATGGCTAGAGATGTAGACAACATGAGGAACATGACACATTATATTATCACCGTAGGTGAGAAAACAATGAGATGAATTTCACGACTATAGAAGCTTATGGCTTTGTCAACCATGGAGGTTGAGTATGTTGCTACCATAGATGCAAGTAAAGAAATGATTTGGTTACAAAAATTACTTGAGGAGTTGGGACATAAGAAGGAGGAATGAAGCTGCATAACGATAGTCGAGTGCTATACACCTAGCTAAGAAATATGCTTTCCACTCTAGGACGAAGCATATACGGTTAAGGTACCATTTCATTAGGACAACTTTGGAGGAAGGGAAGTTGAAGGCGGAGAAAATTCATACCAATCGAATCCTACAAACATGATGACCAAGTTAGTCACAAGGGATAAATTGAAACTGTGTTCAACTTTGGTTGGTCTTCACGGATGATAGTGAAGGGTTGAAAATGTTGCTTAGAGGAAAACTAGTCTCCAAGTGGGATATTGTTATGTTGCAAATCCTATTTTCATGTGTGGAAGTGTTGAAGACTCAGTACACTAAAATTACTGTATACTCTCCACAAAAAAAATTAGCCTCGAAAAATGTGGTAGACACATCGGGAAACGTTCTCTTCTCATATGGGTGGGATATTTGATATATAGGTTTAAGGGGTGGTTTTGGCCCATGGTTTTGTACCCATGATATTGTAAAACTACTTAGCGAGCTTACCTATTTGATGTTCTTTTGTGCATATGGTAGGATGTATGTAACATTGTAGATGTGTGTGAGTTCAAGTGTGAATTCGGAGAGTTTGTTGAGCATAGATCCAAACATATTTGGGTATTGTATTGAGAGAAGAGGTGTCTTGTAATAAAATCTAAGCAAGTGATTCTTGGTGGACGTAGCCCAAATTGGGTGAACCACATTAAATACTATCTTTGTGTTGTGGTCTTTTATTTTTCTGCACTTTTGTTTCAGATCTGTAATATTTTTTGCATATTAGTTTCTACTATTACAATTCTGTGTGGGATTGTTCCACATATTTTATCCCTTATTTCCTAATAGGAATCCATATGTAGCTCAAGTTATACTCATTTTACAGGAACCTATTATTTGAGACCCCAAAATTGCCCTTTGACCAGTCAACTTGTTTGATTCACAAAACCTCATGAACATGTATCAAAACCTCAATTTACATCAATAACAACTCACATACATCACACAATGCCAATTTAGCCATTACCTTCTTTGGAGAACTTTTCCTTAAACTGAAACTCATTAAATTTTGGAAGAGTCTTCTACACCATACAATAATCTATTTTGAGTAAGTAATCAAAACTGGGCTTATATACTCAATTTTTAGCAAACTTATCATGACTAGGGTTTAGCTAAGGTTTTAAACCACTTTACCTTCTTAATGATCATTCATAAAAATGTGATGATCAAACCACCTCATTCTTTTTGTGAAAGCTTCATAACTGACCTAAAATGATACCCCAAATATCTCAGGTCCCCATGCAAAGAACACAACTAACAACGAGCACCACAAGGTTCATTTTTGATATAAATATACACTATTACTTACCCTGTTTCACCAAAACTTGCATATATTCAAAAATATTCAGCATACTAACCTGAAATTTGGCATGAAGCACCATGAAAACATCTCATAAATGATAAAATTCACCACATAGACCAAATACCTCTCAAAATTTCCATCCAATCTCATTTACGTGTGCTAAATTGCTTGTTTCTCTCATGTAGCTTCCCAAGGACACAAAATATGCATCATACCTCTCAATTATGATCTAAAACTCACCATACACCTCATGTACATGCTATAATAATACTCCAACAAGACTTGTTTGATCCAAAACCGACATCTCTAGCTCATTACTGCTTGTACCAGGGGCTAAAAACATGTATGGAATGAATCGACTCAACCATGAAATCCCATGGACTAACCATGTTGAATCAATGAAGACCTATTTGCAACTAAAACATACCTCATGGATCATTAATGACCTCATGAAAACATCCAACCGACATTCGGGATCTCAATCATTGATTATGCTAGCTCAACCATCCATCGAGGACACCATGACAACTCAACAAACCACTTGATCAACATGCATGACATATGAATAGCATCATAGGGAAACTCATACATCACCATGACACCATTATTTTCCATCAATGGGGGTTGACATCAATGACAACACAATCACACAATGGCCAACAATCTCCCCTTTGTCATTGATGACAACCATCATTCAGAAACATTGATGGCAACCAATAAGAAAAACACCTACATGACCTCAACTCCATGTTTCTGATGCCTCTCTCCCCCTTTTCCATCTATTAAAAAGATTACATAGATTCCTAGTCATGAGAAATGACAACACAAAAATGACAATAATGAAAAAACATGACTTACTTGTTTAATGAGCTCCCCAGACTGAAAACTCTCCTTTTTGACTCCAACAACAACATATAAAGATCTTTTGGACCTATACAAAGACCCCCTTGAGCATGATACTCCTATTCATCCTTCATTCACATTTTAAATTTCTTTTTAGGTCTTGTTCAAGTTCAAACACACCAAGTATACCTTTGTCATCATCATGACTATTTTAGGACAACTTGTCCCTTAATGACACCCTTCGATTGCAAAAATGACCATCTTCACCAAGCAATAGACTCATCACAAACATATCAAGAAATCTCCGGATGCTCCCCTTGTCCTAATACCATCAACAACTAATTGAAGAATCAAAAGTTTTGTGATCTTACCTTGTTTGCATGCTTCAAGAAGCGCAAAACAACTATAATCCTATCATGAACTATATTTTTAGTATTCTTTTCCTTAATCCATACTAATGCATCCACTAGAGTCAAAAGACATCTTTCGAAATCAAGGATCTTATTATCTTGTCTTATTATTCCTATTGGGTGCCTAGAATACCTATCCCAAGTGATAAGAGATCAAATTGGTCTCCCCGATTAGATAGGTCAACTTCAAAACTGTGACACGTACATATCGGTGTTCTATACTATCACATTTCTTGCAACTTTGACCATTTTACAGCTTTTATACCCAAATATGCATCCTCTGCCTCTAACTTTGTGTTTTTATCCAGAGACACCATTTTGAGAATGCATTTTTTTATCTTGAGGAGACCTAGAACTAGTTACCTTGTCATGATTCACTTCTTTAAGCTTGTAGGTATATATTTTACTCTTTCACCTCTTTATTACCCACAAGACTCCTAGATTTGATCTTAACACCTAATCATTCTTTCACACATTTTTACTTTGACCATGAGGAGCTATGTAATTTTTACTTGAAATGATGTCCGACTTCCTTCTTATCATGTTTGAATTCTAGTGAACACAACTCTACCTTATACCTTCTTTTGCTAGCAAAAACTAAGAAAGAACTTACCTTATTTGGCTTCAACACTTTAAGACTGTGTATACTTCTGATCTTACTAATTCGATCTTACAAGACACAAATATATGATTGAAATACCTTATTAAAGGTCAACCACTGAGTTCTTCTTCCATGAAGTCTTATGCATCAACCTCATACACTTAGTTTTGATTGCAGACCCATACTTCAAAAACCCATCTCTAAAAATAGTCAAGATGTAAGAAACAACTGAATACATGATTTCATGATGGAGATTTTACTCACTAACCCTCATTATAGTCTCATACCTTGTACTCTGTCTAAATCATCATGGACAAAAAAAAGACTTCCTTTCTAAGAAAAATTGTAGTTCTCCACTGAGACACAATTCATACAACCTCAACTTACCTAGTACCAACTGAATCAATCATTTGGATAATGCTTAACACTTCACTTTGTTTGAACTCACTCATGATAATTCATTATACTATCTTGAAGACCACCTTCATTCGCATTTTATTTCTTTTCTCAAGTCATTAGTCATTTCATTAGGTCAAGAATACCTAGTAACTCATATCAACACTTTTTCCTGAGCCAAAGACAACACTACAAACTTCTACAAGATCCAAACAACATTTGTTTTCAAACTTCAACTTCATTGAATCAGTCTTGTTTGAGTGATAACTTCAAAGGATTTATTAACTTCTCATGATCACTCCCGCATTCTTCACACAGACTTGACTTTCCTCATAGTGACAGCACACTAATGTTTGACTTCAAGAGGTGTGAATCAACCTTCATAAACCCATAGGTGCATATTTTAATAAAGCGAGACAATTTGTACCTTCACCGAGATTTAAAGATACCTGAGTCATATCATTTTACAAGCTCAAATTTTATATCTTTGATCCAAAGCAATCTTGAAGACTCAGAATCATTCATGACACAACCTACTTCCACAAGGCGAGACAAATGACATTACGAGATCTTTGCAAGATGATCAAGAGGCATAATTCTAATGCCAACCCACAATCTTAACCATCTTAAAACTTCTAAGAATCCTCTTGGAATTTTCAATCAACTCATGATCAAAGAAACTCCTTGTTCAGGGGCCTAGGAAACTCCTAACTTAGTCCTTGAGGAATAGTATACACCTTTTACAATGATGAGACTTCATTACACCACCTCATTGCATGGAAACACTTGAAAGATGCCTTTTATTTCTTACACCACAATACTAACATTGATGGACCTTCAAATTTTATTCACACTCTTTTCTTAATTTGAATCATCACATGTTTGTTTTATGACCGTAATGTACTCTCTTGATAAGACCATATAAATTTTGTTTTTATGAAGTTCATAAGGTCTCACTTACTACAAGCTTTATACAAGAGGTATTTAATCATAGACATACACTTACAAATCAACCAAAATCTTTAAAAAGGCTACCACCCTTACAATTGTGATGGAACACATGACTACTCTACCTCTTGAAGTTTTCACCATTTCTCATGCACTTGAATTCAAAAAATAAGTAAAGCACAAATCTCTGTCTTCTTACTATGAAATTGATCATACCTTATATAATTCACTGTCAGAGCCTTTGAGATCCTCATTATCTTCTAGATCTTGAGCTACACTACTTTCGCATTTGTACTTGGTAGACACAAGACCATAGTCCTAATGAGGCCCAATCTTGTAGGATTGTGGCTAAACATTTCATCTGTACTACCTCTTCCATCCGAGGAACACATGATAATAGGTCTTATGAGGACATTGACCTGTAAGAAGCAATTTTGTAGGCCTCTTGTCTTCAACACAGATCCTCTATATACTCTACAACTTTCATATACCTCACATTACTTTGTCTTTGCATATTAATTCCTACGAGAAACATTGTCATAGACCATATGGAACATTAAATTTTTTGAGAGAAATCCCATGATTTTGATACCTTAAGAACATGCTTAGAACCTTGTGACCTCATTTACTTTGTTGATGTTCCAAGACTTATTTAATGTACCTGACAACTTAACCGTACCTTGCACCATCTAAATTTAACTTTTTAATGTCATGTAGAATACCTATAACACCACCTTTTTCATGTGAAAGACTTGTCAACATGTTTTCTAGACAAAGATATTATACTTCACTACTCCACCACACTTATGATATCACCACCTATGAAGAAGGCACATGTGCTTGTGCACCATAACAACTTTGATGGATCATAACATCTTGAATCTGTTCATAGGTCACTTTGACCGAGTCTTGAAAGGTGACTATACCTTTTGCACCTCTTGTATATGACACAAACATAGAGCATAATAACATTGTGACATGACTTATGTGACTGACAATATAGAACTGAACTTGGAATTTGAGACACTAATCCAACAAAGACTTGAAGACCTATGAGCTTCACACATTTCCATCTGCAACTTATACTCAAACCTTGACTTGATACTTCTTTCATCACCCTTCACATATGTTTTAATGACTAAGCAATATCTTGAATCACTTTTCGACATATATCTTGACAGTCACCATTTGAAGGTGTGTATCCCTTCTTGATCATCAACTCAAGGCACACACTTCAACAAGACTTGAATTCATGAGCAAACTCTTTGACATTCATGAAAGGACATCAACACACAACACTCACTTGTATCACATAGCAGATTGACCTTTTATCATGATAACATCCTTAAAGATATGAATTAGCACAAGGTCATGCAACAACAAACTCATAGAAAAATCCTACAAATAACATAACGAGTGGATTGAGGTTCTAGTATTCTTCATATTTTGACACCCTAGGAGCACAATCTCACTAAAGAAAATTCAACACAAATTTGAAATAGACCAAGTCATCTAACTTTGTTTTCTTTTCTTGATGCAGAACACACACCGAACCTTTTGGATTTTTTCAAGACTACTCAGAAGATGGAAAATATCAACCAAGGCTACACATAATTATTTGAGAGCTCAAACCATACAGACAAAGAAAAATAATACATAACTTAGACCAAACATATTGAAGGCTTATACAAAGAATACATTTATGAAGTAGAATTGCAGATTCTACAAAGATCACACCTTAACCATGAAAAAAAAAAGCTCAAAGGAAAAGAAGAATGACATACTTATGTAAATACAAACACCTAAAAAGTGTAATGAACACAAGGACTCATGGAGGCATCATTTGACATACCTTATGAATTTGGAAGTATCCTAAATACCTAAGCTCGTTAGCTTCTCATGTACAATAACATGCTTCACTTCAGTTCTTGAATCAACCTTCTTGACTTCATTTGCCTAATTTTTTCCCTTGAAATCATTGTTTGGGCTCATCATGTCCTTGAATTCTTTTGATTGCTCATCTTAACTAAAACAAATCCTTCTATGACTAACTTTGGCATCCATACATGTTTCATCTTGGGAGACATAACCCTCCTTACTTGCCTTGATGAATCATGTGATAAAAACCTTGCAATATGACCCTCATGGAGGCAGTTATGACAATTTTTTTTTTTAAAAACTTTTAATGATCACTCTTGTGATCATTTCCATTGCTCCTAGGGTATACACAACTGTGAAAATTTCTACAATTCATCGCTTGCTCTATTAAAATAACCATTGCAAGCATAACAATAACCATGAAACTTTGCATACCTCATTGCATTTGGCTGTATAATAGGATTATGCCTTAAATAAACCTTCTTACCATGAACAACAACATTTTCACTTTCTTTGGAATTGGGACCAATTGCTAGATCTGCAAGAATAGTTCTCAACTTCTTGGAGCTTTAGGGTTAGAATCTCTTCTTTGAGCTTGTCACATTCTTCTTCCTTAGCTTTAAGAGTAGTTAACGAATCTTTGATGTCAACCTTCAATTTGAGGTTCTTCATCCTATGAAATTCCAAATCTTCTTGTAGATTAAATACCACCTCTTTAAATTCAACTTATCCATGTACACACACCTCACAAGGCTTGTTTCTTAGTCTTTCACATTCCTCTTCCTTTGTGCTCAGATATGAAATGGCCTTCTCCAACCGAATCTTGAGATATTTTATGGTTTATTCATACTTATTGGTCATGGATTTGAATTCCTGATTCTCTTTTCTTATTTTCCTTTCCATATTATGCATCAAAGATCTCTTTCAAGCTTCTAAACTTGCTTCACAAGGACCTGCTCTCATACCAACTATTGGAAGAACAATGGACTAGGGGAGGGGGTGAATCAGTCCTACAAATTTTTTTACTTCATTAATCAAACCATACAATCATGAATTAAATTTTCCATTCATCATTCATAATCATGTGTTCTTATTAAGATATGTAACATCAACCACAATAGCAAGAAAGAAAAGTACTCAACACAAGAACACCATATGTAAGTGGGAAACCGTCACGGGGAAGAAAACCCACTGAAACTCTTCTTATAATACACAAAGAAAATAATTTTAGTAAAGCACCAACTTCACATGGAGCACCAACCCCTGATTTAGTGAGGTACCAACCCCACAAGGAGCACCAACCCCTAGTTTAGTACAACACCAACCCTACAAGGAGCATCAACCCTTAATTTAGTGAAGAACCCACTCCACAAGGAGGCTACAACCCCCTAAGGATGACCAACCTCCTAAGGATGACCAATCACCAAATCAACCACCTAAATATTTTGATCTCTGAAAATTTCTATTGCCACAATTGATGGAGATCACTAATTCAACTCACAAACCCTAGCTCATACCCTAGGGCATCAAAATTTCTCTTTCTCCTTCTTTCTTCGCTTGTCTGCCTCTAATTTCTTGATCTCATGCTGTCATGTCTTCCTAAATATGAAACACATTTGATATTACATCAAATCATGCCTCCACACTAGCAAATATCTCTCCTTTAGGTCACTTCACACCCCCATGCAAAGACTAGTTAAAAATGAACCCAAAACATCATTTTTATATGGTTTTATTTCATCCAACCCAAAAGAGGTAGGTCATACAACTTTGGTTCAACCAATGCATCAATAAAAAATCCCATAACTTTTTCAAAATAGCTACAAGTGACCCACTATGGATTAGCCTAGTAAAAACACACTTTCCATGCACCAAAAGCACCAAAACACATTCATTGAGATGCCAAAATTATCCTCATTTAAAACCATGCTTATTCATCTAAAATATTCATAAAAATGAGTAATAAATCATTTAAAAATTAACCATGGTCTCAATTTTCATTAACCAATCAGATTATTTCATTTAATGGGCCCAGTTCCCTTTACAAATCTCAAAATAGTTATTTCATGCACCCTTCAACACCCTAGAAACTTCATCTGATCACCAAATCACTTCTAATCAACAAAAACATGCAATGTGACCACTAAAAATAAATTTAAGAACATGTAGAACACTTCTAAGCAAGTTATAAGTCATGAAACATCCTTCACTTCAAACCACAACAATATTTGCCTTCACCATATCAACCTGCCAAAAACGTTGTTTCCAAAGGTTAGCTACTAAAAACATTCTTACATACATTCAATACCTTGGATTTATTATATGACCAATTAATCCATCTTCATATTATAGGTGATAGGAAGCATCACCAATCCATCTCTTGCTTCTAAATATCATGAAACTTGCACCAAAATAGGTGATGTCTTGAATTGCCAAAAATATTCTTACTCAAAGAATGCCATATAAACCCTATCAAATGACCTCATCATGAGAAAATACACATATAATTGAAAATATATATGAATCATATTTCTAACAAAACTTGAATCATCTCACAAATCCATTTGTAGCTCAAGTTATACTCATTTTACTAGCGCTGCTATTTGAGACCCCAAAACTACCCTTCGACCAATCAAAATGTTTGGACCTCGAAACCTCATAAACCTGCATGAAAATTTCCTTAAAAATCTAAGAAATTCAAGAAAAACTCACATACATCACACAATGCCAATTTAGCCATTACCTTCTTTGGAGAACTTTGGCTTAAACTGAAACTCTTCAAAAAGCCATTTTTAGGTGGGGCCCACATATGACCACAAGCTCTATCCCACATTTATGGAAATTCGTAAGAGTATTCTACACCATAAAATCATAAATTTTGAGTAATCAATCAAAATTGGGCTGATATACTCACTTTTCTGTAAACTGCTCCTAGCTAGGGTTTAGCTAGGGTTTTAAACCACTTTACCTTCTTAACAATCGTTCATAAAAATGTGACAATAAAACCACCTCATTATTTTTGTGAAAGCTACATAAATAGCCTAAGAAGCTACCCCAAAATATTAGGTTCCCATGCAAAGCACACAACTCACAACGAGCATCAGAAGGTTCACTTTTGCTATAAAAACACACTG
Source organism: Taxus wallichiana var. yunnanensis (assembly GCA_018340775.1). Taxonomy (NCBI): domain Eukaryota; kingdom Viridiplantae; phylum Streptophyta; class Pinopsida; order Cupressales; family Taxaceae; genus Taxus; species Taxus wallichiana. The sequence goes on along the minus strand of CM031241.1, from coordinate 536,589,227 downwards.
TTACTTACCCAGTTTCACCAAAACTTGCATATATTCAAAAATATTCAGCATAATAACCTAAAATTTGGAATGAAGTACCATGACAACATCCTCTAACTGATAAAATTCACCACATATCCAAAATTCATCTCAAACTCTCTAACCAATCTCATTTACATGTGCTAAATTGCTTGTTTCTCACTGTAGCTTCCCAAGGACCCAAAATATGCATCATACCTCTGAGTTCTGACTTGAAACTCACCATAAACCTTAGGTACACTATAAAAATGGTGCAATCATGATTCAAAATACTATTTTGGTCCAAAACTAACATATCTACCTCATTCTACTTGCACCAGGGGGCTAGAAACAGTGCAGAATGAACTGAATCAACCATGACAATGTATGGAATGACCATGTTGACTCAATGCAAACCCATGTATAGCTGAAACATACCTCATAAGACCATGAATGACCACATGAAAACATCCAACTGACACTAGGGAGCTTAAACAATCATTATACTAGCTCAACCATGCACGAAGACACTATGATAACTCAACAAACCACATGATCAACATGCATGACATCTCGAATAACATCATAGAAAAATTCATACATCACCATGACACCATTTTCCATTAATGGGGGTTGATATCAATGATAACACAATCACACAATGGCCAACAAAGGATAGTTTAGGGTGTGTCAAACCTTTGATGTATTCCACCCAAGACTATTGCACTAACCAAATAGGCACCTAAAGCACTTAGTAAATGAAATGGAGAAATATATATTTAAACATGAAAAACATAGCCAATATTTTGAAAATATGACTTGGAAGCTTGATCGAGGTCCACGTAGTGTGACCTGGGCTATTGAATGAGATGAAAAATTTGATTTAGGGTTTATTTTGCCACCTTTTATAATGGCTTTGCAAATTCATTTGATTTATTTTATTTTGGTTTGCCACTTGTCTAACACTTTTTCATTCGCTGAGATTTGATTGCAAGTTGTAGCGTGAGATTTTCTATAGGTTGTGGAGTTGTGGATAAGTCTCTCTTGGTTTGATGCCTTTTCTTTGATCCTTTTCAGTGTCGATGCTTCGAGCAGGGTATGATGGAGGTCGCTTTGATGTTGTAGTGTTTAAAACTCACCCTGGAGGCTAAGACTCAATGCCCAAATCATGCTCGCTATATGGTAGGAGGAAGGGGAATCTATTAATACACATCAACTCTTTAAACAACTCACTAACATGTCACAAACATGCTACTCCAATGAAAAATGGTCTCAACTTGATGCAGATCGGTATAGAGCTCTCCAATTGATTTGGCCAATGCCTACCAAATAGCTCGGTGGGTGGCTCTCTTTTATCACAACCACTCACTTAAAGAGACAAATTAGCTCGGTGTGTAGAGCTAGATAAGATCTTGATCCAACACAAGGCTAAAGAATATATTAGATTTTGGGGAGCTTGAAAAGTTCGGGTCCCCATAAAAGTTTTTTACATTTATTTTAAATCCTTCCAATTTTTAATGAAGATCGATCAAAATAGCAAAAATATATAGAGGCAAAAATGCTATTTTAAATAAAATGTTTCTAAACAAATAACAATGTCACCTTAAAATTTTAATGGATTCGCATCCAAGGCTGAAATGGCTTGTGATTGTGCTCTTGAATTGAATTTTTTTCTTTCTCTTAACTTTGAAAACTAAAAATATTCTATTTCTATAAATGAACCTTGAATCAAGGTGTGGATTCAGGTAGGGGATGTGAAAGGGATGAGGAATTATATGGCTCCTCTAAGCTCTATATTTTTCTATAGATTTGCCTAAAATTCCTTGAAAATTCCTACACTCTCCATATATTAGAATGCATCTCGATACAAAATGTTATTTCTCGAACAAGGAGGAGCTTGATAATTTTATTGATATGAAAATATGAAGATTACAAAACAATGGAAAGAGCTGCAATGTATATAAGCATTGAACAACTTCTATCTAGTCCATAAAAATGGATCGAATAATTTAAACTAAGCAATATACAAAAATAACGCATTGCCCCTAATTTCTTCTAGTAAGAACTACTACTATGAGATATTTGGGTACACACACAATAGAATTTTCCCTCAAACATAGGGATGAAAGCTAATCTCATAGTCAACTAACAACTAATGACAACTAACACTTATTGAATTAAGTTAAAGTAAAAATTATATACTTTAACCTATCACATTTATTCAAATATCTAATAATAATGAATTATGCTAAGTTTTATTTCTAACACATCCCACTAAATTCCTCAAATTAGAAATAACCAATTCGTAAAGGTTTTCAACATTAAATTTTCAACCATTTTATTAATAGCTAACAAATGAGTTTTCCTTGAATGATTCTCAAAAGTGTAGATGTGCATGCAAACCCACGATGTGTTGTCAATTGTTGTGACCTCATCGATGGACAGTGAGATAAACATTTCTTTTTTAACTTTTTCTTTCAAATCTTCCATTTCAATTATTGTTAGACACTTTTCCATTTCCCAAGCACTTTGCTCTCCGACCAATGTGATTGTGGAATGTTGAGAAACCCATTATATTGAAACAAAACCTTATAATCTACAAAATCTGAAATTGGTCTACCATTTTTAAGAATGTGGAATATAGTAGAGAACTATACATTTTTGGCATGTAGATTGGTATTCATAACTTTTTGAAATTGTGCATTAATTATTCCCCCTTTCTCAACAAGTTGTTGTCGATGTTTCTGTTCATTTTCATACTCAACTACATATCTTACATGAAAGCAATATTTGTAGTTTTCCATTTATGTGTCTTTATTTTTTCCCATCTTTTTCCATGACTATCACATATACTTTTCCACAATGTTTCTCAATTGTGTCCAACTTCAGTTGTAATATATGTGGTATATTTTTAGTTTCCAACTACATATTGTACATCTACATTCTATTGGAGTATCACTACCATTATTTGGCTCTATAGGTTCAATGAATGGATATTTAGATGCCCAGTCTACCTTAAATGACCTCCCAATTGTCCAACTAGTTTCTTCCTTCACACAAATTTCTATTTAGAATTTTCAACTTGAGTCTCTATTTCATGAGATTGAGAATTGGAAATATATTGTACTAGTTGAATCTCATCATTAGGAATGTCTTCCATTAGAGGAATTTTATAATGAGGATTATCTTCCATCTTTGACATGTCATCATCAATAATATCTTCATGTGTTGACATGTTATTTTGATTAACTATTCCATGTGGTGAGTGTGGTGACAATTTATTCTGATTAGTTATTCTATGTTGTTCGTCTAGTGACACGTTCTTCTCATTAATTATTTCATGTGGAATAGAATTATCAATAGGGGTTTTTGCATTAAAAAGGACAAGTGTTTTACTGTGATCTTGAAACTTTAAATTAAACTAACAAATGCATTAAAAACGATATCTTACTCATGTTGAAAGTGGATGAAAGTTGTGTGTGTGATTTTTTGGATAGTCGAAATAATTAAATATGTTGCTTTTACTTCTTTCTTATTGATAAACACTTTTGACCGGAGCTATGAACCGGAGGGGTAAAGGCCCCTACCCAACAAAAAAGTAGAAGGAGAAGATGAAGGAAGAGGGAAAGTAGCAGAAAGGCACGTGAGCAGGAGGGAAGAATGAAGAAAAAGAGCAAAAGCTCGACACGTAACCGGGAAGACGAAAACTAAGGCTGCGTTAGGAGGACACCGAAAGTCACTGCATGGGAAAAAATATTAACCGTGAGATGTTCTAGCACGCACGTTAGCTGCCCTAAGTAGTAGATTAAAAGCATCACCAACATGGTCTTTTAGTTCATTAAGGTGGTCGACCATCGAATGCACAAGAAATAGAGCAGTGTCGATGTTGACTGCAGGGAGGAAAAGCTGGTCCAACAAGGGATGAAAATTTTGTGCAAAGGTGACTAGGTCTCCATACTAGCCATGCAGAGCCACCGGATGCCGCGGCCTGAACCCAAAACAAGTTCATCAACCTCCTCCACCCACAACAAAGGATCAGGAAGGGAAAAATCATCCAGTTGTTCATGCAAACCCACCCATTGGACAGGGTAGATTTCATCCACCATGACAAATTCAACCACAGTAGGATCAAGATGAAGGAGAAGGAAAAAAGAAACAAAATCCGACGTGATTTACAATCCGTCTTGGGACGCCAAGAACAAAAATGATAAGAGTCACCCAGAATGGATTCAATAGCTTCCACTTCCTCAGGTTTAGAGTACTCAAAAACGATAGATAGGCGATGGGGATCAATGACAGAAGAGTCAGCTAGTTCCCTAAATTGACTACAGAGTGCAACGAATGGGAAACCGACGAAGGCCACGAGAACCTGAAGCAACAAAACTAGAGAAACCAACAGGTCGAAAGCAGGATAAAAGAAAGAAGCTTCGGGCGGTACTTAAAGGAGTCATACAACGGAACACTCAAAACTATCTCTCAGTGGAAAGGATTGACGTGAGTCCTTCCCAAGCCGTAGCATCACTAGAGACAATTACTACGTGTGAGAAGTCAATTACAAAATTAGCTAAAAGATCTTCCGCCAAATTAGATTCTCGGTAAATGTGACTAATGTTCCAAAATTTGAGTTTACCGAGCTAGAATAAGACGAGAATGAATAAAAGGGTTAATACGCCAGGAAGAGGCAAAACTCTTGGAGACGGAAAAAGTAATTATTTGGGAGTCTCCTTCGATATGCAAAGAATCCCCACCCATATTGATGGCAAGTTTGACTCCTTCCAGAAGGGCTTGCACTTTTGCCAAATTACAAGAGCAGTTTCTTAGCGGAAAGGAACTCGCCACAATGAGGGAGCCATCCGCGTCATGGAGAATACAACTATCCTCTGATAAACCCGGATTGCCTTTGGAGGCTCCGTCAAAATTTAGTTTCCACGAGCCTTTGGGGGGAGGTCTCCACATAGCCTATTTCCTGCGGATGAGCTTCTCAACTTGGGAAAGGCCTCGTTTGACAATGGAGCCGGGTTTAGGAATTTTGATAAGAGGCCAAACCTTGGAGATGCATGCATCCACTGAGGAAAACATAGGATTGTTCATACTATTCTTGGAGACAATTTTAGAAATAACAACTTCCAACTTGCTCAGAAAGGTAGGGAGAGAGTTTAGTTGATTACGGAAAAGACACAAGTTTCTCTCCCACCAGATATACCATAAAAGAAAAAAATGGGCCACCTGCTAGATGGAGCTCAGAGAACTATTGTGTCCCATAGAAGGCCAGGATAGGAGAGAGTCTCTGATGTTGTTACAATGCACCCAAGAGAGGTTTAGTTTACCCAAAAGCCATTGCCAACCTTGGCCCGTGAAAGAGCGAAGTGGAGAAAGAGATGATTAAGATCTTCTTACGCCAGCCGCACATAACGCATTTAGAGGGGCCGACATAACCCCAAGATCTTCTTTGAAGCTGTGTAAGGACTTTATTTTTAAGAATGAGCCAGCCGAAGATCGCCACTTTTGGGAGAAGAGAGGGGTGCCAACAACCAAGCTTAGGGAGATCTATAAAACCAGATTGAGAGAGGAGCGAGCGGTAGCCATCTTTGACTGTGTAAGTGCTAGAAACAGAGCCAAGCTAGAGAAAATGATCCTCACAATCCTTAAAGGACACTCTTCTCGAGAGAATATCCTCCAACACAATAGAGCACTCCAATCCGGGACATCTAGGGAGAGGGATCTTTCCATATCCACGTAGGAGACCCGTCAGGATGACGGAAGCCATAATTATCTACTTGAGAACCCCACGACACACTAGTTTTATTCATTATATTGTTGAGAGAGAACCGGGTTAAGCGGAGAGCACCCAGTATCCTCCCAAAATTGCACAGTACCATTGTTAACAAACCAAGAAGTGAATATCCTCCCAAAAAATTCAAATATGTGAACCTTTGGGAGCTTAACAAACCAAAAGCTTTGACCTCTGATGAATCAACAATAAGAGAAAAGTTCTGCATTTTGCGCATGAAATTCCTATATTGGATGTATATAGCCGACTTGTGGCTATCATAACTTCTTATCATTATGTATCTCTTTCATATATGTTATATTTTCATTAGTGGGTCGGCCTTGGTGTTGGCCATAGCATAGGAATAGTATATATAGGGGTTAGTAGGTAGTAGTTTATCATCATTGGAGCATTTGAGTCTTATTGTATGGTTTGGAGGTTGCCCCCTCGAAGTGGCTAAGCTATTCTAATTGCATATTGAGATCATTATTCTAGAATATTGTGTTATTTGGTGTTATATTTCTGCTCATGATCTGAATTATACAAGTAATTTCATTACAAGTGGTATCAGAGCTTGAACTCGGCCAACACTGCGTCAAACCCTAATTTTGAAGGTTCGTCCATATCTCAACATCGGTAGTGAATTTTTCTGACAAATTTTTTTTGTGGTGTGGTGAAAAATCAGTCAAGTAAGCTTCCCTCAAAATTTTAATAATTTTTGACTTGTTTTGCAAAAGTTATAGTGGTTTTATGTTTTTCATAATTCGGCTACATAGGGTGCAATTTGTGGAATTTTTCAAAGTTATTTACATTTCCAAAAAGAAGATTAAAAATTAGTTTGAGTTCATTCTTTGAGTTTTATAAAATTTGGCCGAATTCCTATTGAAATCCCAAACCCTAAATTTTGACCTTGATCCTTAAATCTTACCATTTTGGGGCATCATGGTTGGGCCTTCGACAAGAGGCAAAAAGAATCCCATCACTCCGGGTAAAACCCACATGATAAGGATGAGATAATAGTTGAGGAGTTAGAGTCAGAAGGGGTATCTACAGAGTCCTCAGGGTTAGGGTTTACTTCATTGACCATAAGGTCAGCTATCTTGAGTTAGAGTTGCGAAACCTCGAGGGTAGAGTGGCCAAAGAAGATGTAGAAAAGATTGGACAACGATTGGAGGATTTCATTCACCAATTTAGTTACAATATCATGGGTCATCATATCCTTCCTAATCAGCCACAACTCAATCATACTCATATTAACCAGGGTGGATCTTTAGGTCAAAGTAATAAACAAACTAGCCAGGGTGGATCTGCAAACATGACCAATCCAAATACAAACACTCTGCAAGCTCGTAACATGATTCCAAAAGTGGAAATGCGTAAGTTTGATGGAAAGGATCCACTCAATTGGATTAACTAGATGGAGAATTTCTTTGATCTTCATCAGATTCCATTGGGACAAAAGGTTACCATGGCATCGTTGTATCTTGAACTTGACCAATTCATTTGGTATCGATGGTTATGTGCTCAAAGGAAAAAGAGTGGCCTCGATGTTACATGGAAATATTCACCGAAGAGTTGCTAATTGCACTATAGTTCTAGTGTGTCGAGAGAGAATTATTTCAGCCAATTAGCAAAGCTCGAGACAAACGAGAGCATCAAAGATTACATCCATCAATTCCAAAACCTTTCCTTACGGGTGGAAAATATTCCTGAAGATAATTTGAATGACTTATTTCTTGGGGGTCTTAAAGAAAAATTGAGACTGAGGTGCGTATGTTTAATCCTCATAAGGTTTCAGACTCTATGATCATGGCACGTAGGGCAGAGGAAAAATTTCTTTCAAGTCGGAAACAAACTGTCAGTAATATCAGAGATCGTAGCACCCTTCCACCATCATTCCCTCGGCCAGTGAGACTGACACCTCAACAAATTGAAGAAAAGAGAGCCAAAGGGTTATGTTTTAATTGTGACAACAAATTTGGACCAGGACATAAGTGTGCGAAAAAGAAGTTGTTCTACATTGAGGGACCTACTGAAGAAGAAGAAAATGAAGAAGATGAAGAGGTAGAGCCAGAGGAGGAATTAGGAGATCCCCAGCCAACAATATCATGCCATGCAATTTCTAGTATTAGCACTCCCCAAACTCTCAAAGTAGTTGGATTCTTAAAAAAAAGAGGGTAACAGTGTTGATTGATTCGGGAAGTACTCACAATTTCATCAATCATAAGTTAGCGGTATGCTTGAACTGCTTTGTTTATCCAGCTCCAGAATGTCAAGTCATGATCGTTGATGGGAAAATTGTTAGTTGTTCAGGAAAATGCCATAACATTAATCTCACCATGGGAGATTACTTGCTAACTAGCAATATGTATGCCATTGCCATGGGAGGAGCAGACATTGTGTTAGGAGTTCAGTGGCTTACCACCTTGGGAACCATTGAAATGAATTTCCAAGAGTTGTTCATGCAATTTCAGTCAAAAGGGAGGAATTTTAAACTAAAAGGACTAAGAGCAAAGTCCCCACAGATGGTAAGTTCTCATCAGATGCAAAAATTGCTTAGAAAGGGTGCAAAAGGGTTTGTAGCACAACTATTTTCATTGGAAGCACATCATTCCAATACATTTATACCCACAGATATGCAAGCAATTATAGATGAGCACTCGGGGTGTTTGGAGAAATGCCCAAGGGTTTGCCTCTGAAAAGAGACCATGACCATGCCATCCAGCTAGTACCAGGGAGTCAACCACCCAACATCAGACCTTATAGGTACCCCTATATGCAAAAGAGTGAGATTGAGAAGATAGTTCAAGAGATGTTAGAAGCAGGACTTATTCGTCATAGTCAAAGTGCTTACTCTTCTCCTGTAGTGATGGTACGGAAAAAATGACAATTGGCGCATGTGTCCAGATTACAGGGAACTCAATAAGTACACAGTTAAAGATAAGTTTCCTATTCCTGTAATTGATGATTTGCTAGATGAGTTACATGGTGTTGTTTACTTTACAAAACTTGATCTTCATTCTGGATATCATCAGATTAGAATCAAGGATGAAGATATTCATAAAACAACCTTCAGGACACATGAAGGACACTATGAGTTCTTGGTAATGCCTTTTGGACTAACAAATGCACCCTCTACATTTCAAAGCTTGATGAATTCCATCTTTAAGCCATTTCTTCGAAAGTTTGTTTTAGTGTTCTTTGATGATATATTAATCTATAGTAAAACATGGGAGGAACACCTGCATCATGTAAATAAGGTGTTGGAAACTCTTGAACAACATCAACTTTATGCAAAGCCTTCTAAGTGTTCTTTTGGTGTCAAGGAGGTTGAATATTTGGGTCATATTGTCTCTTATGAAGGTGTTAAAGTGGATCCTAACAAGATAAAAGCCATGCTTGAATGGAAGGTTCCCAAAACCCTAAAAAATCTCCGAGGATTTTTGGGGCTTACAGGTTATTATCGTAGATTTGTAAGGAATTATGGCAGCATCACAGCACCACTCACAACTTTATTGAAGAAGGACTCTTTCCATTGGAACGAGCAAGCTACTATGGCCTTTGAGAAGTTGAAGGAGGCCATGTGCACCACTCTAGTTCTAGCCACCCCAGATTTTTCAAAAACATTCATTGTTGAATGTGATGCTTCAGGGTATGGTATGGGGGCAGTACTCATGCAAGAAGGGTGACCCATTGCCTTTGAGAGCCACCAATTCAAAGGTAAGAATATCTCTAAACCAGTTTATGAGAAAGAAATGTTAGCAATACTTCATGCAGTGAAACAATGGAGACCATATCTAATGGGACGACATTTCAAAGTAAAGACAGATCATGATAGTTTGAAATACTTCTTAGAGCAACGTTTATCATCAGAAGAACAACAAAAATGGGTCTAAAAAATGTTGGGGTATGATTTTGAGATAATATACAAGAAAGGGAAAGAGAATGTAGTTGTTGATGCTTTATCTCGGAAGGATGAATCTGCCCAGGCATTGTTGTGTGCCATATCTATATTATAGGAGGATTGGATAGAGGATGCAAGGTCTGAATGGAAAAATGACCCAGGTACACAAAATCTCATTCAGAATCTCCAACAAGATCCAAACATGTCAAAAAAATTTTTATGGAAAGGAGATGTTTTATGGTATAAAGATAGATTATATCTATGTAAGAATTCAATCCTTAAAAATAGGGTTCTATCTGAGCTCCATGCTTCTCCAGTAGGGGGTCATTACATTCTTAGCTTCTTAAAGACTTATCATCGAATCAAGCATGATTTTTTTTTGGGAAGGGCTAAAAGGAGATGTCCAAAATTTTGTGGCGAGAATGCATGGTTTGTCGGCAAAATAAGGCGAAACAATTAAGTCCCGGGTCTTTTCTGACCTCTATCTATTCCTAGCCAGAGGTGGGAAGAGGTGTCTATGGACTTCATCACAGGATTGCCTAAATCAAAAGGTAAAAATGTAATCATGGTGGTGGTGGATAGACTCACCAAATATGCCCATTTTTGTGCTTTATCACATCCATTTGTTGTGAGTACAGTAGCAACGGCCTTCAGGGATACAATTCAGAAGCTACATGGGACACCAAAGATTATAGTAAGTGATCGAGACCCTATATTTACTAGTAATTTTTGGACTGACTTGTTCTCATGCTTGGGCACACAACTAGCTCGTAGTTCCTCTTATCATCCCCAGTCTGATGGGAAAATAGAGGTGGTAAACAAGTTCTTGGAGGGATATCTTCATTGTTTTACATCAGATAAGCAAGCGAGATGGGTCCTAATGGTTACCATTGGCAGAATGGTGGTATAACACCTCCTTTCATACTTCATCTAAAATGTCTCCTTTCTTGGCATTATATGGGTACCATCCACCATCTATCACTTCATCTTTGAGAGTCCAGCCAAAGGTTCGAGTAGTTGAAGAACATATTCAACACCAACAAGAGGTGCTTTCTAGTCTCAGGGAGAATTTGGCCATGTCACAAAACCGCATGAAGCAGCAGGTAGACCAACATCACAGTGAAAGACATTTTGAAGTCGGTGATTGGGTTTTGTGCGTTTACAACCATATAAGCAAATGTCCTTAAAACAACACAAAAAGGATAACAAGCTTTCACCTAAGTATTATGGTCCTTATCAAGTGTTACAGAAGATTGGCAATGTAGCATACAAACTGGAACTTCCTCTGGCTACTCAAATTCATCCAGTCTTCCATGTATCTTTCCTAAAGAAGGTAATTGGATAGACAATATCAACCTAGACAGTGTTACCCGAGCTTGATGAAGAGGGAAAAATCATCCTGGAACCAGAATGCATCCTTCAGACACACGCACTAAGCGATTGAGGACAAGGGTCATCACTGAGTATTTGATCAAGTGGAAAAATCTAGACAATGAAGATGCAACTTGGGAGGATGCAAATTTCCTGCAGACAACATCCAGATCTTCTCAACATTGGGGACAATGTTGCTTTGAAGGGAGGGCATGCTACGCCCTTAATCATATATCTTATATTGGATGTATATAGCCGACTTGTGGCTATCATAACTTCTTATCATTATGTATCTCTTTCATATATGTTATATTTTCATTAGTGGGTCGGCCTTGGTGTTGGCCATAGCATAGGAATAGTATATATAGAGGTTAGTAGGTAGTAGTTTATCATCATTGGAGCATTTGAGTATTATTGTATGGTTTGGAGGTTGCCCCTCAAAGTGGCGAAGCTATTCTAATTGCATATTGAGATCATTATTCTGGAATATTGTTTTATTTGGTGTTATATTTCTGCTCATGATCTAAATTATACAAGTAATTTCATTACACAAAGAGAGCCATTTCCCTTTCGAGTTGAAGCCTGCCGACATGGAGTAGAAGGTCTTTCCATAAACTAGCTTTTCCAGCTCCAGAGAATAAAGGAATGCCCAAATATTTACGGGGGAGTAAGCCAGAAATGAAACCAAGGATCACTATAATCCTTCTTTGGAGGCAGGAGGAACATTACGAAAGAAAATGACAGAGACTTATGGAAATTAATAACTTTGTCCCATAGCATTAGAGTAAGAATTGAGAATATTTGAAGTGCTTCGGGGATAGTAACCACTCCAAAAAGGAATGTATCATTTGTAAATTGTTGGTGAGTGAGAGGAGGCAAGCTGGAGGAAGACAATAGGCCCGAAAATGGGCCAAAGGCTTCAAACTTAATGCTACGACCCATTTTAGCCACAAAAATAAAAAGGAAGGAAGAGAGGGGATCTCCTGCACGACTCGAAAGAAACCTTCAAAGAGCCATTCACGCCAAGAAGCTTGGAGTATAAATGCAATTAAAAATCCAATCACACAAGAAATTGTTTGAAGCCCAAAGCCTACAAAGATTTAAAAGGAGCCTCCAATTAATCTGGTCATAGGATTTGCTATAATCCAACTTGATCATCATCCTGTGCGAGAAGAGTGTTGTAAGGTGTGAATAAGTTCACGAGAGATGATCACTCCTTCGAGAGAAAGATCTCGCCCATAAAGAATCCACTTTGCTCTTGCGAAACAATAGAATAGAGGAAGGGGCGAATATGGGAAGCAATAACTTTAGATATAATCTTATAAGAGGTGTTGCAGAGGGAATTTGGACGGAAGTCATCAAACTTATCGGCATGAGATTTTTTGGGGAACAAACATATGAAGGTGTGATTGAGAGAACTAAGGATTTTTCCCAAAGATTGGGATTCTTCAACAGCTTGCCAGATAGAGAAACCAATCACTTCCCAAAAATCTTGGTAAAATGCAGCCGAAACCATCCGGACCAGGGGCTTTGTCACGAGCCATAGAGAAAACAATTTTACGGATCTCCTCTAAAGTGAAAGGAGAAGAAATTCTTTCATTATTATCCTCATTAACCGATTTGGGGATTTGATCAAGCAGAGGTGATTGAGAGGACAAAGAAGAATGTGTTTCTTCGGTTAAAAGCTTTTGGAAAAAAGAAACCGCCTCCTCTTTGATTGCAGGTTGAGTGGAAAACCACGTTTCATCGGGCAACTTGATAGTAGAGATGTAGTTTGTGTTTCTCCTAGCTTTAACCGATGCATGCAAAAATTGGTGTTCTTATCCCCATATTTTAACCAGATTTCCCTAGATTTTTGACGCCAAAAAGATTCTTCCTTCAAAAGAAGATCACCTAACTCATTGAGAAGGGAATTTTCAAGATGATAATCATCAAATTGCATACCATACCTGAAAACCCTTTCATTTAGAATACAGAGAGCTTTCTCCACTCTTAATTTTTCTTGGAAGATGTTTTTAAAGGAAGAAGAATTCTAAGATAAAAGTTTATCTTTGAGAAAGGATAAATTTTTGGAAAGAATGAACATTTTGGTGCCTGTCACAGAGAATGAATCCCACTAGAATTTGACCAGTGGTTTAAGATTGGGATCCTGCATCCACATACTTTCAAACTTAAAAGGTGAGCGCCGGGGGAAGATCAAAATTAATAGACAAAGAAATAGGAAAATGATCTGAACCTGGATAGAGGGGAGACATAACTTTGAAGGAGGAACTTTTGATGAAGCCAAGATTCCGAGACCAAAAATCTATCCAATCTAATAGCTAGGTTCCCAAAGCCTGCTCGTCGATTGTTCCAAGTTAACCATCTAGAGTGTGGTTCCAAATCCACAAACTTGGAGGAATGAACAAAGGAAATGAAATCAGATTGGGAGCGAGGATGCCAACTGATTCCACCTCGTTTATCCCGATAAAAAATTGTAGCATTGAAATCCTGCCACTATTGATTTAAGATCCGGGAGGGAGCTCAAGGAATCCAGAATTTTAAGTCGTGTTTCCCTCTTTTGCCTAGGATTATTCAGGCCATAAACGTTACAAAGGAAAAAAGACTCCTCGGAATGTTTTAGGCTTACCTAGTACCATTGAAAATTGGCATGCGAAGAAAGGGAAGCCACTTTGCAAACAGAGGATTTTCATAAAAACCCCAACCCTCCAGAGGCACCATCTAAGTTAACAAAAAGACCTTCCCAACCACGCCAGCTTCAAAACCACCCTTCTAAACACGGTGAACTAGACATCTTGGTCTCTTGCAACAAACAAATGGATATGTTCATATCGGTGACATAGCGCCTAAGCAGACGCTGCTTGTTAGGGGCGTTAAGGCTCTTAACATTCCAATAAAGGATGTTCATATTTTGTTCAGAAAGGACTTGCCTCTCTTACTTGAAATAGAGAAAAAAGATCCTAGCTGAGATTGATTACTAGAAGCCACCTCTTTTAAAGAAGACCATGATTTGGAGGGCTACCCTACAGGAGCTCTCGGGTGAGATTTAAGTTGTGAATTGGCAGAGTAGGAAGAATACCACGGCTTGAATTCAGAATCTCACCTTCTTCTTCTTACAAAGGAATAGGTTCGTCCTCATCTACTTGCAGCGAAGGCATTGAGAAGATATTTGAAAGGAACGATAACCGGATCGTGCCAAGCAAAGAACATAGATGCTAATCAAACATCACAATCAATAAGATGAAAGAAATTCGCCAGAATAACTTTACATAAACCTTTGCAAACAAATGAGTAATAATATCATATATTATTATGGAACTCAATGCAATACATTGAGAATGGGCCTTGCTTAAATAGGTAATGAATAACAATCTAAGAACCAGTCAAGGTCGAAGATCAAGCCATAAATCAAGGAAATAACTAGTCATCAAAGAACTAGTCAAGACCATAGATTTAGGAGAGAACTAGACATCAAGGATCTAGTCAATACCATAGATCAAGGAAAGAACTAGTCAATACCATAGTTCAAGGAAAGAACTATACCTAAAAACTAGATAATATCTCTTAATATCTAAATAACATAAAAGAAATATCCACACGCATAAGTGGGTGAGGATAAATACAATAAAGGTAAATAAAGTACCTAGGTGAACATGAGCTAAGGTAAATACCTACTCTAACACCCCCCTCAAGTGAAGCTAGGGGCCAAAATAGAAGTGGCATGTCCACAATATGAGTCCCGCAACTAGGCCCCCCAATGAGGTACTCATGTATAATAAATTAAAAAAGGGACACCACAAGGTACCCAAAATCGTAACAACAAATTAAAGAGAGCAAAAACCCACTCCAAGGCATCCCAGAAGCTCGGCTCAAAAAATCGTACAATGCTGAAGAAGTTTGGTGTTCACTATGATTTGAATCCAGGATCGATCATAGAACTCAAAAATGATTGACACTTTGGGTTTCACCGAGAATAGCTCCATACAAGAGAGACTGTCAACGGAGTGATGTCGAAAGTGTAAAAAAACATCAAACATAATTTGATCAACTCATTGCTGCACATAGGTGTGCCATGATCCAAGTACAATAACTAAAGCAACAAGGCAAGGACACAAACTCCAGTGTCATGATCCAAGAAAAGATAAGGTAACAAGGCAAGGACACAAAACCCGAAGAAGTAGGATCAACACCACACCCTCCCATACTCTTTGAATGGGTGGAGAGGTGCTACTGAAATCTGTATGAGTCATCAAAACAACTACTTGAGCACCGACAAACTAACACTTGGGCTCCACCAAAATAGCTCCCCCACAAGAGAGGCCTCGACATGCCAAAAGTGTCAAAATACGAGATACAAAATCTCTCAACAAACAAGAGAGATACACTACACTGCTTAAAGAAAAATGCTCAAAACAAGAAACATCACAATGCGAAGGTATAGAAAGTGAAGCAAGAGGCCAAATGGTGGAGGAGCCACGCTGTAGATTCCTCTCAACAAATGCCTATGTCGCCTCCATGAGTGATCAGATATCCACCCCAAATCAACACGGATGGATGAAGAAGATGCTGCGTATGACTTGGTAAAAATGCACAATGGTGCATGCGAGAAGAACATCATAATGTGTCGGGTTGATCATGTCGGCGATAAATGAAATCTCAAGTTTTCAAGCTTTGAGTGAAGGTGTAAAACTCATGTGTTGCTCATGATCCTCGAAATAGTCTAGTAAACAAAACAAGGAGCTCACGATGTGTGATCCTAATGAAGCATCTTTCGAAAACCAATGTCATGAGGAGAATTCCACTTAACATGTGGAATATAGGAAACAATACCCTACGAATGTATCATCATCAATGACTCGCTAGTGAGACCCATAGAACTGGAGCATGCGAGAACTGAATACGATGGTATGCTTCTTAAAAAAGCCATGCGGTTGAGCGAAGTAGGATACACAACATGTGGTACTGCTGTAATAAGCACATATGTGGAAGAGCATGCGAGAACAAGCCTCACAGTCTAGAAGCATCAAAAGCGAGTGCGAGCTCAAAGACTAGCAGATCAATGTCAGTGGGTACAAGAGAAACAACTACAAGTGGACTAGGAGCATGGATATGGTTGTCCACAATATGATGGTGATGTTGTAGGCTAGCAAGTTTGTTCTGTAAGGAGTGTATTATTGTATCCTTATTGTGAATGAGTGATTGTAGAAGAGAATTTCACTTCTTGAGTGATCTATTTTCTTCCACAAATTTTACAATATCCTCTTGAAGTCCAAATACTTCAGAGAAAAGCATATCATTCTCAAAATCCATGATAGGTACAAAATGAACTCTCAAAATTTTAGGATGTTGGGCTCAGCTGAAATTACATCCACAATTGATTACAACACTCCTCCATATTTGGAACTTTATAATTATAGTGCAAGTCTCAAAATAAATAACTCCAATGGAAAGAGCATGAAAAAACAAGCACTTTTGCAAAAAACAACACTCAAAACCGAGTTACCGATCAAAAGATACAAGCTTTTTAATATTTTTCTATGTTATTTATTTTAGTTGCCACTAAAACAAAATAAATTGTTGTTGCCTTCACCACACAAATAAAATTAAAGGGGTTGAAGCTAAGCACCTACTAGTAGGAATCACAAGCTTTAAGCCCTCATATGACCATACCATATGACCAAGGGCTAAGGATTTTAATGGGTGGATACGCGTTGAGTCTTGAACCACTAAAGCCATTTCTTTTACAAGGGAGATGGTGTTGGAATCTAAATTAAGAGGTTTCAGGGAAAGGGACTTTTCTTCGATAAGTGAAGGGGATAGAGAGGCTCGAAAGTAGGAGGAGGGTTCGCCGTAGTAGAAGCTCAAGTAGGGGAGGGATTTTTCTTCCAAACGGTTTGACTCAAAGAGGGGACTCTTTACGAGGCATTCAGAAGTGACCGAAAGTTTACAACAGTAGTAGTTCAAAATGGTCTCATAGTCCACCCTCTGAACCCATTTACCATTGGGGAGAGAATCACAATTCTATCGGGTAATTTTTGGATAAATCCACAGAAATACAAACCCTCGTAAAGGAAGAAAGGGTGCCTTGAGGGTAACGTGGTTGATACGGAGGACTCTCCCCAAACCGAACAAATTTGGGAAAGAGAAGAGGAGACCAAAACTCACTGGGGAGAGAATAAAGTCGGACCTAGACACAAAACCTTCCATAATGGCTTGGTCGGGATCGAAATGAGCCAACCACTTCCGAAGATGAAGACTGAGTCAAGAAACAAGTACTCTTTCCTTTCAAGGGAATCGTCCCTTTGAGCTTGGGCTGTGAAAATGACTAGGAAAAATCCTTTGTTCAAGAATTCACGTGAAGACCACTCCCCCGATGGGTGTCACACTAGGCTCGATACCGTTAGCCGAAAGTTGTCAACCCACAAACTTAGTGATGATAGCCCATTGACCAAGAAGAAGCAATTGAGAATCGAGGTCGATTGATCATTCCAGAGAGATGGACACAGAATCCGTTTCCTCCAAGGCATCGGAAGAATGTGTATTGCCCAAACATGAACTTGGAAACTATGACGAAGAGCCCAAAGCGGGGCCCGAACTGAGCGGGTCAGAGAGAGTAGGTCCCTCTGAGCCAACGGGCGACCCATTCAAGCCAGTTGGTAGAGAAGGCTATTACTATCCGAGCATTTTGAAAAAAAGGCCCGTTCTGCGACCTGTCCCAAGGAATTTTGGAGCAATTTTTTTCGCCTCATCTTTGTTGCTTTTACTTTTTAATTGACATGTATTCTTGTTATTATTACCGTATGTCATTTTACCTAAGACCAATCAAATGTAATTTAAGTATGTTATCATGGATGAGCCAGATGTAAACTATTAAACTAGCTACAAATCCACACCACATGCTACCAATCGATAATATAAATATATGCTACCCATTGGTAACATGAATATATGGTACCAACTAGTAACGTACATTCACCACTACCAATTGGTAGAATATATTTATTCTATTGACTGGTAGTATGTGTTTATGCCATCGATCAGTAAAATATACACTACCTACAACCTTACAGGAAAGGCTAAAGCATATATGCTACCGAGTGGTAGCATAATCTATAATTGATGGAATAGTTAGAATTTAAATCACTTGGGGTCCTATATATTGTTAGGAATATCTTAGGATTAATGCTCACATATTTATATGTAAGAGTTAAATATAATATTCATATATTACATTAGTGAGTCAATGAGATATTAATATTGTTATATTAATATCATATTTGTGTGAGAAAAATAAAATAGTGTAATATTATTAATATGAGTTATCAAACAACTCATTATTAATAATATAGGTTAAATTATATTAGTTGTGAGTTTGTTGAATAAACAACTCACATAGCTATTTAGAGTTGTGTGAGATATTTTTGGGTTTGGGAGTGTATCTAGGAGAGACATGTGAGTATATTGTGGGATTGAAGATTGGATTTGAATCCTTGTATTAAAGATATCATTCTCTTATATATTGTAAGCTCACTCACCATGTAATTACTCTAGAGATATTGAATAAATAATAACAATGTTTTTAATTATATTTGTCCTCTGCAAAATTGTCTCATGTACCAAATTGCTTTCTTCAATTATTTAATGTAATTGTTGTTATTTTAGATTAGATAAGATGTCAATTTCATATCATCGGCATCAAAGCGGTGAGATCGAGCTATGAGAGTTGTTTCAGGACAAAGCGTGGCCTTTAAGATGCGAGATATAAGATTTTGGAGCTTCTATAATTGTTTTTCAATTTTGGATTCGTAACACAAGGATCACCAACTATCTCATTAGTCAATAAATGATCATGTTCGGGGATGCCAAAATTTTCCTCAATCACCAAAGGTGATTCTACCGATCGGCGACGATTACCTACGGATTAACGAGACTTTGTGGAACACTAGAAATTCTGTTTCTAATTGGCAAAAATCACTCTTGTTGCTCATGACCACTTTGTGTAAAAATAACAATGAGATTTTTCCCGCATTCTCAATAAGTTTTTCAAGCTTTCCAAGTTCAAATTGAGGGTTTTTTCCAAACTAAGCTTCAAAATGATTTTTTGCTTGAGTTATGCAACAAACATTGGACGATGAAGGAAGGAGGCAATATAGGAAGGAGGTCAATCCGTGACCTCTCGCTTGTGCCATGTGAGGGGGCCACAATGAATTTGTGGAATTTTATTTTGTTGTGTGTTTTAATTTTTACAATATGAAAATAAGAATAGATGGTACATTCCTGTTCAAAATTGTAATGTGTGAGCAATTTCTTGTATTTTCCCTTGAATGTAAGAAGGTGATGTGAACTAAATATGTACGCTTTGTTATGAAATGGTTGATGGTTCCATTAGAAAACCTTCTTGTGAATTGTTGGTTCTATTAGAAAACCTTATACAAAATGGTTGTTGGTTCCATTAGAAAACCTTCTTGTGATTTGTTGGTTCTCTTAGAAAACTTCTCGTGATTGATGGTTCCACTAGAAAACCTTCTATAGAGTGGTTGTTGGTTCCATTATAAAACCTTCTACAGAGTGGTTGTTGGTTCCACTAGAAAACCTTCTATTTTTGGTTGGTGGTTAGCCAAGTTGTAAAACCATATGTAAAACATGAGTATGTACATGATAATGTTTTCCCCATGTTCACACTAATGAGGGAGTATTAGGAACATCTTAGGATCAATGTTACATATTTATGTATAAGAGTTAAATGTAATATTCATATATTATACTAGTGATTTAGTGAGATATTAATATTGTGATATTAATATCATATTTGTGTGAGAAAAATAAAATAGTTTAATATTATTAATATGAGTTATCAAACAACTCATTATTAATAATATAGGTTGAATTATATTAGTTGTGAGTTTGTTGAATAAACAACTCACGTAGCTATTTAGAGTTGTGTGAGATATTGTTGGGTTTGGGAGTGATTCTAGGAGAGATATGTGAGTATATTGTGGGATTGAAGATTGGAGTTGAATCCTTGTATTAAGGATATCATTCTCCTATATATTGTAAGATCACTCACCATGTAATTGCTTCAGAGATATTGAATAAATAATAAGAGTGTTTTTTATTATATTTGTCCTCTACAAAATTGTCTCATGTCTCATATTAATTTCTTCAATTATTTAATGTAATTGCTGTTGTTTTAGATTAGATAAGCTATCAATTTCATATCATATACTATCGTATGGTAGCAATTTTTGTCAATCATCAACACCCACACTAAAATCGAAATTGCGAGTTGATGTTTAATATCGGAATTGTTTATATATATATATGTGTGTGTGTGTGTGTGTGTGTGTGTGTGTGTGTGTGTGTGTGTGTGTGTGTGTGTGTGTGTAATAAGAAATTATGGTAAATTTATCTTTCGTGGTGAAAGAAAATTTAATATAAATAGTTGGCTATTAGTTAAAATTTCTGGAAAACCGACCCAAAAAACAACTTATACTCATTAAATTTAGGCGAAATAACAAGTTACTGACCCCTAAAAATATATCAAAACCAATCAAACTCTTGAATATTCATGAATTAATGAAGATTCACCACTAAAATTTTCCTTGATAGGTTCCCTAGGGTGATATATTTATTTAGTGTGAATGAGTATTTAGAAAATTAGACCTTACACAAGATGTGCACGAGAGCCATATGTATGGCAAAGATCTATACAAGCAACAAGGAGAGAAATATATATGTCGGGGCCTGCTATAGCTCAGTTACAATTACCAGGCGAGAAGGAGAGTGATGCATATATAGTGAGGAGTACAGTCAATGATACAGGGTGTACCCTAGCTTATATTTGGGGTGGGTAGAGCACCATGGGTGCTATTATATCTAGTGGTTGTAGATGTGGCCAAAGGGAAGCCATGTAGACCTATATGAGGTGGAGAGGTAGCAGGAGCATGAGAAAATTACCGTAAGGATGATACCGTAGTGATGTCGGTTACTGACAACGTAAGTATAATTTATTTGTATTATTCTTGATTTAATAGATGTTGAAATTAGTATTTGTGATGATTGGATACTAATAAATATTATATGATTGTAGGTCTTTGAGTATTGGCGGCGATTTTAGACACATCGATACACATATTGACTTGCAATGTGCCCCTAGATGTGATTGTGTAGGAGGTAGGTTGGAGAGGGTTGATCATATTACTGGTGAGCATACCTTTTGATCTAGTGGCCATAATAGCCTCTACATGTGCTTGTATTGCGATGCACTTGCGAGATGAGGAAAGGATGGAGTTACCATGAGCGCGGGAGGTAGTCAGAGGAGCTGGCCTCACACAAAGTATGTTCAAGAGTTATGTGGAGCTCTAGGGACGATATGGAGAGGCTGTGGATGAGGTAAAAGACTTACGAAGAAATTGTAGGAGCAACGGTCATGAGATTAACATCAAATTTCAATTAGGGGTGCATCTAGTTCTAGGGTAGCTATAACCTCCAATAGTGAGGAGGATGTATGATGTATATAGAGGATTAAACACTATATTTTTGTATTGTAAAGCCTTTTGATATATATGATGATGATGATGATGATAGTTTTGTTGATGATGTAGTCTTGAGTTATATCGAGTTGATTTGCTTATGTGATGTATTTTGATGTTTTGATGAGTGATGAGAATAATAACATAGATGTTAAAATAATGTGATGCTAGATAAAACAATATAGATAGGCATGTATGTTGAATATGGATTGACACTTTGATAAATATAGGTAATAAGTAATTGATCATGTGTTAATAATCATACTAATGGAGGATAAACATGAAAGCGTATAGTATGAAAGGAATGTATGATCTATAGCAAGAGAGAAGGTGACGACTATGCACAAGTGACTCGAAAATGCGATATCCCTAGTATAGGTGCCAAAAGATAAACACAAAGTGATTGCAACATCACTCGAATGATGTGAATCTAACAATGATGAGTGATGCTCCTTCGAGACCCACTGGAGGTTTAAACAAGAAGTGGGGTAGATGGCTTATGCATAGTTGTAGAAGAAGATAAGATTACTAGAAGAGGATGAGAGGGATTCAAAATCACAACAACCAAAGTATGTGGTGTCATGACATGAGAGGTTGTGTGTTTGATTCATGCGAGGTTCACCAAATGATTTAATAAAATTAAATCTAAGATAAGGACAACGCTTGATTAAATAAATTTATAATAGCATAGAAGATCACACATTATTACATTGGGAAAAAGTAATTTTAGTCACTAAATCATGCACTTACTATTTACATCTATCCTCTAAATACTTAATTTATAGGAGTGATTACTAAGAAAGAGAATTACTTATTAACACCTCTTTACTTTGCTTTAATCTTTCTTTTATCCTTTTTCATGTTTATTACTTATTGCATTTGATTGATAACATATAGTTTTGTATTCTAGATGACATCCTACTCAAATCTGATTTCATAGTATGACTTTGTGAGCACCCTTTATAGTACCACCCATTAGGGACATGAGCCCTCGGTAATCTTGCCCCCTCTGCGTGCCTTTGTCCTCTTTACCTCTTTTTATGATATTTTTAATGTTACTTATTTCTTGTCTTCTTTTATCACTTTTGGTTTTCCTTTATCTTGTTAACAAAAAACTTAAACAAAGGAATCACACACACACACACACACACACACACACACACACACACACACACACACACACACACACACACACACACACACACACACACACACACACACACACACACACACACACACACACACGGTATTATTTAACCTCATTAGGGGGGCAAACATTCAAGAGGCACATACTATTACAAGGAGCTAATATTTTCTATGTACATCAAGGAATGCATTTTGGGACTACATACTTCACTACATAAGAGGGTTTATTATGAATTCCATACCACACATTTGCATTCAAATAAAGTATTTGTAGCTCGCTATTCTTTGTATTCTTTGTATCTAGAATTCATATCTTTATAGTCATGTCACATAGATCCTTGTTCCTATATTTAATTGTATTACTATTTATTTATTGTAGGATGATATTTCCTAGACAAGACAATAACACCCATATGCTAATGTACTTACAGGTGCTCTTGTCCTATTTGTTTAGTTTTCTCCTTTGTCAGTTTGCTTTGGATTTGGGTATTTTATTATCTTCTTTTCATGACCTAGGTCGGATTTTTGGTGTCGAGTATATGCCAAACTTAAAACAAATAACTCGTATATATACACAACCTACTAACTTTTCTAAGGGGAAATCAGTAACTAGACTTGGATTAACGGTTTCACAACATCTATTGGTAGGCTATGAGGAATACACAAATATAAAGGATCCTAGAGAAAGTCGGGATTTGATTAATAAATGGGTTCACCAAATGATTTAATAAAATTAAATCTAAGATAAAGATACTATTGATCGATAAAATAACAGTAACATACAAGATATAGCTAATAAAAGTACAAACACAAGTGAGAGATAGGGTTTCTAGGATAACTCATCTTGCCACCATAAATTTGGACCGATTCTGGCAGTGAATGGTCCGAATAGGCGTATTATGAGATGTGTAATCTCTAATTCTGAAACTAGGATGCAGCAATCTCGGGAACATGAGTTGTTAGGAGAGGACATGGGTGATCGGGTGCTAGTGTCACTAGGACAACTCAAGATCTAGTTCTTTCTATTTCACTTCTAGTCACCTTTATCTCACTATAGGTCATGTCGAGGTTCATTGCATGGTTTTTTTCCTATCACACTGTTTGTACAAAACAAACCCTAGCTACCTACAAAATACTTAAGAACACATTAAAATGAATAAAAATGCATATGAGAGATTTGAAATGACCTTGGTGATCACCCCAATGTGATATTGTTTATGAGCACTTACTAGAGTTTAGAATCCATGTAGTTCTTGTGGTGTGTGATTGAAATTATGTCCCTTGAGCTAAGATTCCCTAGTGCCAATCACACAAATAATAGTGGGCTACAAATACTTTATCCCAATGAAAGAATGTGTGATATGGAATTTAAAATAGCCTCCCCTATGCAATGAATAATTCAGCCCAAAATGTAGTCCCTTGTGTTGATCTTTTTATGTGATAGATATAGAAAATGATAGCCCAATTTCCCTTAGAATAGTTAGTAGATTGTGTTTATATATGAGTTCTTTGTTTGAATTTCGGCACATAGTGACACCAAAAGATGACCTAGGTCATGAAAATAAGATAATAAAATACCCAAAGCCAAAGAAAACTAAAAAAATAAAACCAAGTAAATATGACAAAAGCTCATAGAAGGACATTAGCGTTTGAGCACTACTATCCTGTCTAGGCGGTATTGTCCTGCATCAAGAAAATAGGAATGAAATAAAATATAGGAGCATGGATCCATGTGACTCGACCAAAAAGATGAAAATTACAAAAAAAAAAAACGTAAGAAGAGCCAAACAAAGCAAGAAAAGGACCAAAGAGGTGTCACCAGTGCCTAGTTTTCATACTTAGAAATCATGTATATAACAACATACTAGAGGTGTAATGTAATAATAATAAGTGCATATTCTAGTAACTACACAAGAGTAACATAAGAACTACCATATAACAATGTCAACATAGTGAGGGGAGAACCCTATAAAGTCCAAGATTCTAACTACATGAGTAGTAAGTGTAATGACATAAACAAAAAGAGTTCATCCATTAGGATAAACTAGAATAGGTGGAACATTTGTAAGAAATAGGTGCAATTTGGGAAGATAAGAAGCATTAAAGTTGTATGTACTAGCCCCTATGACTATAGAAGAAACCATAGAAATAAATATGGGAAGAGGGGGATTGATTTCCCCCATGGATGCAATAAGATGAGGTGTAACCATAACATAAGGGTAATGCATAAAAGTTTGGAAAGTGGACAAGGGAAGACTATCAATAATCATTATCAAAGTAGTGCAATGTGTTTGTACTTATGGTGGAGAAGTGACAATAAGTGATATACCATTGGATTAAATAAGCATATGATCATTATAATTGAATTGAGAGTTTTTCTAAGTAACAAATTTGAAAGCTATGGTCATGGTGACATTGTGAAGGGGGATGTGAGTGTATCCTAACAACTTTGATATTGTATATGTAACAACCACCATAGGGGAGAAATATCTAGATAGAGGTAAGTGTGCATCATTATGCATTAAGGACTAAGCATCACGTGGATGAGAGTGAGATATAGTGGGAGGAGTATCATGGCACCAATATAAATTTTATCATGTAAATTAGTAGCACTATAATCCATCACAAGAGGAGAATTATGTGCAATGTAAGTAGTGTCTTAATGAACATGATATGTGAAATCTATTGTAGCATTATCAATGGAATAATTTATGGAAAGGACATTGTACGATATGACATGGGTAGAGGGATTGCATGTATAGTATATGTATGCGTAGATTTGGATCACTGTAAGATGGATTAATTCACATGAAAATTCCAAATCAATTTTACTAAAATAGAATGGGTTTATGATGCCACTATAAAGAGAGGGAAAATTGTGGTTTCTTTCATTGAATAAAGTGGGTGAAATGCTTCAAGTTTGAATATAAACCTATGGACAAACACACTTTGAAAAATGTTAGTTATTTTTGTGGTTAGGGGACCTACCTCGGTTAGATCCCTAACCCTTTCAAGGAGATAAAAGACATTTTATTGATGTAAAATGACAAAATAGTAAATGAAATGACAAATATACCTGAATCAAATCACAAGATAATTGTAATTACATTTTACCAAGAATCACACCAAGATCACAAGAAACTCACAAGTTGCGATTCCCACTTGTGTTCAAATATTGCTAGAACAATGCTGCAACAAGAAAGATCTATCACTTGTGCTTCACCTTTCCTCCTTAAAGACATGTAAAACAGATATATGAAAGAAAGAGAGCAAGAAAAATCAAGTATAAAATGTCAAGAGTTTCTTAGGAGGGGAAATGATGTGGGTGAGGGTGGTTTTACATATTTGGAGTGCATAGGGGAGTGAGATACACATGAATGCAATGAAAAGGTCTATAGTACATTAGGCATGCACATGGCTAGGTGGGATGTACATAATTAAATGTGAGTGGGTGAGGGTTAGTAAATGGGTGGTGAGTTGTCTTTTATCCCCATTTTATGGGGCATTATTATATTTTTGGTATTTTATGTTTTCAAATAAGTGAATCTATATGCAAGGTGAATTTTATAGTGTCTACATTCTCCCCCTTTTTGGAATGCATGTTATAGCATGCAAGATGCAACATAAAAACTAAAGACGATATGGGGGTTGTCTAACCATATGATGGTGGTTTCCATAGTTGCGGGCTTAGATCATTGACTGGATAAACAATAACATGGAAATGTGATCAATGGGCCACTTTATCCAGAGTCTATGAAGGGATGGATAGGTTGATTTCATGATGCAGAGACTATAGAGTCAATTTATTGATGATTAGATGTTGGGTTGTGCGTGATTCCCCCATAGAGTGGTATTTTTTCGATTATAGGTTACCCCAACGTAACACGGGACAAACAAATTATAGTTGAAGATGAGAGAAAATGAACCTTTATGAAGGTCTAATGAGTGGAAGTGATAGCGGGGTTGTCCCAATCATGTTCATGCGACAAATTGATGATAAATTTGTACAAGAGTGCATGAAATTACGACAAGTTTTTGGCAAGTTGATTGATTGAATTTTATGACGAGCGAGCTAGGAAAGTGACATGATGTAGGTGAGATGGTGAGCTACGTGATAAGGTAGCCAAGTGATCTGGTGAGTTAGGTCGAACGAGACGAGTTAGGGAGCTAGGGAGTGAGATGGACAAGTGGGGTGAGAAGGTGACAAGCTAGGTGGCTAGCGAGTGTGTGAGTTGGTAGACAAGATGTGTGGTTGGAGAGATGGGTGAAATGGAAGGCAAGTTAGGTGGTTGGCAAGCTAACATGTGAGTTAGGTGGTTAACAAGATGGGTGAAATGGTAGGACAAGCGGGTTGTTAGCGAATGGTGAGCTAGCTAACGGTCAAAATGGGTGGTTAATGATTTGGGAAAGTTGACAGGCAATTTAGCTTTAGGGTGGATCAACGAGTTAAGGGAATTTATATGCTAGTAGGATAGAGAGAGAGTTGGGTGGGGGTGGCTTGAGAATCTCAGGGTGGTGGGTGAGTTGACATGGTGAGTGAAATGTGAAAGAATTTGTAGCGAGATATGGGAGGAAAGGGATGAGCAGTAGGTAGGATTAACACCCACACAATAAGAGGAGATGTGGTTCAGGGTAACTTGGGTTGAACGGGTCTTGCAAGAAGTAGGTTAGGGGTCACCGAGTCATGAATGTGACTTGACGAGTTGGGATGAAAGACGAGGGAGTTAGGAGTGGGTCGAGTGGGTTAGGAGGTGGGGGTTAAAGGATAGAGGAAGGGCTCGAGATATGGGGGTGGTGAATCACATGGGTGACTTGTCAAGATAGAATGGATCGGGATCAAAGGGAGTGACATGGATTCAAGAAAGTTGCTAGTGTGTTGTGGGTTGAGGTCATTACAAGGGAAAAGGGGTAAGGGATGAGTTAAGTCAAGTTATCCCAGCTCGGGGGAAGGGACGAGTCGTGTATGCAACAGGGGAGAGAGGGAGTGGGATTAGTTGCGCTTACAAATTGTCATGGGTAGGAGGGGAGTGGAAGAGCAAGCTTGAAATTGAGACGAGGAGAGAGAGTCATGCAGGATAGATGTGTTATGAGGAGTAGTGGGAAGTGGGTGGTGTATAGGGATAAAGGGAGTTGGATAAGTCAAACATGTAACTCGACAGGGTCGAAGGAGAGTTAGTGGCCAAACTAGTTGGGCGTGGCTTTGAGGAATGAGAGGGGATAGGGTTAGGACATAGCCCGGTGAGTGAGTCATACATGTAACTTGGTAGGGTGGGGTGAGGGTGATCTAGCTCGAATGAGATGGCCAAGGTATGGGGTGGGGTGGGTAGAAATGATGGCTCAGGATGCTCCTGAGTCACGAATGTGACTTGGTAGGGAAAGATTAAGGTAGAGGTGGATGGAGATAGGGTAGGATGAGGTTACAGGGAGTGATAAAGGAAAAGGATGAGCTAGGTGGGATGAAGCGAGAGAAAGTTGGGGATTGTAAGAGTTAGATGGAGTGTAAGGGGAGTGATCTCGGGTAGGTTAGGGAAAAGTCAAGGTGGGATAGGGGTAGGGAAAGTCGGGTAGGTTGGGGTGGATTCAAGGTTAGATGGGGGTATTTTAGGTTTGGTAGGTTAGCCAAGTCGTATGCATGACTTGGTATAGACGAGTGGGGAAATGAGTTAGGATAGGTGCATTTAGGTTGGGTGAGTCGCATGCATGACTCGGTGGGGAGGGTGGGAGTGAGCCAACTCGACCAGGTGCCTAGAAGGAAGCTTGGGAGCGAGCGAGTTGCGAACACTACTTGGCTAGAGTAGATATGGTCATGAAATGGGGTAACGAGTGGGGATGGGTAGGAAGCAAGAGTGAGGGGGATTTAAAAGGGAGAAGGGTTAGTCGAGAGAACAAAATGAATGGGTTTGTGGGGAGGGAGGAACAAATATCTATGAGAGTAGACAGGGGTGGGAAGGTGAGTTTCAGGGTGATTTGGGGAAGGGAGCTTAAGGAGAGGAAGGGCGAGTTCAGGAGATCTTGGTCTCTCTTGCCGAGTTGGGGAGGGAGAGAGGTAGATGGATCAAATGGGTGAGTTATGGTGAGATGATCTCAAAGGGTTGAGGGGAACAATATGAGTTGCAAGTTTGAATTAATGAGGGGTGAGCTTAGGGTCATGAGATGGGATAAGCGGTGAGGAGCAAAGTGGGGGTAGAAGGAGAGGAAGCAAGCAAGGCTCAATCATAATTGTGAAAAATTTGGGAACTAGGGTGGGTTACGGATAGTTAGGTGATCTCGATGAGATGGAGAGAGGGGAGGGGGGGAAGGGTGAGCGGGAGAAGGGAGGAAGAGGTATCGGGTAGATGATGATTTTGATTTGTTTGATTTTTTTTAATTTTTTGAATTTTTGATGGGTATGGTAGGGTTTGAGGTGAGAAATAGAGGAGGGTGTGAGGTGAAGGGATAGTGATGATGAAAAATGGTCAAAGTGTGACGAGTAAAAAAATGAGTACAATATGCATGACATAAAAAGTGAAAATGAGGAAAATGTAATTATGAGGTAATGTAAAAGATGTGCATAAGGTAGTGGATACCCAAGAATGATTAGTCCGAGTGAAGTGGATCAAAAATATGTAAATGTACTGATTGCAGATGAGGAAGTACAAGAAACGTTCTTGTCTGTAATAGTGTTGGTGAAAGCTTGATGGTCTTGATGACATGAGACATGAGACAATAAGTGAGCTAAAAAGGAGCTTAAATAAAGTCTAAAATGCACAAGGTGACATCCTATCCTTGTTACTCATCAATATCTAATTTGTGCACGTGAGAGTTAATTGACTACTTGAAGTGAAAACCCATAAGACAGTGAGTGAAAACACAAGTCACCGTGTAGGTGTGAATGAAACAGGTGATTGGTGAATATGAAATTGAGGTGAATTATAAACTGTGTATTGATCTAATGCTATCCAGACATTTATAGCCCTGACGAAGATAAATTTTATTATATTCATAACATTGATCTATTGCCAGCTAGGCATCTATAGCCCCAATAGAGATAGTGTAAAGACCCATGAGAGAGAGTGTTTAATAATTCTCTTTCTTTCACTTTTAAATTTTGGATTTTTCTTGATTTTGATTGTTTTGATTTATTTTTCATGAGGTTTTCCAAGGGGTTTAGAACCACAAGTGGCTTGATGAAGGGAATGGAAGTGATTACGGAGATAAAAATTGACAAGCGTTAACAAATAATGCCTTGGGGTCTTTAAGAAAAGTTTTTAAGTGTGTAAGAATGCATGGATATCAAAGAGGAAAATCATTTTTAATTCACCAAGTAAGGAGAGACAAAGTTCAAGAAAATATAGTAGAGACTATTGACTCACAAAACATGACAACAATATGATCAAAGTGTTCACCAAAATTTGTGAAACAAACCAAAACGTGGAATGTGAATGAAATGTAAATGAAATATGTGGTAGTGAATGAAGAATTGGAATAAAATATGAATGAAGAAAATGCAGAAGAACATTCGTGAGCGAACACTTTTTATTTTTTTAAAGATGTTTAACTGTGTGAAAGTAGGTGTTTTTGTTTGTGTGGAGAATTAGGTTGGGATTCAAATCCAAGCCAGATGAAGAGATGAAAATTTATCAAGTCTGCAAAATGCGGTAGTGAAGACAAATGAAAGTCCCCAGTCCCTATAAGGACTAGGTGAGTGAGAGACATAATGTATATAAGTGATAGATGAGATAAATAATTGGAGTGCTGAGGATGACATTTATGATAAGTGAAGCAAGAATGACAAATAAAATCCGTATAATTGTTGTAGGTGAAGAACGTGATTGTGTAATGCCCACATTTTCAAATCCAAAACACAACAATAAAATTATTTGAATATTTTTTTGGTCTTTAAATACTCACTACACAACAACACATGGGTTCCAATAGAGAAACTTAACATCATATAAGACACTTACACAAAACATCGACCCACATAGACAACATGGTAACACCATATACAAGTGCTGCCACACTTTCCCTAATGAAAAAATGCTAGCAATTAACCAACCACAAAAGGACCCACGGATTGGAAAATCCACAACACATCATTACCATGGTTACATCTTAATTACGATTAAAATTTCCAAGAGCATTTATCGTGAAAGGATAAATTCTCTTTTTCCAACTACATATTATTAATTTCATTTAAAATTCAACTTACATTATGAACAATTAATTTGGTTGTTTCTCCCTAACAATAATCTCCATAACTAAATAATCATTTTCCACATTTCAAAAAGCATACATAATTCCTAACATTCTCGTTTTATGTTAAGATTCTTCTTCTCTAAAAGTTTATTCGATGTTTAAATTTTACCTTTATTACACAAGGGAACTAATGTGAAGTCAAGGAAGAAATATTAGGATTTAGGGAGATTTAGATTTAAAATACCTCTTCCTATAACATCCTTCCATCACGATACCCTTATTTTCTGATATAGTTGTTATATTTCAATAACTTGTTTGAATCAATTATAAATTTTCACATCATGAAATTTTATTTATATATTTATATAGTTATATATTTAAGAGCTTATGTTTTCTCAAAATTTTGATCTCACCAAGAGCAATTCATATTTATTTTTTTAACAACATGAAAATGTCTAGTTAAGTTATAAGGACTTCAAATATGACATTATTCCTAACCCAAAATATCATTTACTTTTATACTCTTTACACTTACGTCGCACTTTGGTCTCACTATTGGCATTGTTTTAGAACAATTGTAATTCAAATGACACATAATTTACATGTAGGGGCTCATGACTACAAGGAGTGGTGACCTTGCACAAAATAAATCATTTGATTGCTCATAGACACTCAAGTATTATTTAACGCATATAACAAACAAGACAACCCAACAAATATATGCTTTTCAAATTTCTTGAAAGGAACTATTTAAATTATTGAGTAAATATGCATCATTGTTTCTTTCACCAATACCCTTAAGAGAGACTCCACAATCTATTAAATTCAAAAGCATTCAGGACGGGGAAACTAAACCCTACGAGAAGCACACAATAATCCGCTAGTACACACTAAGGGACACATTTATCTAAGAGGGAAAAAAGGGGTTCAAACATAAAAGTTATGAAATTTTACGCATTCAAAATCCTTCTAAAGCAATATTTACAATCATTGGTAACCATACATCATATGTCCTTTTTCCATTAACATCATAATAGATCATTGAATCTGCTACATTCATTAGTACTCGAGGGTCTCTACACCCTACCAAGAGACAAATCTAGAGTAATAAAATGTCCCTGTCTTCTGCAAAGCCTTCGTGCCACTTGAGGTATTCCAAAACTACATTTTCTCACTTTCGTTTAACACTTACTTATAAAGGGTTCCATTAGGTTTGGTTCGTTTAATTAAATACTAATAAAAATATATCACTCGATTGTTATTTTGAATTATCTTAACATGTACACATTTTAAGTTTTGATTATCTAATGAGAAGCTATGTTTTCTCAATCACTTGTTCTCACGTGGATCAATTCACCTCCACTTTCACATCATAAGAAAGATTTATTATGTTGTGAGTAATCTCCATGACACTTAAAATTATTAAGTCGACATCACGAGGGTGCATTCTCAAACAAGGAAAAGTTGTAAATTTTCCTTTACAATTAAAAACTTAATAATGCATTAATGCATAACCTAATTTTCCATGTGGTCCTAACCACTATTCATTATATTCCACTTCTAATGTTGTTTAGTATCTAAAACAATCATGCTATTTCAAGCTCAACATGTCATCTTGTATGCCACTTAAGTGAAGTTATGCCTCACAAGAAGGCATCTTACAAACTTTCATACCCACGTGAAAGGTCTTAACTAGGTTCCTAGGGAGGAACACAAAAACACATATGATACCTCTAAGTCTCTAGAACTACGAAAGATGTTTGGATCCAACATAACACAAGGCTTACTAGAGAGGATCATTCCATTCAACAAAGTTAAATATTTCAAGCTATATGTTTGATTTGTCACTTCCCACTCAAAAAGAAAAAAAAACATAAACATAAGTCGATATTTTTCTTTTAGGATTAAGTGATTTCCTAGGTCAATGCAACTCTAGCGAGATAGGTAAAAACACACCATTTTAAATTTTTATAAATACTTTTACCAAAGACAATGATATCCAAAATTATGGCGACACCAAACATTTTAAATGATAAGGTTCCATCTTCATCCTCCTATTCTTATTTTGACACTAAAAGAAAGGATTCTTTGACATCATTTTCCAGAGTGACATAATACAATCAAATTCATTTACTTAGCAAAATATACACAATTATGACTAAAAGTAACATTCATCAAACAGGAAAAGTACAAGTACGTATAAAATAGCACATTTTCCCAATACGCAACACTATCAAGTACATCATGTAAATAATGAAAATAATAAATTCTATTCATAACAATATCACTTTAAATATTCCAACCAATTACATCACCTTCAGATAAGACGCTAATAAAAGACACAAGTGTCGTTTTACTACTACTATTGTCTAGGTAGGCTGCAATCATCATTGTAGGGTTAGTTCTAGATATGGTATGGAAATCCCCTACACTCAAGCATAAATCCAAACATTCATCATTTTAAAATATTTCAATTAAATAGTAGAGAGAGGGAGAGAAGAAAACAAAGTTCATTTTTCATGCATTCACACTTTCACATTCTTTTGCACTTAACGTTTTGGTACTAGAGAGAGAGAAATGATGAGAGAGAAAGTTAAGAGAAATTTTATTTTCCATTCACAATTTCATAACCATTTTCATTTCATGACCATTTTCATTTCATTTCAAGCCAATTTACATTTCCCAATTCATTTACGTTTTCAAGTCAACCAAAGTATCATAGTCATTTCTAGAGAGAGTAGAGGATGGAGAAAGAAAAACACCATACATTTCAAAATCCATTCATACAAGATAAAAGAGAAAATAATATTATACATAGAATTATTATGGTATTACGAGGTCATACACATGGATAGAAGTCAAACGAGACTCCAGGAAGGAGATTCTAGCTAAAGTTGAGAAAGCTGTCCAAAACAACAAAAGTGCTTATAAACTGGTTCTTGAACACACTCGTTTTAAGTTAGATCACAAAGTTTGATTATTCCTACTTACTCCCCCATATAGATAGAATTCATTGTGTCTAACGGAAGTTTATTATGACGAGCAGAGATCAAGTTACAAGGGAAACTCTGGGGCCAGTTATCGTAATTGCATCAACAACTCTTGTCACACAATGATCAGTGGACCCAAAAACCCACTTGCAAAACTAGTCTCTGAAGGCATTTTCATTGAAATGAATGTGGGTTATGATTATATTGTTGGCATTATAGAGTTAGGTGGTAGTGGTTTTCAGTTTCACTCAAACTAAGCGGCAACCATAAGCCGAAACCGATCTTGTTTTTATTAAAAATGAGCACGTCACTACTGTGACTAATAAGATAAGTGGGCTTAGAAATTCGACTTGCAAGGGAATTAAATAAGTTAAATAAACTTAGTTAAGGTTCCCTATGGTGTCCCACGTTACTAGGGGTTATGCTAGGAGTTTTGTATTTATGGTACATGAGGGTGTGGCGCTCCATATACATAACTTTCGAGATCAGTTTTTAAAAATATTTTGACTGTTTGCGTTAATGAAGATTTTTTCATTGTTAGAATTATGTTCCATATCATTCAACATTTAATTTCGAAAATATGTAAATGATGAAGTGAAATTTAGTGCAAGTGAAAAGGGAAAATTACACCTTTTATGCAAAACTCACGATCCCCAGTATTAGATGAGACCACATCGGCTTCAAGCATTTTGGAAATAGTTTGTGTGTTTGCTAATGCTTCTTCATTTTTATTACAAGTATTCTAAGGAATGTTCAACCAAATCATGAAATGAAAATACACTACACAAATTTAAACTTATCATATTACCACCAAACGTATCTAGAACCACTACTGCCTTCCGAAAACCAATCGTGCTAACTCTTCCCAAAATGATCCCATCTCTAAAACCGTGGTAGCTCTTATTTTTAGACACTTCAATATAATTTGAATTTATAATGTTAAATTTATTTGAAGGGCCCTTGATAAACTATTTGGTTCACCTTGAGTATTTAAATGTTGCACACATTGACAACAATACTTGAGGTATTTATTCAAATAGCAGAAGTGCCTCCTAATCTCAAACTTATTTTTCTTCTTCTATATACACCCAATTTTTTTCGCAATACAAAAGTCTTCGTCTTGCACTGCAACAATAACCAAATACCGTAAGCCAACAAGTTTTCATTGTTTTAAACACATAGTTTTCATGTTTCCAATTGGTTGAAGGGTCGAAGGTGGCGATTCATTTGCACATGAGGTGATACATAAAGGAGTGAAAAGGGCATATACAAGAAATAACATGCAAGAAGTGTGATTTATAATTATTTATAATTGTTTGAACATGACAAGAATCTTTCCAACACAAAGTTTGATCAGTGGTTTTTAAGTATAGGATGTTATTTTCATCTTGCAAGACAAGGTAAGAATGATTGGCTACAAGCATTTCCTTTTAGGATTGTTTTATGCAAGGTTATTTTCATACTTTTTCTCATGGCGGTATGGTCTGATGTGAAGGTTATAACAAGTTTTGTCATGTCTCACAATACAAAAATATATTCACTTGATATACAAGAATGCCAAATGATAAGAAGTCATAAAGGGAGAATTGAGAAACATATCTAGAATAAGACATTTCCACATAGCTCCATAATTCTCCCCAAAACCACTCCATATGACTCCCAATAGAGAAATAATCATAGTGCCGAAACCAATCCGGGTCACTCACCATAGAGCCCCATCACCTTATTTATCCATTTGGGTCACTCACCATAGAGCCCCGTCTCCTTATTTCTCCATATCGGGTCACTCACCATAGAGCCCCATCTCCTTATTTCTCCATATTGGGTCACTCACTATAGAGCCCCATCTCCTTATTTATCCATTTAATGAGGTTGAGTCACCCTATGGCCCTAGGCACATAGAGCCTTGTCACCTCCACCCAAGTGGCATAGTAACATGTAGTTCAATACTACATAGCCCTATGACCCCCTTAGGGCGTACCCCCATACAATGAAGTGGGTCCATAGGTCCAACCACTCCATGGTGAATCACATGACCCTAATCCAACACATAATGATATTATAACCAATATAACAATCCGTTTTAAATGCCAAGTGGTAAAAATCCCAAGCCTTGGGCTGGGCTATAAAATTTTAAACTTGAAAATAAATTTCAAACTAAGCAAAACAAATGGGTAAATAGACGCAGATAATGAAAAAGTTTCTTGTAAGCACAAAATCAAGCAAAATGCCCAAAATATAATAACACATTAATCGAGAAAATTGATGGTTATTATAAGAAAAGAGAAATGATCAATTTACAAATATAGAAATATCACATTACGATCACTATGTGGCCCTTTTGTGGCCAACAAAGGGGTACTCATCGAGTTTCTATCACTCGTATATCAAGCCTCAACTTGCAAAAATACTCATAACCAAAATGAGAATATCTCCATATATCTCCCAATCACATATACAAGGATCCACATAGTTGATCCATAGGGATCCAAAATGAATCTACTTCATTAGATCGTCGGCAAGACAAACAAGGAAAATAAGTACATGGAGGTTCTGTCTTTCTAGTAATGTGCCCACCACTCTTTGTAGAGCATCGCTTATAGAACCGCCGCCCAACTAGGGCAGCGGTCCTGAGACCGCCAGTTTGTATTGGGCGGTGGTCCTGGCTCTTTCAAACAGAAAATAAAACATGAAACAAACAACCTCATAATTTGAAAGGTTGTTCATGTCTCTTCTCCTCCATGACCTTTCCCATTCTCCAGTGCACGGAGGACATGAGAAAGGCTATAAATATATGTTTGTAGAAGAGAATAAGATCATCGAAGCATGAAAGCAAGTGAGCAAGAAATTCTTAGTGCTGGAATTGTGTTTTGTAGAAGAAAGGAGTGTTGAGATAGAGCAAACAAGTAATTGGGAGGAAGTGTGAGATATTATCTACTTCTCTTTCATACTTATTGTAATTTTTGTACTTATTGTTTGAATTGGCCAATAAAAGTGGGAAGAAAGAGCAATTGCCCTTCCCGACTAGTTTTTCCTCCTTTGGAGGTTTCCAGGATAAAACTTGTTGGTGTTTGTGAGTTTATATTCTTTCCTTTCCTACAATTATTGATTCTAAGCACAAGCAAAATTCATTCACTAGCTATCTTTGTCATTTTCTAATAGAAAGTAGAACATCAATGTTTAATTTGTGATTCTGTGGATAATTCCAAAGTTGAAGAGTTTACAGATCATTTTGGTATCAGAGCTAACAAGTATCCAGGATTGTGGTATTCATTCTTGGATTTGTATGATAGTGACGAGATCTAAAGGCGAACAGGCTTTACCTTGTGATCCATAAATTTCTACAAGAAAGTGGAAGCAGAGAATTTGGGGACAAATGAAGGAAGAGAACTTGGTTTGTAGAATTGAGATGCTGGAGACCATGATGGATAGGATGTTTCAAAGGCAAGAATAACTTGCAGATTTGCATAAGATAGCTTCTATCAAGCAAGACTCCATGGACTCAGTGGTTTGAAGCTTAGCTGAAAAGTTTGGCATAGGGAGGAGCCACCATGAGGAAGATTATGGGGAAGAGGATGAAGAAAAGAATTCAAACACAAGAGAAAAGGTAAAATATGATCATACTCCTTTTAAAGTTGAGACGAAAGTTGAGATTAAAAGCTTTGAAGGAAAATTAGATGCAAAGTTGCTTGATAAATGGTTAAAACAGCTTAGAAGTCTCTTTGTAGCATACATAATGTCACTAAGGCACGAGATAATCACCTTTGCACATCTCAAAATGGAGGGACATGCTCTGGTTTGGTGGGAAACCCATCTAACCACTTGTGAAAAGAAGAAGCGTCCTATTGTGAAATCTTGGCAAGAATTTAAAGAATTACTTAGAGCTAACTTCTATCCTATTGGCCACAAGACTGACCAAATGATTAAATGGCAATATTTTAGACAAGGCAGTGGTCAAAGTGTGTAGGACTATACTACAGACCTTTAGAGGCAAGTCATGTTGCTAAACATGGACTTGGAGGATGAGGATATTTTGACTAAGTACTTGGGAGGAATTCACATTCACCTTTGAAGAAAATTCATCTCCACAAAGCCCAAAGATCTAAATGAGGCATGTGTGCAATCATAATACATAGATGATAATAAAATTCCAAGAGCATTTATTGCGTAAGGATAAATTCCTTTTTCCACCTACATATTCTTAATTTCATTTAACATTCAACTTACATTACAAACACTTAATTTGTCTCTTTCTCCTAACAATAATCTCCATAGCTAAATAATTATTTGCCACATTTCAAAAACATACACAATTCCTAACACTTTTGTTCTTATGTTAAGGTTCTTCTTCTCTAAAAGTTTATTTGATGTTTAAATTTTACCCTTATTACACAAGGGGAACTAATGTGAAGTCAAGGAAGAAATCTCAGGATTTAAGGGATATTTAGATTCAAGATACCTCTTCCCATAACATCCTTCCATCACGGTACCAATATTTTCCTAATATAGTTACTATAATTCAATAACTTGTTTGAATCAATTCAAGATTTTCACATCATGAAATTTTATTTATATATTTATATATTCAAGAGCTTATGTTTTCTTGAAAGTTTGATCTCACCAAGAGAAATTCATATTTTTTTAACAACATGAAAATGTCTAGTTAAGTGATAAGGACTTCAAGTATGACATTATTCCTTACACAAAATCTCATTTACTCTTATCCTCTTTACACTTACATCGCACTTTGGTCTCACTATTGGCATTATTTTAGAACAATTGTAATTCAATTGACACATAATTTACACTTAGGGGTTAAGGACTACAAGGAGTGGTGATCCCGCACAAAATAACTCATTTCATTGTTCATAGACACTCAATTATTATTTAATGCATATAATAAGCGAGACAACCCAAAAATATTTTCTTTTCAAATTTCTTCCAAGGAACTATTTAACTCATTGTGTAAATATGCATCATTGTTTATTTCATGAATACCATTAAGAGAGGATCAACAATTTTGTAAATTCAAAAGCATTCAAGGATGAGGGAATCTACACCCTATGAGAAGCACATAGTAATCCACTACTAGACACTAAGGGACACATTTATAGGGACAAAAGGAGTTTAGGAAACACAAAAGTTATGAAATTTTACGAGTTCAAAATCCTTTTAAAGCAATATTTACAATCATTGGTAACCATACATCATATGCGCTTTGTCCATTAACATCATGTGAGGTCACTCGATCTACTAAATTCATTATTACTTGAGGGTCGCTACACCGTACCACAAGACAAAATTAGAGTAATCAAATTTTCCTGTCTTGCAAAGCCTTCGTGCCACTTGAGGTATTCCAAGACTACATTTTCTCACTTTTGTTTAACACTTAGCTTATAAAGGGTTTCATTAGGTTTGATTCGTTTATTTGACTCACAATAAAAATATATCACTCGATTGTTATTTTGAATTATTTTAGCATGTACACATTTTAAGTGTTGATTCTCGATGAGAAGCTATGTTTTCTCAATTTCTTGTTCTCACATGGATAAAATCACCTCCAATTTCACATCATAAGTTGCATGAGTAATCTCCACAACACTTAAAATTATTAGGTCGACATCACAAGGATACATTCTCAAACAAGGCCAAGTTACAAATTTTCCTTTACAATTAAAAAATTAATAGTGCATTAATGCATAACCTAACTCGTCCCGTGGTCCCAACCACCGTTAATTATATTCCACTTCTAATGTTGTTTAGTCTCTAAAAGAACCATGATATTTCAATCTCAACATGTCATCTTGTATGCAACTTAAGTGAAGTTACGACTTGCACAAAGGCATCTTACAAACTTTCATACCCATGTGAAAGATCTCAACTAGGTTCTGAGAGTCTAGGAATACGAAAGATGTTTAGAGCCAACATAACTCAAGGATTACTAGAGAGGATCATTCCATTCAACAAAGGTAAACATTTCAAGCTATATATTTGATTTTTCGCTTCCCTCTCAAAAAGAGAAAAACACACAAATGTAAGTTGATATTTTTCTTTGAAGATTAAGTCATTTCCTAGGTCAATGTAACTCTAATAGATAGGTAAAAACACACCATTTTAAATTATTGTAAACAATTTTACTTGGCATAATTATATCAAAAATTACGATGACACCAAACATTTTAAGGACAAGGTTCCAGTTACATCCTCCTATACTTATTTTGACACTAAAAGAAAGGATTCTTTGACATCATTTTCTAAAGCAACATGATACAATCAAATTCATTTACTTAACAAAATATACATAATTACGACTAAAAGTAACATTCATCAAACAAGCAAAAATACAACTATGTATGAAATAGTACATTTTCCCAATACACAACACTATCATATACATCATGGAAATAATGAAAATAATACATTCTATTCATAACAATATTACTAAAATATTCTAACTAATTATATTGCCTTCGAGATAGTATGCTAATAAAAGACACAAGTGTTGTTTTACTACTCTTATTGTCTGGTACTTATAACCACCACAGGGTTAGTCCTAGAACTAGTATGGAAATCCCCTACACTCAAGCATAAATCCACACATTCATCATTTAAAACAATTTCAATTAAATAGTAGAGACACAAAGAGATATGGATAAAGAAGAAAACAAAGTTCGTTTCTCACACATTCACACTTTCACATTCTTTTGCACTTAATGTTTTACTAGAGAGAGAGAGAGAGAGAGAGAGAGAGAGAGAGAGAGAGAGAGAGAGAGAGAGAAAAGGACAAGAGAGAAAGTTAATAGACATTTTATTTTCCATTCACAATTTTCATAACCATTTCAAACAAATTTACATTTCCCAATTCATTTACGTTCTCAAGTCAATCAAAGTATCATAGTCATTTATAGAGAGAAAAGGGTGGAGAGCCAAAAAACACCATACATTTCAAAAATCACTCATACAAGATAAAAGATCAAATAATATTATACATAGCATTATGATGGTATTATGAGGTCACACACATGGCTAGAAGTCAAACGAGACTTGAAGGAGATTCTAGCTAAAGTTGAGAAAATTGTCCAAAACAACAAAAGTGCTTACAAATTGGGTCTTGAACACACTCATTTTAAGTTCAATCACAAAGTTTGATGATTCCTACTTATTCCCCCATATATAGAGAATTCATCGTGTCTCGATTTAAGTTGATTATGACGAGCATAGATCAAGTTACAAGAGAAACTTTGAGGCCAATTAGTGTAATTGCATTAACAACTCTTATCACACAACGACCAGGTGGGCCCCAAAACCCACTTGCAAAACTAGTCTCCAAAGATATTTTCATTGAAATGATAGTGGTTATGATTCTCTTGATGAAATTCTATAGTTAGGTGGTATTCGTTTTCATTTTCGATCAAACTATGTGGCAACCATAAGCGAAACCGATGCACTTTATTAAAAATGAGCACGTCACTACATGTGACTAATAAACTAAGTGGGATTAGAAATTCAACTTGTAAGGAATTTAAATAAGTTCAAACAACTCGGTTAAGGCTCCTTATGGTGTGCCACTTACTGTGGGTAATGCTAGGAGTTTCAAATTTGCGATACATGTGGTCCGGTGTTCTATACGCATAAATTTTGAGATCAATTTTTTTAATGTTTTGACAATTTGTGTCAAGGAAATATTTTGTCACTGTTGGAATTATGTTCCCTATCATTCAACAGTTAATTTAGAAAAGATGGAAATGATGAACTGAAATTTATTGCAAAGCAAAAAGGGGAAAAACCATACGTTTTATGCAAAACTCGTGATCCCCGTTTGATGAGACCGCATCAACTTCGAGCATTCCGGAAACAGGTTTGTGTTCTTGCTCATGCTTCCTCATTTTTCTTACAAGTATTCTAAGGAATTTACAATCGAAACATGAAATGAAAATCCACTACACAAATTTAAACTTATCATATAGTCACAAACGTATCCATAACCACTACTACCTTCCCAAAACCAATTGTGCAGCTCCACCCAAAATGATCCCATATCTAAAACCTTGGTTGCTCCTATTTTTGGACACTTCAATAGAATTTAAATTTATAATGTTAAATTTATTTGAAGGGCCCTTGACAAATTATCTGGTTCACCTTGAGTATTCAATGTTGCACACATTGACAACAATACCTGAGGTATTTATTCAAATAGAGAAGTACCTCCTAATATCAAACTTATTTTCCTTCTTCTATATACCCAATTTGTTTTGGCATACATGTCATCAGTGGAACTTTTCATCAACACAACTCAAAGATAAAGATCGGGGAAAAGTGTTTGGACTAAGAAAGGAAAAACAAATGGTTTCATGGAGAGGGAGAGTGAAATATTCAAATCTTGCAGAGAACATAAATGGGATAGTTAGAAGGGTTATAAAGTATGCAATAAGGTATTTAAAAGTAGAAGAATAAAAATCAACACAATTGGACTTACACCCAAGAAAGCACCTCCTAAGCCTCAAACTTATTTTTCCTCTGTATACAACAACAAAGCAATGGTAGTAGCGAGTAGTTTCCTTTCAACTTAGAGATAAAGGAAACCACTTAAGACACAGATATAGATTAAGATCAGTCAATTTGTAGATAGTAAAATGAGGAGGTATTAGGTATACAAATTTATCTCTACACGCAAGGATGATTTAACCTAGAATGGGACTAATTTTAGGATGACTATTAGTAAGATATCCCTTTAGCATGGTTCCCTATCACGTTCTGTTTATTTAATTATGAAAGTGCAGCCCCCCTGAACTTGCTATGACCATCCAATTACTGGTAAATTTACAATGTTGCATTGGGTTTCACAGTGGTTAACTCCTCGATATCTCAAATAAAGTGCTTGTATTATTATCCACGGAAACGATAGGTTTGCGGTCGCTTAGGATGAGCCACTCTCCACACCTGCTAAGGCTGGAAAAGTTATCCCTCCTAACATAGACCATTGTCCTACATGTGCACTTCATATTTATTTTTTATTTTATTTTAATATTTTTTTCTTTGTTTTAGGTTGGACACTACAGAGTGTAGGGATGAATCACGTAAAAAGGTAATGAATGTGGTGGATATGTGAGAACATCTAGGGATGATTGGGTGGATGAGGCTTGGAAAATATACTAATGTTTGAAGAAATGGTGATAGCTAATGGTGTGATCTTATGATGGGTTAGTGTGATGCAATTAGGATGCCATCAAAGGTGAAGAGGAATGTAAAAAGGAATATCCAACACATGGGAACATGGGTGAAATTTGGAATGATTGGAAAGTGTAATTGGATGTGGACGAAGATTCTGAGGCCCATGTATAAGAACAAAAAGTAATGTGGGTGTAATTGAGGATGTGAACGTAAAAGGAAGAACATATAATAAAAATAGGGTATAAACGAGTGTTGTTGGATGTAAAAGAATACTCCAAAAGAGTTGAAGCAATGGGAACACGTGGAGGTGATTTGCAAATAAGGGATTAAAGAATATGTATATATAAATGTTGTGGAATAGATGCAAGAGGAGTGTAAATGACTGTAATAGAGGCAACTTTATGTAAGCAAGAACGGGGCTTGAATGAGTGGTTATGAAGGAATTGAGATGCAAGTGGAAGACAATTGTAATATAGGTGAAGTGAAGTGTGGAATAATTTGTGATAAAGAGTGGAATGTAAGTGTATTAATTTATTGTGGGATA
The DNA here is from genome assembly GCA_018340775.1 of Taxus wallichiana var. yunnanensis. Classification (NCBI taxonomy): domain Eukaryota; kingdom Viridiplantae; phylum Streptophyta; class Pinopsida; order Cupressales; family Taxaceae; genus Taxus; species Taxus wallichiana. Next base: position 536,545,624 of record CM031241.1, on the reverse strand, counting down.
AGTGGAGTATATGCGATCAAAGCAAGAGAAGGATGGGGCGTGATGGGTGCAACAAAATCACGTGGTGATGAATTTTATAAAGATGTGGTGAAAAAGTGAAAGACTTTGGCAAGGAAGGGGATCGACCACGAGGAAGTGCATGATAGTGGAGATGGTTACGGGGATAATGTAGAAAATGAGTGAGTTGATAAGCACAATGGTGTTGAGTCCAAGATGGGAGCATGTAAGGCGGATGATTGTGAAGTGTTGGATTTAGATGATAAGATAGAATAAAAGTGCATGGTGATTTTGAGGAAGCGAGAAGTTAGGAGTTAGATGATGGAGAGATAACACATAGAGAAAAAGTGGGAATAGTATTGCATGAAGTGATTAGATGGGTATTAGTAGATAAAATTGGAGGAGAAGGTGGCTTAACGAAAATGCACCCCTTGCCAAGAAGGACTTGAATGATATTGTGGAGTTGAGGACACGATTCGGTGGGATAATCATCGGTATGATGGTAAGAAAACATGTCATGGGAGGAACACCACAATGACAAGGAGGTTTGGGAGGGAGAGTGATGAGATCGACGTCAAGAAAATTTTGAAGAATAGAGGAAAGTGGCTTGGTCAATGGAGTGAATTTGTAAGGATTTTAGATGAAGCTAAAATATCTAGGAGCACATAATGAATGCAAAGATGTGGGGGTAGAAGGTGATAGTGTGTGAATCAGATCTGATTGGATGACATTGTGAACATGGGAGTGTAAGGGCATGGTAGATGGAGGAGGAATAGAAACATGTGGAAAGGAGGGAGCAAGGACAAGATGGACATCCTTGAGGTGTTGTGCCATGTGCATGACCTCATCAAATGTGTGTAATGGATGAATTTTTAAGTGGTGAGAGATATGTGGGACACAAATTTTGGAAAAAAGTCAATGGGATAGATTGTGGTAAGGGAAATGTAAAGCGATGAACAAGTCCATGCCAACGTGCAAAAAAATCAATAATGAACTCATTATGGGATTGTTGAAGCATGCGAACATCAACGAGTGTAGATTTGGGTGCAATATGGATGGAGAAGTGAGATAAAAAGGTATCTCGTAAGTTGTGTGAAAGTGTAAAGGTTATATTGTGGAAGGTGAGAGTACCAATCAAGTGTGTAGGAGGAGAGTGTCATCATGTTGAATGAGGTAGCATGCATAGTGGAAGAGATACAAGTGGTGTTGGGGATCCTTGGTGCCATCAAATTTATCAAAAATGGGTAATTTGAAATGTAATGGATAGGGATGATGTTGTACCATGGGGTGAATAAGATAATTGCAAATGGTGTGATACGTTGGTGTGGGTGGAATTACCCCAAAGTGTTGGGACTCACACTTAGAAACTTGGTCATGAAGGTGTTGATGAAGCAAATTAGGATGAGAATGAACATGAAAATGATTAGAAGACATGGGAAATGAAAATGACTAGGAATTTGAAACATGAGTGGAACAAGTCAGCAAGATGGTAAGACAAGAAAATCGTAGGTTAGTCACGATTCACGACCGAGTCCGGGATAAATCAATAATAAGTACATAATGCAAAATGAATGATTTGGAAGGATACAAGTTAGTCACATTGCAGAATCAATCGAGAAAAAAATATGGGGTGGAAAAATCATAAAGACACATCACACGATTACAATTGATCCTGGGAAAATCAAAACTCAGAATGGATGATAGAAACAAATATAATAGTGTAAGAAGGGTCTCAGTGAAGAATAAAAACAGTCATCGAGGTGACTCAAAGACAACGAAGTGGAATGTATGATAAATATAACAATGTTTGTTTATCTCAAGGTGGAATAAAGGTGATGCAGGAGCATCACTTGTACATTTGGATTTTTTTCTAGTCATTTTAGGTGTGTTTAGTAAATTTTGTTGTCCTCGAGGCATGTCATGTCCATTTAGACTCTTTAAGCATTTAATAAATGGTTTTGAGAGTTTCCCTCCAAAACCATAGTTTGAATATTTGAATTATCATGTACTAAGTTAGTAATCCTAGAAGTTAATAATGTATTCAATTAGGTGTTATTATAGGTTTAATATTAATAAAATGAGGTGGACATGTAATAAAATCTCTCACTTCATCCTTAGCGAAGGTGTAAACTCACTCTAGTTTGCCAAACCATGTGTGAGTTAAGTGGTGGAAACCTTACTACATATTTTCCTCATAAAAATATAATGTATTCGAATGAGAAGAGGTTAATGAAAGGTTGGTGAGATGAAAGGAGAGTGAGGAGTGAATAAAATCTCATAATCAGAGCTTAGATGGCTCACGAAGCTTTGTAAAGTTCATGGTTTTATCAAATAAAGGCTTCTTAGTTTGTAAATTGTGATGGATAGTTACTATGTTCTTGTGATTGAATGTTTAAGAAATTATGAATGAATCCATTTGAGAATGTTGTTTGAATGTTTCTCCAAGTATAGAGAAGGTTTTTTCATATTTGATGGTAGAGGAAGATTTAATTTAAGTAAGAAAAACTAAAGTCATTCATCTTAGTGGAGGTAAGCAAATTGTTTGTGGAAATTCCTTGTTGTGTTGGAAAGGAAAAACAAACATATCTTGCATTGTGATTAGTGAAAAGGGATAAAATTTGGTGTGAAGGTATTTTGAGATATGAATAAATGTTTCATAAATTTTTAGAGAAAATGGAAGAGTTTTGATAGGTCAAACATTGAAAACACAGTAAAAAACCCTTTGGTTTGTGTAAGAAAGTAGTCATAAAATTGTGTGAATCAAGTTGATAAATGCATAATCACTCAAACCAATATGAATATGAAATTTTATTCTCATCAAAAATAAATTTTTAAATTGGAATGAGGTTCATAAAGTGTATAAATCTCGAGATATGGATTTTTTAACGCTTGTTGACCTTGTGACTCATCCCTATTTTGGACAAATTTCTAAAAACTCTCTAATTTTGGTTTTATCAAGTGGGTTCTTATAAAATTTGTATTGTAGGGTATTTATACCCCTAATAATATGTGTGAAATTTTTATCACTAAATTCACATGTGGGAGAAATATATCATCACTTTTTCAGTTTTGAGTTCTGAGAGACCTAGAGGAAACCTAGTTGAAAAGGAAAAATTGTTGTTGGGTGAATTGTATTGTGAGTAAAAGCATGAAATTTGGTACATAGCATAATATAAATAAATGGTATCTAAAATTATAATTAATTTTTCATGAATGTTTTTGGATTGTTCCAAACAAGAGGCTCAGGGAGTCAAGAAGGCAAGAAACTAGACCTAATAAAGAACGATAAAAAGAGAATAAATTTTGATGGGCATGGAGATAAGTCTTGAAACTTTGTAGTCATATTAATGGGGAGAAAATATATATATAAATTTTACCAGTAAAGCATAATTCCTTGAAATTTGTAAAATTCATCAAAATTTTCCTTTAGGAAGGGCTACAAACAAGTAAGAGAGGTCTAAAAGGAGATTGATGATAAATGAAGGTATGAGAATTTTTTGGTTGCATGAACATGTTTTATAGGTATGTTTGAGCATGTGTAAGGTTTTTTTATCCTTTGGTTTAGTGGTTTAATCCATTTGAGTTTTTTGAGCAAGATTCAGGATCCTTGAGAAGGGGTGTTTATAACATGTTTTTGGTGATTTTTGTTAAGTGATGAATCTAACTCTTTATTTGGTGATTAAGTTAGTGAAATAAGAAAGTATGTATGCATGGATATGCATAAAATGGGGCTTGATATGATTTTCAAATGAGCACAATACACTAGAAAAATATCTAGTTTTTGTCTTTACTTTACGCCCCTTAATTAACCAAGCTAGATTTACTCCACTTAATCAATCAAACTGGAGCTGTCACTAAGGATAAGATTGGATATAACCTCGTGGGTGTAGTATTAAAGTAGGTGGGGTTACTCGTTCAGTTGACCAATTCCCTCAAGGTTTAAACTACTTTGGGGTTCTTGTGGTACTCCTCACAATGAGTTTTAGGGCTTATGCCCAAGCGGTTGTATGTGATTATGCATTTGTATTTACCCTTATCCGGACCTTCAATAAAATGTGTGGTTCATTCCCAATTAATTCCCTTAAGAAAAGAAAATGTGTTTTTAAAGTTTTTGCAGAAACAAAATTACAACAAAATCACAATTGTGAATGCCCTACAACTAAATTTTAGGGATTTTTTTCATAAATCACAACCCAATCATAGTTATGACCAACATGTAACCTATTTTTTTTATGTTTTTGGATGTTTAGGTAGGTCTACAAAATCAAGTGTTAGATATGTAACAAAAATGTTAGGGAAAACAAAAATAAACTAAAAACACAAAGTAAAACCCTAAACAAAGCAATGTTATATTCAGAAAACAAAAGAATTACCCACAACCAAAAATGGCCCCATCGTGGTCACCAAAATGTATGCCTAGATTTGGATCACCTGTAAGATGGATTAGTTCACATGAAAATTCTAAATCAATGCTACTAAAATAGAATGGGATTATTATCCCATTGTAAAGAGAGGGACAATTGTGGTTTCTTTCATTGAATAAAGTGGGTGAAACTCTTCCAGATCTGAATCTAAACATACATACAAGTACACTTTGAAAAATGTTAGTTATTTTTGATGGTTAGGGGACCTTCCTTAGTCAGATCCCTAATCTTTTTAAGGAGATAAAAGACATTTTATTGATGTAAAATGAAAAATAATAAATGAAATGACAAGTATACCTGACTTAGATTATAAGACAATCATAGTTACATTTTGCTAAGAATCACACGAAGATCACAAGCCAATTGCAGTTGTGATTCCCACATGTGTTGAAATGTCACTATAATAGTGTTTCAACAAGTAAGATATATCCCTTGTGCTTCACATTTCCTTCTTCAAGACTTGTATAACAGATATATGTGAGCAAGAGAGCAAGAAAAAACAAGTATAAGATGTCAAGAGTTACTTCATATTGAGTTGTGGAGCTCAATTACTTCAGATTAGCATGTTATATTAAACTTGCAGAAAGTACAATAACCGACATTGGTTATGGAGAGACCGGCATCAGTCACCTATGACCGACATCGGTAAGACAAGGAGGAACTGACATTAGTTAGGGATAACAGCGTTGGTTACCCGTGGGTGGGTGTTTTATTTAACTCACGAAAAATTAGATCTAATTTTTGTATTAAAGTAGATCTATTGATTGTAATTGCATGGCTAAGTGCCCTAAGTTTTTATATGTCTATATAAGCATAAAAGCTAGGGTTTAGAAGTAAGTGGAGTGTGTGCTAATGATTATTATGAGAATAATTGTGTGTGAGAGAATTCTTGGAGAAGAAGGAGAAGCTTGAGTGAAAGAAAGTACTGTACATCTGAGAGGTGTGGAAGATTGTAGATCTTTAATTGTATATCTTCTCAAATCTTTGGATAATAGATTGGATTGTTTCTTGGTGGATGTAGACCACACTGGGTGAACCACGTTAAATCTGTGTTGATTTATATCTCTTGCTCTTTATATTTCTTTACGGTAGAATATTCACTTTTATTGCATGTATGCTTAGATATGATATTTTATCTGTACAACCTTGTGCTAACCCCCACAACCGGTATCGAGCTTTGTTTGAGGGTTTTATGTGTTGGATTTTACTCACAGAGGGTTTTCTGATTGAGTGGGAGCTATAACAATGGAAAAAGAAAACAAATACAAGGTAGAGAAGTTTGACGACTGAAATTATCAATTATGGAAGATGCAGATTGAGGATTATATGTATTAAAGAGATTCGTACAACCCGTTGAATGATAAGTCTATACCTATGAAGATGACTGATGAAGAATGAAAGATTCTTGAAAAAAGGATTTGGGATCTATAAGATTGAGTTTGACAGCATCTGTGGCTTCCAATATTACAGAAGTGACTTCTACGATAGAGTTAATGAAATCTCTTGCTAATTTATATGAAAAACCTAGTGCTTCAAATAAATTTTATTTGATGAAGAAACTATTTAGTTCTAAGATGCATGAAGGTGGGTCTACATCTAGTCATTTGAATGATTTCTGATCTATTGTAAATCAGTTAAAATCGGTTGATATTCCATTTGATGATGAAGTGAAAACACTTTTATTCTTATGTTCTTTGCCTGATAGTTGGGATAACTTGGTAATGAATGTTAGTAATACAACATATGCTAATAATATTTTGAAGTTTGATGATGTAGTTAGTATAATATTGAATGAAGAAATTCACAGGAAAAGTACAAAGGAATCATCATCTGGAAATGCTTTGAATGTACAAAGTAGAGATAGGAAGAAGGAGAGAATCAAGAGTAAGAATAATGGGAAATAAAAGTCAAGGAATGTCATATCTAAATCCAGAGGTAAGGGAATTACATTGTTGGAAATGTGGAAAGAAAGGACATGCAAAGACAGATTGTTGGTCAAAAATAAAGAGGACCAACACCCAGACAAAGGTAAAGAGTCAAATAAAGAGGCAAATATTGCAGCAGAGGTAATGCAAGATGCTCTTATTCTTTATTTGGATAATAGAATAGAATCATGGGTTTTAGATTCAGGAGCTTCTTTTCATGCAACTCTTAATAAGGGTTATTTCAAAAATTATGTTTAGGGAAATTTTGGACATGTTTATTTGGGTGATGATGAACCTTTTAGTATTACTGGTAAAGGGGAAGTTCATCTAAAATTACAGAATGGAAATACATGGGTATTGAAAGATGTGAGGCATGTGCCAAGCCTCAAGAGGAATCTTATTTCTACAGGGCAACTAGGTGAAGTTGGTTGCATGGTTACATTCACAACAAACTCTTGGAAAGTCACCAAGGGTGCCTTTATTAGGGCAAGAGGCAATAAGGTAGGAACGTTATATTTATCTACCTGTGTTACTGATTCCTTTTCTGTGTTATCTACTTTAGATTAAGATGCATGCATGTGGCATAACCGGTTGGGCTATATGAGTCAAAAAGGAATGCAAATCTTAAAGGCTAAGGGTAAGTTATCATATTTGAAAGATTTAGATCTTGATTTCTATGAGCATTGTATATTTGGAAAGTAAAAGAGAGTGAGATTTCTCAAAGTTGGGGAAACTAAGAAGGAACAGTAATTGGAGCTTGTACACTCATATGTGTGGGGACCAGGCCATGTAGCTTCTCATGGAGGATCCTAGTATTATGTTACTTTAATTGATGATGCTATAAGAAAGGTATGGGTTTATTGTATTAAACATAAAAATGATGTTTTTGAGACTTTTAAAATATGGAAAGGCCTTGTTGAGAATGAATCAAATTCAAAGTTAAAATTCTATAGATTTGATAATGGCAAAGAATACTTTGTAGCAAGGTTTTCAATGATTATCATTCAAGTGAATGGAATACGTAGAGAAAGAATGGTTTCAAGAACACCACAAGAGAATGGTGTTGCAAAAATAATGAACATGACAATCATTGAACGTCCTAGAAGTATAAGGATACATGTTGGATTGTCCTTGTAGTTTTGGGCGAAAGCGGTTGATACAACAATTTATTTGATTAACTATGGTCCTTCAAGTTCACTAGATGGAGGAATACCGAGGAAGCTTGGACCGAAAAAAGAGGTATATTTCTTTTCTTAAATTTTTTGGTTCATAAGCTTTTATGTATATTGATAAGGAAAATAGGAAAAAGTTGGATGTAAAATCCAAGAGATGCACTTTCATTGGTTATGGATCTGGTGATTTCGGATTCCGTTTTTGGGATTTAGAGAATTCTAAAATTGTTAGGAGTCGTGATATTGAATGGAATGAAAAGAGAATGTATAGGGATAAAATTTTGGTAACCAAAGACGAACCGGTTGAGAAGTTTGTGAATGAAAATGGCTTCTCGAATTTAAAAATAATACTTGATAGGGTTACACAAGAATAACGGTGTCAATTGACCCCGACCAACATCGGTCGTGAGCGAACCGAATCGGTTACGAGAAGAGCCAAACTGACATCGGTTAGCATAACCAACGCGTTGGTTATAGGTGACCGGTGTCGATCATTGTAAAAATGGGAAAAAAATTCTAGGAGGTCCGAATGAGCCTTCGGTACCTCAAACTTACGTGAAAAGGTCACAAAGGGTAAGTAAACCTCCGAGATATTTACACCTTCTCTATCTTATTTATTATTAACTAATAATTGTGAAGTAATTTTTTTGAAGAAGTAATGCGAGATAAGACCCACGTGCGGTGGGATGATCGTGGCATGGATGAGGAGATGGACTCCTTGGAACAAAACCAAATTTGGGATTTGGTTAAGTTACCAACAATTAAGAGGACATTAAAGAACAAGTGGGTTTACAGGATCAAGGAAGAAGAGGGTGGACATAAAATATACAAGGAAAGGCTTGTAGTAAAGGGATTTACACAAAAATAGATATTGACTTTGGTGAAATATTTTCTCTTGTTGTTAAAATGATTTCCATATGTACTATATTGAGTTTAGTTTTAGTACATGATTTGCATTTAGAGAAACTAGATGTGAAGACGACTTTCCTTCATGGTGATTTAGATGAAGAGATTTATATGCAACAACCACTTGGGTATGAAGTCAAAGGTAAGGAGAAATTAGTGTCCAAGTTGAAAATGAGTCTATATGTGCTCATGCAAGCTCCAAGGCAATGGTACATGAGGTTTGATAGTTTCATACATGAGCATGGTTATTTGAGATGTGAATATGACCATTGCATTTATTTCAAAAGGCTTGAAAATGGGAGCTATATTATTTTGTTACTATATGTGGATGATATGCTTATTGCAGGATCTAGTATGCATGACATGGGTGAGCTTAAGGAAATATAACTCACACATTTGCTATGAAGGATTTAGGAGTTGTAAAAAGAATCCTTGTCATGCAAATACATAGAGACAAAAAGAATAATAAATTATATGTCTCTCGGGATGCTTATATCAATAAGGTGTTGGAAAGGTTTAACATGCAAGATTCAAAACTAGTGAGTACACCTATGGTTGGACACTTCAAATTGAGAAAATATCAATGTCCTTCATCACATGAGGAGGTCAAATACATGACATGAGTACCATATGCTTCAGTAGTTGGGAGTCTCATGTATGCTATAGTTTGTACTAGACCAGACATTGCACCGGCAAGTGGGAGTTGTGAGTAGATTTATAGCCAATCCAAGTAAAGAGCATTGGAAAAAAGTCCAATAGATACTCGGGTGTTTGAGAGGGACATCTAGCATGTAATTATGATATGGAGGCTCGAGATATTTCTCTATGCGGCTATGTTGATTCGATATGGCTGGAGAGCTTGATGGTAGAAGGAGCACTACCGGATATATTTTCACAGAGGTGGGATGACAGATTAGTTAGATTTCGAGATCGAGAGAAGGTGGTGGCTTTGTCTACTACAGAGGCAAAGTATGTTGCAGCTACAGAGGATAACAACAAGATGATATGGATGAGCAGGTTCATGGAAGAGTTGGGAAAGGAACAAGATGATTTCAAATTGTTCAGTGACAGTCATGGTGCAATTCATCACTCAATGTTTCATTCTAGAACGAAACACATTTAGTTGAGGTATCACTTCATACAATAGGTATTGGTTGATGAGCAACTGAAACTGGAGAAAATTCATATGAGTGAAATTCCTGTGGATATGCTAACAAAGTCATTAGCAAAAGAGAAGTTGGAGCTACACTCCACTTCTATTGGTCTTTGAGTTTGAGACTTGAAGAGGAAGAAACAAAGCTAAGGAAAGGATCCAAGAATGACATTGTACAGGTATAATGTAGTAATTTATCTCCAAGTGGGAGATTGTTGAGTTTACTTCATATTAGCATGCTATATTAAAATTTCAAGAAAGAACAATAATCGACATCGGTTATGGAGGGACCGACATCATCACCTATGACTGGCATCATTCATGAAAGGAGGAACCAACATCGATTAGGGCTAACCGATGTCGGTTACCTGTGCGTGGGTGTTTTATTTAACTCACAAGTATTAAATCTAATTTTAGTACTAAAGCAGATCTATTGATTGTAATTGCATGACTAAGTTCCTTAAGTTTGTATATGTCTATATAAGCATAAAAGCTAGGGTTTAGAAGTAAATGGAGTGTGTGTTAATGATTATTGTGAGAATAATTGTGTGAGAGAGAGTTCTTGGAGAAGAAGGAGAAGCTTGAGTGAAATAAAGTATTGTACATCTAAGAGGTGTGGAAAATTGTAGATCTTCAATTTTATATATTCTCAAAGCTTTGGATAATAGATTGACTTGTTTCTTGGTGGATGTAGCCCACACTTTGGGTGAACCAAATATGGTGTTGATTTATATCTCTTGTTCGTATATTTCTTCTCGTATAATATCCACTTTTATTACATGTATGCTTAGATTTGATATATTATCGATACAACCTTATGCTAACCCTAACACTTCGGAGGGGGAAATGATGTTGGTGAGGGTGGTTTTATAGACTTGGAGTGTGTAGGGGAGTGGGACACACATGGGTGCAATGATAGGGTCCATAGTATATTGGGAATGCACATGGGTAGGTGGGATGGATAAAATTAAATGTGAGTGAGGGTTAGTAAATGGGTAGTGATCTGTCTTTTATCCCCATTTTGTGGGGTTTTATGATGTTTTTGGGTCTTTTTAGGTTTTATAATGTTTTTGGGTCTTTTTAGCTTTTATAATGTTTTTGTGTTTTTAATAAGGGACCTTATGTGCAAGGTGCATTTTCTAGGATGACTTAGAAGGATGTTATAATTGAGATTATAAGGCATACCGTGACATATAACATTAAGAGTGCAAGGTCTCACAATAATGGGTAGAGTGATTTCTCCCAACACTTGCTTAGGTGTACTATCAAAATCACAAATCCATAGAGTATAAGGAGTTAAATCAGCACTATAAAACTCTATTTGATGGATAAAACAAATGTTACATATATTAATCCTAGATCAATTATCAACTATGGCATGTTAACAAGCAAATTATAAATGCAAACCTTAATATACAATGAGGAAGCATTGTCAACAATTGTTTAGGAATGAAAAATAGACTCAAGATCATGTGTGTTAGATGAAGATGCATGGGAGATATGATAGCTAGGAGATGTGGGAAAGCTAGATAGATATTTATAATGATCCCTGAGAGTTGGCATGATAAATGAAAGATATTGAAATCCACAACCAAAGAAAGAAACCCTAAGGTCACTAGGGTTAGGGATATAATGTTCGATGAGAGGTTCGGGTTCACCAAATGCTTTAATGAATTTTAAATCTTAGTCAAAGGACTAGACCAAATTAGAAATATTAGAAACATACAATATATCAACATCCAATGATGAGAAAATACAAGTAACAAGAGGATTAGAGTGACGTAGATGATATCTAGTTATGCGCACTAAATCCGAGATGGAATGATGGTGGAACAAGCTCAATCTAAACTATGCATGGTTTTTCTATGGGATAATGATCTACAAATTTTCTAGAAAATAGTTCTGAGTATGGATAGGATGACCTAGGGCGTTAGTGTCCTAGTGAAGAGTACAAATCTAGTTCTATTATTTTCCGATAGTGTCACCTTCACTTTGCTTTACGTCATATCCATTTTTGATAAGGTTTTCGTGTCACACATGTGTCTGCAAAATAAATCCTAACTACTGATAAAAGGCTCAAACACACATTAGACTAAACACAACGTTCATCTTATTGATTCAAAGTGACCTTGGCGATCACTCCAATGTGATTATCACCGAGTGTTACACTACATTTCAAAATTAATATAGTTAAGTGTGTGTGTGTGTGTGTGTGTGTGTGTGTCCCTTAAAGGTAGGTTTTCCTTGTGAAAGCTACACCAAGATAAAGGGATAGAAATACTTTCCCCAAGATAATGTGTGTGATAGAATTCAAAAATTTCACTTCCTATGCGATCGATAATGCAGCCAAAATGAAGTCCTCACATGTTCCTTTTACCTAACTAGTAGATAGAAATAAGTGACCCCATTGCCCTTAGAATAATTAGTAGGTTATGTATATATGAATCCTTTGCTTGAATTTAAACACTTAGTGACAACAAAGTCCATCCCTAAACATAAATCAAGTGCAAGCGATAATTTGAAATATAAGAAATATTGCACAAAAGTGTCGGGAAGGGATCTTTGCTTTAGCGCTAGTGTCCTTACTAGGTATTATTGTCCTTACAAAAAAAAAAGCATAAACTAGACCACATATAGAGACATGGATCCCTATGAGACGACCAAAAACATACATTTAGAAAGTATAAGATGATGTCTTAATCAAAATCAATTGAAAACAATATAAGGACTAGGAGAGGTCACTTTGAGGTCTAATTTTCTCACTTAGGAATCATGCATATAAAAATAAACTAGAGGTGTAATGTAATAGTAATAAGTGCATACTTTTGTTTCTACACAAATTAACACACAAAAATAGAGATTTTTATTTATATCTAAGATATGATAAGAAATTTCTTGTAGCTAGTTATAATTCATATATCAACTCTCATCTTCACAAGTAGGCTTATCCTTAGGATCTAGGATAGACCTTATTATTCACACATGGGATAATGATTAGGATAGGATAAAATTCATATATCCACAATTTATAGACTTTACCCCAAATATAAATAAATTATTTAAATTATATATGACATCACTTCTTTTTCATTATTACAAATATAATATTAATTATTTATGACCATTTTAACCCTAGTTACCTACTTGTACTATGAATTTGATGTTTTGATATACCATGAAAAATTATGAAAAATATTTACTTTTTACCATTGACCATCACTTTCACAACATTCCCTTAATGTACTTTGACCATTACCATATAATATTTACTAGTTACATTCTACCATGCATGCCATAATTTATCGATTGGTGCCACTAACTTGTAATAGATGTCACTACTAACTACAATTTACAATAGACTTTTAACAACATATTTATTAATGAAATAGAAAATTCGAGACAAAAATTATAGTTTCAATATCTTCCCCATCCTTATCTTCTACACCATCTTTAGAGTAAATTGACATTGCCAATCTGGATCAAGTGCTTGGAAAATATTCAACTTGTATTGGTTGATCCATTTTCCAGCACCATCCAATTCTTCTAGTCAATACATCCTATCATCATGCATTGTTACTATCTCAAAGAATAGTAAAAAGTGTAAAGTGAATTGGGAACCTAAACAATCCTTCACCAGAAACCCTCGTGATATGATTGTTTTAAAATTCATAGCTATTGGTTTGGTTCTATGAATATAGAAGCATAACAATAAACCCAAAAACAAACAACAATTATATTTAATTTCAAGGTAATTTTACCATCTTAGCCAAAAATTACACCAAGTGTTGCTAACTCCACATTGACTCCACTAACTTTCCTTTCCAAAAGTATTTTCATAAGAAACTTCTCAAACACACTTCTTGATAGATTATGTGACACTCTTACAAAATGGTATGGAATCTTACTACTTGCATATCCTAAGTCTCATCACATTCTGCAAACTTGTTATTAAAAATTTGAAAGAAATAAATGGTATGGATGATCATTCAATCTCTGCAACACTAATTTGTGTAAGAGATGATGCTACATCTATCATTCAAGGTCACAAAATGGACTTTGTATTCGTCTACAAACAAGCGTATCCTGCACATGATACCTATTCACTATATGGCTCACCGAATGAATTTGAATTACAATATTGTAAGTAATTTTGAAAATGTTGCTAAGGTGGAGGAGCTGATACGAGGACATGCATTTATATATGTTAAGCAATCCTAAAATATTTCTTGATTTTCGAGTTTTTTTTGTTGGAAGAACAAATGGTAAAAAAAATCTCAATGATGTTTACACGAGATGTATATCATTGTATGAACTAGCTTGCGGATTTTTGAGGAATACAAGTCCTTAGCAAGGTATATGTTCAAGCATCAAAGAGAAGTGGACAAGGCTAAAGATTTTTTGTATCACTTGACATATTTAGAGACATTATTAACTTTATGTGGTATTTTTCCAATGTTGAAGGAAATAAACAGCTTGGTGAAACATGCTCAGGAAAGATCCATATACATTGTTGATTTTCTAAAATTAAAGAGACAAGTATGTATGATTTTAGATACCTTGTATTGCACCCAAGATTGGATTCAAACCCCAATTTTTGGTAGCTTCAAGGTTTTGACAGACACCAAAGACCCAAACAGCTATTTAAAGTTCAATATCACTAGTCATCTTTGTATTTATGTTAATGGAAAAACTATTAAAATGCACACTTTATAATAAGATCCATATGTAATAGGTTCTGAACTTGAGGAAGTACCTATTACGAGATGTATTTTTTATGTTGCAGTTTCTAATGTACGTAAAAAATTGATGAGAATATTTGAAACATTATCTTCTAAGATCAGAGAACGTTTTAAAAATAGTGATCTACTAGAGGTCGTGGGAGTTGTAAATCCCATTTTCTAGAACCCGATGATTGATGAAGAACAAAGAGCTACAAACTTCGGGAAATCCATGGCTACATTTATGGAGCATTTTTACAAATATTCATATGTTGATGGATGGGAATTAAATTGCACATTGGACAGAAAACTACTCATATCACAGTCATAATATTTTTCATATACAATGTCTGATCAATATAAGTCTACTGTTGACCCAACAGAAATGGGAGCTATCACTCTATTATGGAGAAAGATGTATCAAAGTAGAATTATGAGAGAGAATATAAGTGAATACTTCAAACTATATGAACTCATACAGGTAATGATTCTTGGGTCTATTGAAGATGAAAGGGTATTTAGTGCACTTACATTTGTGAAATCAAAACTTCGTAACAGATTAGACAAGAATTTGGAAAATTGTTTGAGAATCTATGTTTCAAGATATAGGGTGGACACATTTCCATATGAAAGAGAACTATCTACATAGACATATCTTACAAAGCGCAGAGCTATTAATCAGATAGTGAACAATGAAGTCTCTAATAATGGTGAAATTGACTTGGACTCTGCTAGACAAGAAACTGTACCAGATATAAGAAGTGATTAAAGACCATCTAGGATAGGGTTGTTTCAACTACCAGACAGTTGATTTTTTCATTTTTTGAAATATAAATTGTTACTCGATATTTTTTCATTCACATAAATTGCGCATATAATGTTTGGAATTTTTTTAATCTCTTCTATATTTTTAACAATGTTTGCAAATAACTATAATAGATGGTAGACAATTCATATTTGTGCGATATGCAAACTGGAAATCTGGATGGTGTAATAAAATTAAAGTTCATAAAAATAGTATAATCCAATATCACTATCACAATTCCACATGCACAATTGTTCGTAAAAATATTATAATCCATATATGATATATAACATCGTGGTTATTAGGAATAATCAAAAAATATTTGAAACTAAATTCCATAATCCATGTGTATTATTCATAAACTATTTCACATTAAGATAATAAACCATTTCACATGAGATTGCAAGATAAAAAGATCAACAATTTCACATAAATATAATGATTTCAAATTGTATTTGTCACGGTCAAATCTCGAATACATCAATAGTATCATAACTAAAAGTTTTAATTGAAGTTAATTGGACCCTTGTCCTTGAATGATCGAGAAACAACTACAACATTTGAACTATCTTGGATTACACCAGACTCTACTAATTCTTTTGCAGCAACATTAATATTTTCTAAATTTTCTCTATCTTCATGAGTTACATCTCCTACCGAAAGGATAGAAGGATCCTCATCATGTTTTTTCTTTAGAAGAATTTCCGGATCCATTTTATGCTCCTTGATAATCCTCTGCAAAGTATTGTTTTGCTTGTTTAACAGAACAAGTTTTTCTTTAAAACCAATAGCCCCACGGACACTCTCTCTCTTTTTTTAAGGTGCTCATTTAACACCTACACCTCTGTCTTCAAAGTCTGGTATTTTGACTGCAATTAAAAAATCCCATAATTAGTATTTAGAATAAGATAAAGGATAACTATATATTTATCTAACAATCTAAAAAAATTAGAACTTACCATGGCCAAGTCTTTCTCTACATTAGCAATAGTGACAAGGTTCTTGTCACAATTCCACTTGTTGTAGTAAGACTGCACCTCGGAATTCAAATTAGCCAATCTGTTCAACATTATTGTCAAAACTTCATCCTTGTTGTAAACATTATCGGTGACTACACTTCCTTTTTGTGCTTGAGAAATAATAGTGTCAATCGTCACCGGTTGATTTTTAACAATTGATTTTTTTCCATGTTTTTAAAATTATGACATATATCATTAATTTTTTTATCAGATCTTTCACTTTGATGTCCCACATCTTCAACTCCTTAATGTTAGGAATAATATTTTCCATGAAAAGGGTTGTATCATTTTCCAACACAAGTATGTCAAGTGAAAACCTGGTCTTTGCATCATCATCCATTTTTTCCTACCCAGTTGGGGAAGGAGGATTTGCAGAGCCTACAAGTTATGCCACTTTCTTATGAATAGATTGCGTCAGATCCATGGCATGCCTCCCGATCGTGACATAGACATGTGAAAAAAGTTGTTAAAGATGAGATACTCCTCATCCAGTTCTATCTTATTTAAAATAGAAATGCCTCTGGCACTCGACACGACGCCAACTTTGAAATTGGGGAAATCAGATGTCATGAAATTATGAGTCGCCTTGCTCGTATTTGATTCCAGGGTTGGGAAGCACAAGCCTTTTTACCTACCATAAGTAGGTGACGAAGGCGAAAGGGGAGGTTAGATTGATGTACTTGTTGTGTGCTAAGATGGAGTCGGAGAAGAGAATGTGGCCATGGGCGTGGTTGAGGGATAAATTTTAGATTGCAAAAGATCCATGAGCAATAATTCTTTAACAATATCAAATTCAATAATTAGTATGTTGAAAATTTAAAATTAAGAAGACAAACAAGTGAACAGTAAGAACTTCAAATTAATAAGATTGAAATCAATAGAGATTTCTTACGTTGTGAATTTTTTTGTAATCAATAGACTATGGATGTGGCACTTGGTGTTAGTGCAAGGGTCTGGGTTGTGGTGGCATTGGCACAAATCCTAAATTTAAAGAAAACTAATTAAAAAGAATGATAAATTTGTAAGAGCAATTCAAAAGACTAATATAAATAAATTTTAAGTCATTATTAGTATTTATTGGTTTATTTGTACCAAAACTTGAAGGGCCTAGGCGATGATATAGTGGCGGTGTAGACTGATACTCTTCTTGTTCTTACTCAGGTATGTATGTATGTCGTATGCACTGCGCCATCGTATGAGCAAACACTCTTAGAGTTGTTTATGCGATATGCTAGAAAAGGCTGCAAATTAGGATAATGAAATTAGAAATATGTCATTGTCAAGAATTAAAATGATTGTGTAGTATGTAAAACTCAAAACCTAGATTTTCCTCTAGATTAGAAGCAGAGCACGTTCTCTCCTTGCTCTCGAGACCGGGCCAAGTGGGAGGAATCCAAGGAACCACGCATCCATTTTTCAGTCTTGACTCTATAGCCAAAGAGTCATCAGACATGGTGACATCATGATCACTTAGATTATTGTCACTAGACCCCTTAGGCCCAACAGGGTTATGCGAGCGAACTGCCACATGATGATGTTCTAATGTTTTGCTTGCTTTACTGTTCATAATAGAATTACAGATTACATATTTATAAGAATTAATTTAACAATGTGAATGAATTTGTTTTTGAAAGGAATCAAGATTAAATGATTTTTAAAAAAATACTCACCAACTGTTTGTTCGAGGAATAACATGTTTATCCATCTTCTCGTGAAGAGCAGTTGGAATAGCTATGGATTTGAGTCCATAAAAACCCTCATAATAGAAAGCAAGAACATAACAAGAAGAACAAATAACTACAATAGGATTCAGTTTGGCTTTGTCAAGTTCAGAACAAATATTTGATGCAAGATATGAGCACCAATCAAATCTAATGCCGGCAAGGGTTTGAAGAAGGTAGTGCATTTCCCACTGAGGAATGTTGATGTATCTTCCTTGTAGAATGATACGAGACTAGAAAAATTCCACCATTGCCAGGAGAAAGGGGTCTTTGATAGATTGAGAGTTGATGCCTCTTTTGGCTGGAGTATTAACCTCAGCCTCATAGAGAGATTGTAATAAGACTCTAAAAAATTATTTTGATCATAAAAAGAACGGATTTGGTGGTTACATGCAATGCGTTTTCATGGGGCAAGCATGTTAGACGATAAATATCTTCAGGTGTTATTTTGATGTGAAATTGGTGGGATGGTAATTGAATTGTGAAAGTGTCATCGAAGTATTATACACTTGCATTAAATTATTTAATAATTTGTGGTATGTCTGATATTGGGGCATGTAAATAAGTCCATAGAATCTTGACTTAGGAATCCAATCGGATTGACTAATTATTTTAGGGTTTTCGAGCAGTTGTAGCAACTGGGGATATAAAATGTTTTAGTAAACATAGGAAGTTGGTTTAATGGTATTTTTTCTTGGGGCCATTATTCTTGAATGTTGATTTCTTGAAAAAATAAGAGGTTGGAAAATGGAAGATAAAGATACCTATATATGAGCCTTGAGGATCGTAGAAAAAATCGTGTGGCAGGTGGCACTGGTTACTATCTAATACTGAAAGTGGACGAGAAGGATGGAACTCTCTAAAAAATTCTATCTTGGAGAAACCTGCACATGAAAATGGGACAAAATGAATGGGGATGGGTATATATATAGGAAAGGAAAGTGTATTAAATGTGGGGAACAGAAGACACATGGCGTATTAAATGTTGAAACACTATACATGTTACCATTCGGGAACATGATATCTATGTTACTATCTGGTAATACCATGTATATGTTACTTCCATCAGAACACCATGTATATGTTACGGTTTGATAACACCATGTATACATATCTTGTCAATAACACCATGTATATGTTACCATCCGATAACACCATGTATATGTTACCGGTCGATAACACCATGACACATGTTAGTAAATTGTCATTAGCTCGGCAATGGAAATGCTATGTTAGCGACCGGAAACACCATGGTCCAACCTTGCAAACATGAGCTACCGATCGATAACACTTTGTTCTTGACCGGTAACATTCTCATACCAAATGACAAAAATGTGTTACCAACCGATAACACCGGCATTTTTTCATTCGGTTTAGTATCGTACATGTTGGCCGGTAACATATTGAAGTTTTGTGCTTGTCGGTGGGTAACAAACCCAACTTACGGTTACTCCAACATTTTTTGAAAAATGGCTTCCTTTCGCCACTTTCACAAAACTCATTTCCACACATTCTCCTATTGTGCGAATGGATTTTTTGTAAGATTCGCCACCCATTCTATAATATTTTTTTGAGGGGGGTCATCTTAAAATGAACCCTAAAAATAAAATAAATAAAAATCTATCCTTTCTCACCACTCAAACATGGTGCTTCATTTTTCTTCATAATACTATAAAAATACCTCACAATACATGGCATGCAAATCTACTTGAACAAAGTAAAACCTGAAGTCTTCATTATCCTTGAGCCATTTTGGAAAAGAATAAATCTATCTCCAAATATCTCGTATTTATGAATTTTAATGTCTTCTAAAAAAGAAAAGGAAATGCCCCTACAACATTGAAAGACACTGACATTGTAAGTAGCTGCTCAACTGATGCTCAGAGCAATGTCATGCAAAGAAGTGATTTACTTGTTGAAAAAATGGAGAATTTTTCCTTAAATTAGATGGCATTCATTATGTATAATAATTGAGATAAATTTCTCACATAAGAAGTTGGTCATTCCCGATAAAAAATTGAGATAAATTTCTCGAGTAAGATGACATTCAACTAATAAAATGAATACAAATAAATTTTACAAATAAGATGGCATTCATTCCCTAAAAAAATGAGATTAAATTAAGCAGGAAGAAACCAATTGTTATAGTCGAAGCCATTTTTTTATTCTAGGTACAACAGTGGACTACAAATTACATAAGGGTAGGGGTATATGTCTATGTACATGTACTCGATACAGTATAGGTGGTTACACTTATGATTTGTTCGTGTGCATCTTCGGCTTGCATTTGTAGTAATCTTGCTCATAGGCCTTGTTGCACACAATTTGGTATGTATCTTCGATTGCAATGGTGGCCTGTGTTAACATGTGGGAAGTTTCCTCTAGCTTGTGAAGGGTCAATTGGAAAGTGAAGACATCATCCTTGGCCTGACAAAGGGTTAGTGACGTGGGCTCGGGGATCAATGGAATCACGAGACGAGTTGGTGCAGGAACATGGTGTCATTTGCGAGCCATGTAGCCAACTTGTAAAAAACATCGTTGCGCCCTTTATTTTTGCGAGCTTTCTTTGGTGGGGAAGGATTTGTACCTGTGCACAACAACAATATTAGTATAGTGATAGGATCATATCCATATGGATATTGAAATTTTGAGGAGCATGGTATATCTATTTAAATGAGCAATATTTCTCTTCCAATGAAGGGAGGGAAAATATATGTGGGAAAATTTTACAATTTAAGGAGAGAAAAATCAACTCTTATAGGAGAAGCCGTATTTGTAATGCATATGTATATGGATTCACTACAGCGGTGAATTCTGACTATTATTAGTTCTTGGGTATCTTCGATTTGCATCTATAGTATAGTTCGTAGGCCTTGTTATGCTCGGTTTGGTATCTTTCTTTGTTTGCGGTGGTGGCTTGTGTGAACATGTGGGAAAGGGCCTCTAGCTAATGAGTTGGTGCATGATTGGGGTGGCGCTTGCTAGTGAGGTGGAAAATTTGTAGAAATTATTGCTCCGCTCTTTGGTTCCATGAGATTTCTATCATAGGGTAGCAAAGAGCTTTCTGATAGTCATATTAGTATAGTGATAGGTGTAAAGAATGGTAGGCGTAGTTATACCAAGGAAGTTATAAGTAAATTGGAATTGGCGAGGCAATACGTGCAGGGAGGAAGGAGCCTGCAGGTGGAAAGTGCGGAGGAGGTGGGCTAGACTTAATGAAGGGGCATTTCGCACTCCCCGAGAGATCCAGGGAGCTCTTATAGGTGTGTAAATTCCAAAGAAATTTTGTTAGCTTGAGCTTGAATCTGTAGGTGAACAGTAGACAAAATAACCACCTTATCATTAGTAGAAAAATTAATAACCGAATGATCTTGCTTGAAAATGACTACATTGCGAGCTTTCTAGATATGAAATAAAATACAGGCACGAAATAAATGCCACATATTAGTAATGTATGTAGGCCATGGGCTAAAGTCACCGAATAAAGCAAGATTCCATGGGAAAAATTCAGGGTGATAAGGTTGTAACAAAGAATGGATCCATTTCCAAATAACTTGGGCATGCGGGAAAGACTAGAAAAGGTCCAGGAATGACTCAGGGCTGGAAGAGAAATAAGAATTCAAAGAAGGAATACCAATATGCTGAAGTCTTTCACCTACAGGAAGCCCTTGATAAACAAGACACCAGAGAAAATGGTTAACTTTGGGCTCCAGAAGAGGGTTCCAAGTATGGGAAAGCCTATGGAGCTAGGTAGACGGAGTGGAATGCAACCCCCATCAATCATTGAGTTTATCAATGGTGAAGAGAGAGGACATAGTAGCTATTATATGGTCTGGTGTTGTATCTAAGGAACGCGATATCGTGATTCCACCGCCATCGCGCCACCAAGCCTTCAAGAGGTTGGAGGCTAAGTTAATGCAACATAACATCTGGGAGGAGCTCCTGAATTTTTCATATTGACGAAAGGTCTGAACTGTTCAGCTGAAATTTAGTTTTGAGCTTTGGCCAAGGAATCCAGTCTCTATGGTGCACCAGATCACCAAATCCCATATGGTATGAATGCCCTTGCGATAAAGCAAATGGATTTAATGCCAAGGGTTTCCGCAAGCTACAGAGAGCCTTCATTGATAATAGGAGACCAACAGATGTTTTGCGAATTAAAGGAAAGGCTAGTGTGAAAACCATCACCAATATATCTCATAAGTGGCTTTACCTGCTCAAAGGATTTCCAAATATTCTTTTCAACAAAGGTTCCAATAATTTTAATCTGGAACATAAGTAATGATGAGAGAATGCAACCCAATTCCACTCCAACATTTCTTACCATAGGGAGCTCTAGAAGAAATGTAATGTCATAATAGAATTTGCCAAGCTTGCGTGCCCGAGAGACACTAGATAACCCATTTAGCACACAATGCAACACTTTGTCTGTAAACATCAATAACTCTCATGCCACCTTGAGCTCACGGAAGACAACACACATCCCAGGCAACACGGTGAAACCCAACTAAACTAGAACTTTTACACCAAAGAAAGTCCCGAAGTAACTTGGCTAACCGGTTGAAGGAAGTGTGAGAAGGACACCAACAAGCAGAATAATAAACATGAGTAGAACGAGGATCTTAGTGCACACTTGAAACTTACCACCAGAGAGAGCGGTTTGGAGGACCATTTGGTAACTTTCGCTCAACCCGGGTAAGAACATAATTCCACAAAGTCGCAGAGTCACTATCAAAGGAAAAAGGAATGCCAAGAAATCTAAATTGCTCTCCCCGACCTATCCACTTCCAAGGGTAAGCTTGAATCCAAGTCGGAAAGGTAAACAACTATGACGATAACCCAGGGTTTTGGCTAGTTGAATATTGGATCCGGAAGCCAAACAAAAGTGTTAATACATTTAAAGATGACAACAACATTACTGCTCCAACTTTGTAAGAGTAAGGAAGGAATGATATGTAAAGTTCCTGTTGATTAGTTGAGTTGCATGATCTGGAAGGATAATACCCCGGATTCAACCCTTGGCAACATGATGGGAAATTAAGTATTTGATGTAGGAGCATCGGGATAATTAGCCATAGGGTCATTCTAAAACTATGTTAGCATGATTTGTTTTAGTTGCGTGAGTGATTGTAAAGCAAAGATGTGTCAAAATTTAAGGCAATTATGTTTGTACTATGTAATAATTAGTCATGTGAAGAGAAGAATTAGTGGCTTTCAAGCCTAATAATGTCATATTTGATTCATTATGAGCTGCATATGATTAAAAATGAACCGAGGGAGTTATTAGGGGTTGTTTTATCGAATCCCAAGTTTAGGGTGTAAGTTGAGCTCATTTTGAGGAGCTAAAACAAGTAATTTAAGGAGTTTATTATGTTATGAAGAGGAAGATAGAGTAAGAAGTAAGCAAGAAGACCAAAATTAAAAAAAGACAATGCAAGAGTAGGTGCAAAAGACAAAACAAACAAGCAAAAACAACTAAAATGAACTGGAAGTTAAGAAAGAAGAAGAGCTATTTGAGCATGAGCTCAAATTCTTCCCACTGGGAGTATGATGCAGGAGCATCAAGATAATTACTCATAGGGTCATTCTAAAACTATGTTAGCATGATTTGTTTCATATGTGTGAGTGATTGTAAGGTGAGGATGTGTCAAAATTGAAGTCAATTATGCTTGTACTATGTAATAATTAGGTGTGAAGAGAGGAATTAGTGGCTTTCAAGCCTAATAAGGCCATTTGTGATTCATTATGAGTTGTAATATGATTAAAAACAAACGAGGAGTTTTTAGGGGGTTGTTTAATCTAATCCCAAGTTTAGGGTGTAAGTTGAGCTCATTTTGAGGAGCTAAAACAAGTAATTTAGGGAGTTTATTATTCTATGAAGAGGAGGAATAAAGAGTCGGTCATAAAAGGCCATGGGAAATATGTAATGAAAGTATTCAAGATTGAATAAATCCAGAGAAGCTATTTTTCGTAGGTTGTGAAATAAGATACTTTGCAATAATTAATGGTAGTGGAGTATTTTAAATTGAATAAAACGAGAAGGATCAAATTATAGAGAAGGATTATAAGAGAAGATGTAACATGCATGCATGAGTATCCTAGAGCATCAACAACAAGCAAAAACAAATTAGGCGTGAGAGGGCACTCTATCGATGGAATGGAAGAGGCAAAAGTATGCTCACATCGATCTGAAGAGTTCACCAAATCGCAAGGCTTTTAGAATAGCTAAAATGAAGGGCCATTCAATTCGATCATAAGCTTTTTGAAATTAATTTTAAGAAAAAATGGCTTCTGCGATGATATACGCACCCATTCCATGCCTTCCCACACAACAATAAGATTGTCCAAAATAAATCGTCCTTAACAAAACTAGTTTTCTCGGGCCAAACAATCTTAGGTAAAATATCAACAACCCGGAGAACCAAGGCCTTAGCAATAATTTTGTAAGAAACATTCAGCAGAGTGATCAACCACCAATTATGAATCTTCTCGGGATCACCTTCTTTCGGAATGAACTTGATGTTTCCTTGGTTGATGAAACTTCCCAACGAGCGGGTTTGTAAAGCTTCATTATAGACCTCTGCAGATCATGTCCACCAAAAGACCAAGTTTCTTTATGTAATGCCCCTCCTAGGACACCAAAAGAATGCACCAAATGTGACCAAAATTTCAGGGCAATTTTTTTTTTTAAAAAGTGTTTAGTTAATATTAATACATCCTTTATGTCATTTCCTGATAATTACTAATTTTATACTATTTTAGTGTTCCTAATTAAATGAATTATTAGCCTAGACCCGACACAATTTTCATTTATTTAATTATTATTAGTTGTAGCTAAAAACATCTACTATAGACTACACCCCCTCTTTTATTTTGTCCACATTCACTCTTCTTTTATTTTAATTCACATTCCTACAATATCTCCCATATCCCAAAAGTGTGTAGGGTTACTTGTGGGCCCTAGGATAGATCCAATCTTGTCCCTAGATCTCCTCTTGCCCTAAATTAGCCCTAACCCATATTTATCTCTTCTTTTCTTTCTTTTGGTTTTTTATTTTGTTTCCTTCTCTTTTGATGTAGAGGTAGAGGAGATATGGGGCCTGGTAATTCTTTTGTATTCCCCTTTTGATGATGGCCATACCTCTCAAGACCTTCCTCTTATTTATTTTGTTTTGTTTTATTATATATATATTTATATTTATGTGTTTGTTTATTTAGTTATTTATTTTATTTGTGTTACGGCGGATTAGGGTCTGCAAGCGCGAGTGAGGAAAGCTTGGCGTGGTGGAGAGGAGGCCGAGTAGGGACGGGAGGGTGGTGGCGTTGTGTGGGCGGCCATGGGGGCGGGTCGGGCGAGGCGGGGTGGCGCCCCAGGGCGCGGAGGCAGGGGGTGCCGTGGGGAGTGTACAAGGGCGCGAGACATGCCGTGGGGAGGCGGCGGCGCAGTGCCGCGGCGCGGCGGGATGGTGCAATGGCGGCGGGGCGGTGCCGCGGGCGGCGGGGACGATCGGGGGGGGGGCCGACCCTCCCCAATGCAATTTATTTATTTATTTAAAAAAAAAAATCGTGAAACTTAAAACATATGAATATAAATTATTTTATATATATATATATAATTTCGATTATAACAAATATATATATATATATATATCTTATTTTAGGTAAATAAGAAGCAGAAAAATAATAATTGCATTTAACACTTATAAAACTTCATGAGTTTTCTTAAAGCAACAAAATCACATCATATATATATGTATGTATGTATGTATGTATGTATGTATGTATGTATGTATGTATGTATGTATGTAAATTTCTTTATTACTCTAAAAAAATGCTGATATATCTATCTATATTAATTTATTTTTTTATTTTTATTTTTCTATTGTGTACACAAGAATAAACAATGTGGATTTCAAACTTAAAAATGAATAACCGATTTTAAATCTTACATGGAAAGGAACCAGGACTAGTCATATTTCCAAAGAATAATATAACAACAACACAAGAGGGATACTTTCTTTTCAAAGGCAATGCTAAAAGATTATTTCAGATTTTAAAACAAGTAAAATCTTCAACAAATAATATTATTTCCTTTGTAATAACACCTTCTCAATAAACAACCTTTCTTTATCAAATGATATTTAAGACAAAGCATGTGGAAGGAATATAAATATTTTACAAGATCTCTATTGCAAACACCCTCAATATTTCATATTTCAAATTCATGCTCAAATACATTAGGAGACAATCTATCAACTCCTTCCCCAGATTGAAAGGAGATCTTCCAATACAAAAGACTTTCATTTATACAAGTGATTCCATATCACAAGGAGGATACTTTACAAAATAAGAATGCCCTTCAAATAACCATATCTTAGAGTCACAAAGAGAGAAATGCCAACAAAGTGAGGAAGACAATGAGCTCCAAGATGACAAGAGATTCCAAGCTTGAGATAAATCATTCATGCCTTCAAGAAAACCAACAAGGAGAAAGAGCTTGTTTGCCTCCTAACTATAGGCATCATTACATGCCTCTCCCAAGGTTGGGATGCATGCTAGCCTCCCCCAAGCCCATGGGAAAGAGGTCAACTACCCAAAACTTGCACAAGATGGAGGTTGAACTAATAATGCAACAAGCATACAAAGATAAGACACATTCAAACAAGACTCCAAATTTTACAAGAAGGAGAACCCATGTCCATCCTCAAAAATGGGGAAGAGAGGAGAAAGTTCTCTAAAGTTATGCATCAAAATTATTTGCACAATATACACATCTCCATATCCTCCTTATTGCTCCTTATTCAAACAAGACCCTCCTTATTCCTCCCCCTTTCTCCAAGTCCTCTTTGGAAGGATTTTCAAACCCCAAAGGGGTTTCCTTACCAAGAATGGGGAAGGAGATTCAAGCCAAATGAATCAACTTCCCCACCTCAACCATTTGAGGGGAAAAACAATAAGATCTTACAAGGCTTGTCCATCAAGCCTTGAAGATTAAGAGGAAAAATTCCCTCTCTCTTCCCCCACACTCCAAAACTCTATCATGCCATATGATGGAGGGAGTTAAAGAAAACAAGCAAGCAACCAAAATCCACATACAACAAATAACAATTTTAAGCAACAAATCTAGCAACAAAAAGGCAACAAGGAAAGCTCTCCAAAGGCTTTCCAACTTCAAGTTTTTTCCACTCTTGACTCCAAGCAAATCACAAGCTCCAAATCACCCAAGCAAGAAATTCCAAAAAAAAGTCCTGTTCCTTTTCCATGAATGATAATTTGAAGAGGAGAAAAACAAGCATCATCACAAATGAGGGGGTAACATGTGTCACCCTCTCCCTCATCAAGGTCGAAGATGCCAAAACAAAAGAGAGAAAGGGTAAAATTAAATTTTTGCCCTCTTCTCCCAAATTCCCTTAAATGTAAGCAAGACAAAATAAGTGGAACTTTTGATAAACACACAAATCCACATCCCTTACATGGATGTGACTAAACAAGAGGTAAGAAGGAGGGAAAACTCCCTCTAGCCTTGAAAATAAGCCCCCTACCCATTAGGTAGTGTCCAGGGCTCATTTTTATGTTAGGGGGACTCCCGAAGCTACTGAAGGGTCCCCAAATGCCCAAAATACCCTAATTTCGGGTTTTGTATTTTTGACACAAGGGTAGAGGGTGTGGGGACCACCCAAGAGGTCTCACATGTGACCCTAAACCCTTGTGATTAAGTGACACATTAAACATAATCAACAATTTAAATGAAAGAGGAGTTATTAACTCCCAAAGCAAGTTTACATCATAACCAACTACCCTAACCAAAATTAATAATTCAAAGCACAATACATTACATACATTGGGGTCACTCATAGTGCCCAAAATAATAATCACCTATACTAAGGCTTCACACAAAGAACATGGCTAGGCTCACCCGTGTAGGCTCGCTTGTGCAAGATTGAGTAGTTGGCCGAATCTCACGTTCTCCCGTAAACTTTGTCACTGCACACTCATTACACACATTAACTGCGCACTCGTCTGATATATAATTCAATGACATAGTAAGATATCAATGCATTCTAAACTAACCTAACATCCTCTTTGAAATCAAGATGCGACAACGTGCACAATTATATTCCATATTCCAAAAGTTAGACAAGGTGATAAAGCGACATAAAATCCCACCATGCAACAACTATCCATCAATATAATTAGGTTCCAAACACATCATCATATTCTTTAGTTTCCATGACATAACAAGAAAATGCGACAATATAGAAATTAAGCTAAATTGGCGTTATACGCCTAAATGTCCACACTGTCTAATAAGATCAAATATCTAAATATAATGTCTAAGATATAGCCAATCACTATCAAACCATGTCTATGAGCAAAGAAACAACAAGCTCTTGAGCTATAAAAAGTGTGGGCACTACACTTTATAGAATTCGCAAGGAAGCCACCAAAACACGGAGACTTGTCATCAGCCAGACAAAGTAAGGATGCATGAAGCTCATCTAGAGAATGAGGGGCATCACAACAAACATGATCTCTGGGAAAAAGGTTAGTAGGCACCACATCAATACATTTACTGCAAGGCAGAATTTCGCTCAATTGAATCATCCTAAGCTTGAAAAACTAGACGATAATGCTTAACAAAAGCATTAGTGATCTCTGTAGCTCAATAAGCTGTTGGTGAGAGTCATAAATGGATTTAATATGTTGTCGAGTATGTCTGGCTCAGAGGGATTTGAAGAATATTTTGGAGGCTTTGTCTCCCACCCGCCAATGAATTCTCAAATGGATCTGAGCACCATGGGTTGAATGAAGATCAATGAGCTTGAGCTTATGGCGGATCTTGGCAACTTGTATTTGAAGATGAGAATCAAAAGGATTAGATTCTAGAAGCAAAGTGATTCTTTTGAATTCTTTGTGCAGAGCCGAATCACCCTTCTTCGAACCCGGAAACCTATTTGCCAAACCAATGGAGGAACTTGGTGGTACACTGAATCACTACCTCCTACCATGTAATCTAGTTGGTAGCATAAGGCGGACATGATGCCATATTCCAGATTTTGGTGAGGAGTTGGATTACTCCAGGGTGACTCAACAGAGACACATTAAGAAAGAATTGAGTATTGGGCACCTTGGGAGGGTCCCCCTACCAGACAACCTTAAATGTGATCGGATGGTGATATGACAAAAGCACTTCAGCCGGACCTTGATAACAACAGAGCCATGCGTGTCAAAATTAAAGAAGGATTGCTATGAAAGAAGAGCACAATCGAGGCATTTTAATACCCGATCATATCCTTCTCGGAGGTTGGTCCAAGTAAACCAAGGTTGGTCCATAAATTCCTACTCCTTGTTGAGTAAAGGATTGGAAAGGCCCCAATGGATTTTAAAATAATACCAAGTTACACGTTCGTCGAGACACTAGCACATCGGGAGTGCACCACATTTATCATCCAAGTGCTCCACCATATTAAAGTCGCCACAAACCAACCAATAAGCAATGGGTAAGTTATCACCTAACCATCTCCATAATAAAGTTCTATCGGGGCCTTCATTAGGAGCATAAATATTGAGAATACCAAAAGAAATATCATTAATATTCATAATCACCCAAACCACCCTATTATTTGGGTCTTGGCCCAAGGAAATAATTAATGCCAAAAATTTTGGTGCAATGGAAATGTTGGCTCCACCTCTGCCATCAATATGTTGAGTATGGAAAGGCACAAAATTAGGGGCAATACACGTAAGTGTAATCTTAAGCAAAAAACCAGAAATCTTGATTTCCTGTAAGCAAATAACATCTAAACTGCTAATTAATTGGCAAGCCAAATGGATAGAGAATTTTTGTGAGGGATTTGTCAGACCCAAACATTCCAAGACATAAAATTCATGAAAAAACAGACATATTAAACTCCCCCTGCCCATCTGGAATTCCATCCTAGGAGCCGAGAACAAAGAAGTTACATTGGCAAGAAGAAGTTGGTCTGAATCATTTCGCTCGACTTGAATGGAGTAACATTTGGCCCCATTTACTCCCCACATGCCATGCACAACCTCTCGAGGAGGATTGCTTGAGCATCGCAATGGAAGGGAGGTTGATGCAACATTCCTAGTATTCTCTGAATTCGTCAAAAGAACTTGGCTCTGAGGAGGTTGTGGAAGGAATGGAAACGAAGGGTATGTTGTGCCACCGACGGCTCAGTCTTGGATGGCGGTGGGGAGGAAGATGATGAAGGAACAGCTTCAACAGAAACCCGCCCCCTGAACTCCTGTTGGAACTAACCACCTTCCACCTATCGGCTGGGACCAACCTCGGTCTTTGGCTCCGAGGATTGCACAGGAACAAGCTTAGAATGGGCCAAAAGGGGATAATCCCGAATGTGATGGTTTGGGACCTGACAACGAAAACACATATTGGGAAGGTTAAAGTAAACCAATTTTTGAGAGATTCGCAAGGACCCAATTTGGATATTCATATGGTCCTACAAAACTTTCGCCAAGTCCACTTCGACACACACACACTTGTTCAAACGGCAAAGAAAAATGTTCTTGTTCATGGCATATCACCCTACTAATGAGCTTGATAAGCTTTGGTAGAAAATACCAAAGGTGCACAGGAGGCCGGGGAGCTCAATCTAGACTGAGATTTTGAGCGAAACTTGGCTATTAGGACTGAAGTCCGGGGTCCATTGGGATAACACGAGGAGGGTGTTGCCTACATACCAACAAAATACCTTAAGCAGAAGGGCTTGGACTTGCGAGGGCTCGTGAAAGGTAAACAGGTAAAAACCCTTGGTGAGGTTACGGACCCCAGATACTCGATACCGATAGAATCCCAATGGTTTTTCATCTAGTTCTGCAAGTAAGTTTCAGACGGGATGTAGCCACAGAAGTAGGCAATAAGACAATGGTTTTGATACCACTTAACCACAAGGTCTAAAAACTCATTAGAAATAACAACATCATGTGAGGGTTCAAAGTCCACACCTCGTCGTAAAATTTCGAGACAAACTTCCTCGCACGCTTGGGAGCCATTATCGCCGCAGTGCAGCAACATCGTTACACTGGGAAGCGAGTTGGCCATTTATAGGTGCTACATCGTCTTAGCGGTGGGAAAAAGTCGAAGTCACTATGATAAAACCGAGGGATGACCGCAATAAAGCTAAGGATGCATTGTTTCCGCAAAAGCGAGACAAGACGAGAAAAAGCATGAAAAAACCTAACAAAGCCAAAGTCCTTAAATGAAATATTTTAGAATATATATTTTTCACTATTGAAAACCTAAAATAAATTTTGGGATTTGAATATTCTAGTAATAAGTATTAACTTAACAAAAATTATCAGCGACGTTAACTAATGCACAATAATGGATCCTCTCCCTAATACCAACATAAATTACTATACTTATTCTATAAGGCATGTACTAGCTCCTAGGAAGCTCTGGTCATTAATATAAAGCATTTTCAAATATTTTTTAAAAAGAAAAGATTTCCTGCCAGTTGATTTTTATATCCATGATATACAAGCGTTGGAGGAAGTGAATCAATTAACAATCTTTTGTCTTTAAGCTCGAGGAAACTTCGATCAGAGTAGACAATACACGGCTCACGAAATGTTTGACAAAATGCCTCAATTATTGGCAGGTATTTTATTCTTTGCTGAGTCTGATAATGTCATACCATTGCATATCCACATGTTGATGACAACAATTATTTAAATATGTTTTCTTTCTCCCATGGAAACAAACTAAAAATCTGGTTGTTAAAGCCCTGATCATTGACTCATGTATAAATCAATTGGCTCCATAGACAATGACTTTGCATTCAACATTTTTCTGAATACAATTGTAAGGAATGGGTAACATACTTTTTTAATTCCAACCCACCATTGACGCATATCACTTGCAATTGCTTATTAACCTTCCACAAGTACCTATGAATGCTGTTGCTAGTATTATTTTATGCAATTGCTCACTGGATTGCTTTCTCATTCAAAGACTGTAAAGTAAGGGCAGCCAGGGGCTAAAACTACATAATAAAAACATAACGATGCAAATGTTTTTAAATTTTCTCACACGTTACAATCTCACATTAAAATCAGAAGGATTTTATTAGTTTACATTTAAATTTCAAAAATACCTTGCTGTTATACTGTGTTGCTATATCGAAATGAGTTATTGGCAGGTTCCTCTCATAGAGATTGAGATGGTGCTACTTCCAGTTTGAATTAAGACTTCAAATGGGATAATCTTATACTTTACTCACTTACATAGTTGCAGTTACAGTCATGTATTATAGCAATTTCTGCATCAACACTTTAATTTACAAGAGGCAAATCACATTCAACAGAATTTTACCGAAACCTTATTCCTTTTTTAACTGACTGCCCCGATGCACTGAAGACTCTTAATCTAGGTTTAACTGCTACCATTACAGGCCCTGCAATTTCTTCTTATTTTTGCCAATGAACTTGGTATTCAGATGCTAGTTTTCCTTGTAATTATTTAAATGTATAAAATATGAAAAAGGGTTTTGCTTTAAACAGGTGGTTTGTTTTAATTGTTTAACATTGTTTTTGTTCGAATGAATCTATAGTGTAAATCCATTCTCAGGGTATAAGAAATGAAGCTTCTTAAAACGGATCCGATTGTAAGATCGCACACTAACAGAAATAAAGAAATAAAGCTGTTGAATCTAGAATGATTCTTCTTAATATAAAGCTTATAACACTTACAGAACAGGAGCGGTGATAGCAGTGAAAAGAGGAACCAATTCGTTATCATTACAAACAAAAAGGAGACCACTAAAAGATATGAGCTAACATATGCTAAAGAAAATGCCCGAACAAAAAACAGCCCCAAATCGTCTAACCACTAAAACATTAAAGAATAGAACAGACCTCATTGAGCAAAGGGCACCCATTTATGCAACTCCTAATTAGGTAGCAATTCCATCCCCCTTTACACGAACA
Source organism: Taxus wallichiana var. yunnanensis (assembly GCA_018340775.1). Taxonomy (NCBI): domain Eukaryota; kingdom Viridiplantae; phylum Streptophyta; class Pinopsida; order Cupressales; family Taxaceae; genus Taxus; species Taxus wallichiana. Next base: position 536,512,814 of record CM031241.1, on the reverse strand, counting down.
AAATTAATCCATTACCACCATCCTAAATTGGGCTATTTTTATAATTTTTGTACCTTATACAAATGATACAGAATCATATACTGAATAAAATCCAGCAGGAAAGATCCCTCTTAAATGCAAGTGCAAGGATGCTGGGGATGACATGAACCACTAAAAATATAATTGACCTACAAGATAAGCTCAGGAATCAAATGCTGGGGATGTAGCTTATCCTCATCCTGCTTCAGAAATGCAAGCCTTCATAATCTCCTATTGCGGAAGGGTGGAACCAGAAACTTCAAAATCATATCAAGCCGATTGAAGTACCTATTCCTCCAGTTTCTTTTCAATGCAAGCAACAACACTATACTAGAAAAACCAATTAAATGGGACATTCCCAATCCAATCTCATACCATGGTATTTGCTCTTCACTGTGGTCTTCTTCATCATTTGTAAATTCAGGAGGAGGAGGACGATGAGAAAATTGTGGCCAAGAGCAGTTCTTTGGAAGTGGACATCCCCATAAATTTGGATTTCCGGAATATGATGATTCATTGAATGTTATCATCTGTCCGCCTTGTGGTATGCCACCAGAAAGGTTGTTCATAGACAAATTTAAAGATGCCACATAGCTTAAAGATTGAAGCTGCCAAGGAATAATTCCTGAAAACCTGTTTTTAGAGAGATCCAATGACTCTAGCTGATTCATTTTTCCCAAACTAATTGGAATAGTCCCATTCAGATTGTTCATTGATAAATTGAGAAACCTCAGACCCTTCAATTTTCTGAAATCAGAAGGAACGTCTCCGCTCAGTTTATTGTTGGAGAGATCTATGAGTCTCATGGTGGAAAGAATATATGGGTAGTGCTGGTTTATGCCTTTGATAATCATATCTAATTCATCATAATACAAACCAAAATAGTCAACTGGATAGGACACGGCATCATAACTTTCATTGACCATTATTCCATTTTCTGTTGTTGTGGTCATTGCTTGTAAAGATACAATCCTGTTTGGTATAAAACCTGACAAATTGTTGGAGGAAAGGTCTAAGATCTGGAGCTTCTTTAGTTCTCCAATGCCTGATGGAATAGTACCTGTGAAATGATTCCCCTTCATCACCAGCACTTGTAGTGCTGAAAGATTACCAATTGACTTTGGAATCTCACCTGTAAATGAATTGTTGCCAACATTAAGTATTTTTAATTCCTTGCAATTTGTTATGGAGGAAGGGAACATCCCACCTAATTTATTATTCTGGATGACTAAGGACCAGGGGCATAGCCCAAGGGGATGCTTCCCTCCAAACTATTATCTGCTAAATTCAGTATCAGAAGTGCAGAATTAGCCAAACATTGGGGAATCATTCCATCCAATTTGTTGTCTGCCAGATTTAACTTCATAAGACTGGTCAAACTGCACAAGCTTGCAGGAATATTGCCAATCAGTGAATTGTTATTGAGCATGAGAACTACAAGATTATCAGACAATACAGATGGCACGACTCCAGTCAATGCATTCCTGGACAGATCCAAGAGACCCATCAGATGGCTTGATTTGTTTAGATAAATTGGTCATGTCAGATGATTTTGAGAGAGATTTAAGTAGTTCAAAGGGCTGTTATCCCATAGCCAAGAGGGGATCTCTCCAACAAGATTGTCATTTACCAAAGTCAAATCCTCTAATAAAAATTGAGTTGAAATCCATGGTGGAATCGGTCCATCAATTTTACATGATGTCAAATCTAAGTGTTCTAGCTGAAATGGAGGGATCCAAGTTGTACTAATATTCAATGCATAATTAGATACATGCAATTTTTTAAAGCTGGAAAGGTTATTGAACAATGTTTCTGAAATTGTTTGATTGTAGTTCAGTGTGAGGAGAGATCCTGCAAAGAAGATGGCAATGCCCACGAAGGAATGCTCTCGTTGAATGCATTTCCATCGGCAGTGAGTCCAATAAGAGAGGACATCCCAGCCAAGGAAGAAGGAAGAGCCCCACTTAGTCGGTTGAAGGAAACATCCACCCACACAAGCCCTGAGAGATTGCCCAAGGAAAATGGGATTTGGCCAGACAATTGATTGTTGGAAATAACTAGATTTCTCAGAGAAGAGATTTCCAATAGAAGATGGTATGCTTCCACTAAGCTGATTCCCATTAAGCCAGATAACATTTAACGAAGAAAGATCACCCAGACAAGAAGGTATGCTCCCACTCAATTGGTTGCCTCTAAGGTAAACATATGTAAGTTTGTTGAGCTGACAAATGGAAGGAGGAATTATTCCACTTATACTATTCTCGTTTAATGAAAGATACGACAGATATGACAGATTTCCCAGGCATGGAGGAAGAGTACCTCTTAATCCGTAATTCAAGTCCAGCGCGTCGAGATAATGAAGATTGCACACACTGTCAGATATGGCACCTCCCTGCATGTCTCCTTCCAAAATCACCGATTTGACATGGGCAGTGTAATTATGACAGCTAATGCCATCCCACATGCTGCAACAGTCTGTTCCATTAACCCATGAACTCAGACTGCCGCTCGATTCATTTAAGGAGGCTTTGAATAAAAGAAGAGCTTGGGATTCGTGGGGATGACATTTGGAGAGGCATACATATGGGCTGGTAAACAGGAGGAGGAGCAATGGAACCATAATAGCAAAGTTAACTCGAGCTACAGCCATTACAGGGATGAATTTTCAGAACAGAGGAGGATGGTATATTATGTGGGAGATGGTTTTTCAGAGCAGAGGAGGATGGTAGAGTGTTCCACATGGCAATGAAGTGCAAAACACTGGGTATCTGCATTTTTCCACGCGTGATTGCATTTATCCAAACTTGACCGCGTCAATGTTAACCTATAAGGAGACTAGAAATTCATCATAAATTAAACAACAATGGTCAAGTTTATAAACTTTACTTTCGTGAACAGTTTCGCTGACTTTAACTCGATTGGTGCACTCTTATTCGCCGGAGGCGTCTCCTTTGGTGTTGGCCCTGCTGGAAAGTGTCAAACTCCAGCAACTTTTACCGGCAATCAAATCCCTACAATCTTTTCCGGCAGTCAAATTCCTTCACACTGTTCATCCCTGTTTATACTTTCCCGAATGCGCTATGGGAAGAAGCAACAACACTCTGATTATGTTATTATGGTCATTGTTTCCAATATGGCTCTTGTAGCGGATGATCCACAGGCTACACTTCTCGGTGCTAGCTGCAGCGACGAAATAAAATACACGTACATAAATTTTACCGTTTTCGATGAGAATCGGGCTACAGTTTTTGGAAACCTCGCCTCAATTCTGTCCTCCAATGGATCCAGCTTACTAATTCAACGAGCAGCAAGGCCGGCATGACGGATCCTGTTTATGGACTTGTTCATACTGAGCTCCAAAGAAATGCATGCGTTTAAACCAGAAGAACTTTTTGGCCAATTCATTCACATCTGTCTCTTTTTCGAGCAGTTGCTTGTATACCCTCACTTCAAACTGTTCTCTGGACTTCTTATCGATGTGAGGGGATCGTAGCACTGTATACAACACTCTTCTTCGAGGCAATCCAACCTTGCGGAAATCTTGGAAGCATGGATGATTCAGGTATTTCTTCGAAAATGATTTCACCAGTACGAGAATCTTAGCGTCTCCGATTGGCGATGGTGCTGCTCCTTCTCCTTTCCCCTCCTGCCTATGCTTCTACTTCTGGAAAATGTGTATAGTGTATGAGTGCATCGCATAACCAAAACCTTAACTAATGGTAGGGCAAAAACAAAATTTACTTGAGCAGGAAGAGTATCATCAGCTTTAGATTCCACGGAGGACATGAAACGATGGGAATAGAGATTAATGCGAGGCAACACACTCGCCCTCAACTGCTTTACCATCGTCCCCATTTCAGAATAATGACACGATAAAAATTGCAGTCCACAATGCCCTTCAATTTGCCTTCCAACTAGGTAGGGGTTGAGAGAGTCGTGAACTGATCAAGTCAGACACCTGCAAGTTGCATTTTTGAAACCGTGTCACTGTTTTGTTCGTCCAATTTTTCAATCTTGTGAAATCACGTTGGAACCCAGATTCCATGTTTTTTTTTTAACGGGATTGATTTCATATAGGTAGAAGAGATAACTAATGGAGAAAGTATTATATACCTAAGCTCAACCTTCTTTATCTGTACTTCGACCAATGATAACCTCTGTTTTCTGCTCTTCCGAAAATGGATGCCCTGTATAAGAGCACAGTTGCAAAATTTAAAGAGGTCACACAGCTGGACTGTTCCACTGATTCATTTTCCATGATTGCCCTCTCAGCTATTGCTAGTGTTCTTCTACTTCTTCTGCTCTTCCGTTTTAAACGCCACTCCTCTCTTAAACTTCCACCTGGGAAATTAGGCATTATAATTAAAAAAATCTTTCTTAATTTTGTGTGCCCAATTTGGAGTTTAGAGGAATGGCTTGATGTTGGTATTCACATAAATGAACAGCCGCAACAACGCATTTATTGGGGAATTTTGTTGATTGAGGATTGTTGTGAAATAGGTTTTTAAGTTTCAGCAATAGTTACGCCCCCGAACCCCGGGCACGGTATGGTTCCCAAATGTTAGAGGTATCTTCGACCGCTGCAGTCCTATGTCACCAAGAAAAATGTTTTTGAAAGTAAATAAAATTCACTCCTTCATCAGTGACGGGATTTGCATTTGCTAGACAGTTTTTCAAAACTACCGAACCTAATCAGCTCGCCTTTTCCAACATTCTCCCAACGTATGGCAAAATAAGAACTTTGGAATAGGGCATGGACATCGATCAAAGCATAAATGAAATTGGTTTTTGTTGGATGTAGAACCTGTTCCTTTTGTTGATATGAATGAAAATGTTGAACTATATACAAAGCATGTGAACTGTTTGACAAAATACCTAAAAAAAAGTAGTTTTCATGGATTTCTATGATGCAAGGGTATGTTACAATATAACAATCCTCTCTGGCGTAACTTGCGACCCATGAGCAATTGCTAGTTTTAGCTTTTATAATAATCATGTAGGTGATTTAATTTTGGCTACAATTTCTCAATAGTACCCACACTTTCGAAATTCGAATGTTAAACAACGTTACAGTATGCATAATATGTAAAAATCCGGCCACAAATCGGTTGGATCGTTCAAACCCATGTCTAAAGGATTGCGTCAAATAATGTTTAAATTGTGTTGGTGGAAAGATTTGACTACTACTTGCAAGCAGAGGGGGATTAAGCCTTAGGCAAACTAGCTAGTTGCCTAGGGCGCCACGATCGAGGAGCCCCTCGAATCTAAAAGTTTCTTTTTTGTCGGTTAATTTTAGAACTTAACTTTAAAATAATTTATGTGAAGATTTAATATTGATCAACCCATTTATAGATATTATTGTATAGTAACATAAATTTCATGCATACACATAAAAAAGTTTTGTAATATTTTTGCAAGTAAAAGAAAATATCACATATTTATAAGCACATATGATTTTGTTGGTATTGTTACCCATTCTCTAGATGTAGCTCCAAATTATGTAGGTGTGTACTTTGTTCCGAAAAAGGTTAATGTATTTTTTATAATGTCATTGGTGTATCTAGTAGAGGTGAGTATAATTGAAAGAAAAAAGTATTTTATTTTCTATTCTTAATTTTTTGGGAAAATTTCTATTATTTTGTTATGGAGGAATTCATAGGCCTGGTCCAAATACGACTCTTCACAAAACCATGGGAGCTACATAAACGTTTTTGTTTCTTTGCAAAGAAATGGTGCTTTATTTCAGATATACGATTCTTGCCACCTACTTGATATGGCTAAATCAGACTTGTAAGAAGCCTTGTATAAAATATTGAATTTTTTTGCATTCTGAGCATCTGCTACGATTAATGTTTTCCATCCATGAAATATTTTTCATCCTTATGTGATAATTTATTAATATATTTTTATTATTATTTTATTATGACCATGATGTAAATTTAAAAATAAAAGAATATAGACATATTTTATTTATTTACTTTATGGAAAAAATATATTAACTAAATTTGTGAGGAGGGCATCCACTCAAACTATTGCCTAGGGCGCTCCCAACCTTTAATTTGGCCCTGCTTGCAAGACCAAGTCACGAGACCTATCTTAAGATGATAAGTGTATATTGTGGTTGAATATGATAATCAAAATCACCTACTCAATGGGAAAGAACGAAGCACTGACGAAGCACAAAGAGGACAACGACTAGGGTTTTCAGGCAGGCATGAGGGTTCACGGCTGCTACCGTCTATTGCACAACTTTGTTTTTTCCTTCCCTCGTGGCCTTTCAATGACCCCTTTTTTCTCAAAAGTCTTTCCTAGCGACTGTTATAGGAACACGAGACAAGGATTTACTGGTTCTCCTGACACGCCATATATTATGGAAAAAGAAACGACCAATCCTGTGGTTTCACTTTCACTTCCGGAATAAGCTCGATTCAATCTCCACTCTTACGAGTTACTCGCCGTTATTTGTAGATTTAATGGTTTTGGCTTGATCCCGAAGATTTGCATCAATGGATCCATTCTACTTGGACCCGTGACTGTGAGATCCAACTTTGTGCAAAGGGTTTCTTCATTGTTCATTTCTCTTCTCCCACTGATTATCAAAGGACACTTAATGAGGGTCCCTAGTTTTGGGGTAGGTCTGGCCTTTTTCTTACTCCATGGTTTTTGGATTTTGATCCTTCTACTATGGTAGTCTCAAAAATGCTAGTATGGGTTTGTCTCCCCAATCTTCCTCTCCCCTTCTGGCACCCTGTGGTTAATGCTACTATTGGTGATTCTCTTGGTCGATTCATCAAGATGGATGATGCACAGTCTAAACAAGGGTTGTTCACCTATGCTCATATCTGCGTTGAGATGGATTTTAGCAAAGGTCTTCCGGACAAGTTGGAGTTAATCCATGATGGCTAAAAATGGATTTAAACTCTCGATTATGAGAACACGGCCTTTCAATGTCGGTTATGCCATCAAACTGGGCACCTTCAGAGGCATGCCTGTTGCCACTCAATGAGAATAAACAGAAGAAGAACAAAGGGGTTCCCCCATGGCCTAAAGGATATGAACCATTTTCAGCATCGGATGTCAAAAATGCTCTCATCCTGAAAATTTTGAAAATATGAATGTTGAGATTCCCCTTGGTGGCGGTGGTACCAAGCGATCACATGTTTCTGAGTCTTTTGGTTTTGACCTGAGTCAGGATAGCCCTTGCCTAGTCTCTCCACCGTATTGGCTCCCCATAGGATTCATCGAGTGTTGGCACAAAATATAAGGAGAAGAAGGGGCGCTTTGTTGCTCCTACGCTTCTCAGGGGTCCTTTGGTTCTCCTGGTCCTTATGTTCCTTCGTCATTGGATGGTTTTGTTTTTAACATTTAGTTATTTTTGTTGCTTTCCTAGGCATGGCCTAGTGTACTTGTGGCTTTGGGGCGTGCTCTCATACCACCCACTTTTTTGTTGAGAGAATCTTGTATCATGTTGTATTTAATATAATATAAAATATTTTTCATAAAAAAAAATCACCTACCCAATCACTGTATATATAATCTACAACCTTTTTTACACTTGTAACCTACAACCTTTGTTTTTACCCCTGATTGAATCTTGGCCACCTAACAAATACTCAATCTCATAACTATTAGTACCACAAGGGTACCTTAAAATCCATTTGGTTACTTACCTATGGTTCTCATGCGGGTCCTAATAGTAGCGTAATGCTAGGCTAACATCAAAAATCATAACATGACAAGTATGAGTAAGATGGAGAAGACTTGCCACTAATTTTCCTATAAAATCAACCGTATGAAGGATAATAACACTTTTTAAAAATATTCACCCAAAATTGAAAAGGATTCAAGGAAAACTTAGGACATTCTATGCTAAAGTAAAGTATGTCTTGATTCACAAACATTCATTTATCAAACCATGAATTTTGAATAAAAAGAAAAAAATGTAACAAGCCCAAGGTGGTCATTTCAATGTATATCATCAACCATTCCTTCACATCATGGATTTACTTGTTAGAAATCCCTTTGATAATTAAGTAATCAACAAAGGAAAAATGATGAAGAGTTTTCCATCTATTTTCTTGGTTTAGACTATGGAGTATGAGAAATTTCTTATAAAACCAATTTGTCATTCTTTTCATACCAAGCTCAATAAGTTCGTTTAAGTCGTCGCAAGGACATTTTTAATCTGCTCATATAGATATATTTTCACTATCGATGGGTTCACTTACAACTCAAAAGTTTACGGTGCGATACCACATGTATTCGATCAAGAACATCTTATCCAAAATAAAAGAGATTGCTTCAATTCATCGTCGAGGATATAACAAAACAAATTGAAAAAGGGTCGATTACACATCTCTCAAAATTGTCACCCATACAAAACACAAAACTAGTGGGCATCTTACAACATCATGTGGAACGAGATTGGATGAAGAGATGTGTAGTGTTGGAAGATGCTATGGATAATGTCCTTGCATATATTAATCAAGAAAGGACATAATATGATGTAGATGAAACATGACCCATTAAGAAGATTACAAGAAACAATAGGTAACTTGTTACACCACTAAACTCCCATCGAATCCCATGAATAAAGGATTCCTAATGAAGACATTGTAGACACAAAATCTATGCACTTGGGTACATTTCTAGGTCCTAAAGCACACTAATGTATACATGATTCCTAAGTAAGAAAACTAGTGGTTGATAACTTTTTTTGGTTCTTTGATTGCTTTATCTTTTGCACTTTATTGACCTTACACACCCTAAAACTTTGTTAGCACTTAACAAATTTATCTTTCAATGATTTCAGACACTAGTGCCCAACTAGGAAAGAAGCACATAGGCACTCCTATCCCTTCTAGGTTCTCTTGTCCCTCTTTCCTTATTCTTACTCTTTTCGGTCCTTTTCACCTCTTGGGCATATTTTTACACTTTGGGTTGGCCTTTTAGTTATCAATTACGAAATTAAAACAAGGGAATCATATATATACTTATTAATTGCTCTCAAATAAGGGGCTAAACACTATAAGCATTATCTATCATCCCCTAAGCTTGCATAAAGGCACAAGAGCTTTGCAAAGAATTCATCTAGCACATTCATATAAGAGACAAGGGTTGCGTTGATCTGCATACGTAACATAGGAGGGGAAGTTTATTTTATTCATCACACACATTTTAAATACTTGGAGCAATTTAGATCTAGCCCATTATTATAGAGAAACTTGCAAAAGGGAAACCTAGGGCATCATTACACAAACACACAAAGAACTACATGGAGTTTGAGATGTATTGTAGCGCTCGGTCATAGGCTCACTCTTCGTGTAGTGCCCACTTCCCTTCAACACTTTTATTACTGATCATGATACTATTGACTATATTATGGACATTATTATAGTTTTGATTTAGTATTAGGCTAGATGTTAGATCATGGATTATGGTTGACTTTGATTTATATATGATGCATGATGATTATTAGAGACACTTTATATATTGATGATGATATATTGTTCGACATGGTTATATTTATGGATGTTGTTCGGACATGTGATATTTGGATATTCTGAGTAGACCTAGAAAATGGAATTTATTTGATGATGATATAGTTGTTGATAAAATTACAAATGATATTGTTGTTTGCCTTGATGTTGTTGTGATTCATAAATATAGATGATTTTGGAATTATATTTATATGTATTTTGGATGTTCTGATGTGGCCATGAGGTCGAAGGAGGTATTTGTGTCTTGCAGGTTAAATTATCACAACAAACATCGGGGATTGGAGACCACCCACAATGGAATTCTAGATGAATTCAACAAGGTCACCATGGCAACTCATATTTGTTATGTGTGTTGGATTGTTGTTAGGGATTCCCATGGGGAATCACCTTTGAATGTGACCAAGGGACTTTATGTTTTTCTTTAATTTGGTCATTTGATAATGTTGTATGTGTTTTATAAGTGATGTGTTTTCCCTTTTCATTATTTAATTAAATTGTGGTATATAATGTGAGTAATCATATTGTTAAAATAAATTAATCAAATTGGGTCATAAGAAAGTAATTATTGGAGTTGTTGACTCTTGTATTAAATGTTGTAAGATATGTGTAAGTACATGTAAGAGATGTGTAAGTAAATTTAGAGTATGAAACACTTCGTCTTCTTTGGAATTCGAATTTGTCCTTGGAGGTTGATCTTGGAGGCTTGGGGAACAAGTTAAACTTGTCCCACACCTCTTAAATTTGTATACCAACATTACATGTGGTTGGGGAGCTACTTATTGGACTTTCTTTATGTATTTTGGGAAGATAAGTTGTATGTTTTAATTGCACTTTCTTACATGCTTTAATTTCAGTCCTTTGGGGTGTGGGCTTGTTTTGGAGTGTGTAAGTAAAATATCATATTATCCACCCACCTAATTATTATGCATTGGAGAATGAAGTTGACTTGGGTGTTGGGGTTGAGGATGTGTAATGTGGCATCCTACATGGATCCACCTCATCCTCTTCTCTTCCTTCTTCTATAAATTTCAAATTCCTTACCTTGTTTTGGGGTTTTTTTTTGCTTCACTTTTGCATACTTCATTTGGGGCAAATTCTTTTGTTGTTTAGAGCTCTTGCTTTTGGAGAAAGTTTGCAGACTTTTACAAGCCCGTGTTTCGTTGATCTTGGGTTGTTTTGCATTGGAAAGCTTGCGGTTTGGAACTTGAAACAAACTCCATTATGGAGAGGTAAGAGCTTGGCTCTTGAAATGCTCTTCTTTTATTGTGCAAATGTTATTTTTGTGAATGTTTTGGCATGTGTGTGGGTTGTTTGGGTAGATGGCCTAGGGATGGTGTAGGAGAAGACTATGGGGTATTTCTGTGGGAGGCATAAGTGTTTTGGGGAGGTATAAGTGTGGAGGGAGTTGGGATTTGGGTTCCACCTTACAAAGAAATAGCTTGCATTTCTTTACTCGTTATGGGGTGTCATAAGAGGTTGGGGAGGCATAAGGAAATGTGAGGAATAAGGGGTACTTGGGGAGGCATAAGGGCATGTCAAGGATTTGAAATGATATATATATTTTTAGCGGTTGTTCTTAGGTGGTGATACCCATTTCCCCTTGGGAGGCATAAGCAGCATCCCCCATAGTTTCTTGCTCCTTTGGCTTGCATGAGGAAGCTTGAGTGTTGTTTGTTGTCTTTTATCTGTGGTTGCAAACTAGTTTTGGTTTTGGACTATGTTTTAAATGTGAAATTGCATGTGTGTTATGGAAGCCTATTGTTGCCATGAGTTGAAACACATTTCTTATTGCATTGTGGTTGGGGCTCGGGGCCAATGAAGAAGGATGGCTTCTCCTTTTCATTGGATGTCTTGGTTGGGTGGAGAGCGTTGCCTTTCCCTTGCCTTTGTTGTGATCAAACTGGAAAATGGAGGATCTTCATGTTGTTGTACTGGAGCAAAGGAAAAATACATATTTGACAGTCCTTGATGAGATTATTTCTTATTGTAACATTTTTCCCACTTGAAGTGGATGACCTTGTATATTATTTGTGATGGAAAGATGTTTTGTATTGGCTATGAAAGTTGTAATTCGAAATGTGAAAGAGATATACTCTATTTTCTGCTTTTGAAAGAATGTGAAAGAGATTGTATTTTGTATGTTGTATTCGAGGAATGGAAGAAAGAAGTTGTAAAAATATCCTTTTGAATCAATAAAATATTGTATTACTTTTCTCAAATGGTATTATTAGGTATTAAAATCTGATGGTTGAATGTATTTTGAAATCTCTGTTGGAAAGATGAAAAGTGAATACGTATGAAGAAATGTCATAATGTTCTATTCTTTAGAAAGGAATGTTTGAAAATCAGAAGTTGTAATTTGACATTTGAATATCTTGCTTGAATCAACTTAATAGGTTAGAGTGCTTTGGAATGAATCCATAGTTGAAATTGGTAAATGTAAATAAATCTATTTAAATTTGAGCTCTATTAGATAATTTTCATACTACTAATTATTAATTAGAAATTGAATAGAATGACCTTGCATCATCAAAAAGACAAAATGAAATATCAAACTTTATTTGTAAGGTCAAAACGACCCCAAACAAACCAAAATAATTATGAAAATTTTATAGAACCCTCCAAATCGGGCAAAGGAAAAATTGTAGACTTTTTACTGTATAAAATTGATAAATATCGAATGCAAATCAATCAAGCAAATTTAATCTTGCAATATATCCTAAAACCTTCGAAGTAAAATCCTCCATGCTTGTTTGGCATGTTGTGAAAGAATTAATGGTGAATTTGAACAAAATTGATAACTTAAAATACCAGTTCACTTTCTAAGTGACAGAAAGACATTCTCTCAAAATTTCCCCTTAAAAATTTACCAAAATTAAATTATTAAGGTTTCTGTGCAAAGACGACATCAAGAGCTTTCCATAAAGTCCTTGTTTGTCAAAAACCGAGCTCCTAATCAAAAGTTATGGCCTTACAAGTTTTTACTTCATTTGGCTTCAAAAATATTATAACTGTCAAATTTAATTATTAAAATATTCTTGGGCGGACCCATGGGCAAAATATTTCCTTTTTGCACTTTTTCCCAAAAGTGCTAAAGGCATTTCGCCCCGTTGCTTCGCCACCCATCAAACCATCTTTTTGATAAAAATAATCTAAGTTCAAAAAAGGAAAATTTGGAAAAATTTCCCCGCGGCCCCGCCCTTCGCTTTTGGAAGCATCGCATGGGTGCATGGGCCCACAACCACTAACTTAATCTTTTTCTAATTTTGGCAAAAATTTGTATCTTTCTCCACGGCCCCGCACCCCCACCCATCGTTTGGAAAAGCTCTTTCGTAGGTGCACGCTAATAAACTTAACCTTTTTTTTAAATTTGGAAAAATTCCCTAATTCTACCCGCCATCCCGCCACCCCGCGGCCAATGAGGGACTACCACATGGCTTCCTTAGACGTTGGTGGAAGAGCAGAGTGTTTTGAAACCTGCGCTTCAAAAGTCAAATTTTCCTATGTCCTCCCAGGCGACTCCGACGACCAACGGCCAATGAGGGTTTGACACATGGTATCATACGACGTCGGTTGAGGCTCGGGTAGTTTTTTGCCTTTACGCTCTTTAAGATAAAATTCAAAATTTCTAGAACTTCCCCGCCACTCCGCCGACCCTTAACTAATAGTAGGTTGCCACATGGTGGCTCTGCGCTTGGCGGAGGAGCGGACTGGACCAAATTTCCCCTTTTTCCCCTCTGAACTAAAAGTCAAATTTTCCATCTTTTCTCCGGTGACCTGTCGTCTCACCGAGGCTAAGATTTTGGACACGTGTCCTTGGCGGACCCCAAGTTCAAAATTTCCCTTCTTAGCGCGAAGCCCCATCGTGGACTTGCGGGTGCGCTGAATACCAATGCACTTTTTGCCCAAAGGCGCTAAGGGAAAAATTTATCTTGAAGCCCGCAAGCCCAAGTTAGGGAAAATTTTCCTCCCAGTCCGCCTACCCCATAACTTGAGAAATATGAAGAGTTAGAAGGAATTTTTATATCATTGGAAAGGTGAGGAAATTTCCTATCTAATGAGAATATTTTCAAGAAGTTTTGAGTGCATTAAATATAAGAAAAATTAGGTTGAATCTTTTAAGAGAGTTCTGGGAGTGGGTAAGTGAGAATTTACCCTGTTAGTTTAAATGTGTATTCTCCCCCTGACTATTAGACCTTGTTAATTGTTGAAACCTTGTAGAATTAAATACCTAGGGTATTTAATTGTTTTGGCTCTTCTTACCCTCTGAGTTTAATCAAGAATTATTTGTCTTAGTGTTAATCTAATTTTAAATAGTTAGATTATCACCTAAGGGAAATTTTATTGTGCTCGGGATAAATTTCTCTCTCTTAGTGTTTTGTAAGGTGATTTGATAATTGTTGTAATGGAATCTAAAAATTTTGTTGTGAACATTTAAAAAAATAAAATTATTCCATAATTTTCTAACTAACCTAGGTTGTTCATGGGTCTCAAGTGGGAGATTTTAGTGGGCGTTACACTTTGGGTGACCGCTGTCAGAGGTCGGTCGGACTCCAAATTTTTCATCTCTTTTATTTGATTTGATGTGGTTTGTGGAAATGTGTAGGTAGACATCTGTTTTACAGATTACAGGTATGACCGATGACATTTGTAGACATTAAATCACGCACTTACTCTTATTTTATTGTACCACCAAGTATGTTGTTTTATATATAGATCATGCATAAGGAAAGTATTCACTAATGTCCCATGGTCTAGTCCATCTATTTTCCTTGCTCATTTCTATTTTTTTATCTCTCACATATGTATCTTCTGCACATGTTTTTGTTGAGTCACAGGGATCCTTGTCTATCAGTCTTCACATATTCGTCGTCTTTTGTATCTGGACACCAATGCCCAAGACAAGACACTAGTACCCAAGCGCTTCTGTCCATCCTGGGTGCTCATGTCCTCTTTGATTTTGATCACATTTTTGACATTTTTAGTCAGCATTTTCAGTTATCTTCTTTGCTATCTCGAGGTCCTAGTCGATATGTCGTCTCATTAGTGTCAAAATTCAAGCAAGAGATCCCTATATAAACACAACATACATACCATTATAAAGGAATACAATTTTGATCAAGGGCTATCTATCTACATATCAAAGGGATTGCATCTTGGGTTTATTACTCTGCATACACACTGCATAGGAAGGGGAAGTTAATTTTTCCATCCCGTATATTTGCATTTATCTAGATATCTCACGCTATTTTGGTGTCACCTGCGAGGGCAACCTAGGAGCACAATTCAGCACACACGCACATAAAACTACATTGGGTATGAGATGTAGTTCAATGTTTGGTCATAAGTTCACTTGTTTGACAACCAAGGACAATACGACTCCTCATTTTGCTTAATTATTTTTAAGATTTGATGTTGTTTGATGGTCTTGCGGTTGCCTTATTTTGATTATAGGTTGTAGGAAAATGACAATGAGTTCCAAAGTAAGCACAAGTGACTATCGTTGAATAAAATTGAAACCCTAACTGGCCCGAAGAGATAAGATTACGGCGTTTTCATGCAGACTCCAACAACTAGGAGAGGTCTCGGGTTCCCTAGGTGCCCTCGCCCCTACCTAAGCACTCCAGTCAAGCTATCTTGACACGTCTCAATTTTTTTGACCGAGTTGTGACATTCGATGTTTTTTTATCCTTTACTACTTGTTCGGATATACTTTAGGATAAGTGAAATCAAGGTAAGTGCCCTATCTCTTTCATTTGTTTTCACAATTATATCAATAAAATTGCTTAGCCTATTATATTTCATTATATATCATTGTAGCAATCTTTGCATTCATATTTTAATAAAATATTCAGATTTTATTGAATCATTTTAGTGAACCCATAACTTAAAAATCCTTGCCCTAAGATCCACAAAACCCTAATGGCTAAAAGTAGTTATTCTTCAAAGCAAACCATGTGTCATGAGAGTGTGAATGTTATTCCGATGCGATTACGAAGTTAAAATTAGCACTCTTTATCTCAATCCTCGTGTTGATGATAATATTCAAAAACACCTTCAGGCCATTGAATTCTATATTCCTACTAGTTTTTCCAATTCTTATTTTCAACTTTGTTTCTCCGAAGATAATTTTTGGGTTGTACTCCTTATTCCATTAGCTCTAGGAATACCCTACCTTCTTCTCGTTACGATGAAACTCTTAATGATGTTATCAATGATTATATGTTTGGTCTTGATGCACATATACATATGAATCATGCTAGTTCTCAAGATGAGTGTAAGGTTTATCTCATGATTCTCCTAATTATGACAAAGATTCTAATGATTGTCGCGATATATCTTTCGATAGTCTTTCTTTTACTTTTGTATATGTTGGTGATCCATTCGATGAAATACTGCATGTGAAACTCTATCTTCTAGCGATGATGATGCTATTATTGAGCGTGTTGTATCTTTTGGTTCTACTAAATATGAATTTTATACTCCACTTTCATCTCTTTCTGAGGTCATCTCTACTAGCATGCATGGTGCTTCTCCTCCTTCTATTGTGTTGTCTCTTATCACTTCTTTTGAAGTTATTCCTAGTGTTTCTATTGATGTTCCATCTTCTTCTCCTTCTATCATTATCTAGACAGATGCTCCTCTTGATGTGCCATCTCCACCTATTTCTTCTCCTTCTCTAGAAGCTATCGATGTTGCTTTTTCTATTCTGCCTATTACTTCTTCTACAACTTCATCTAGCATGCCCTTGGCAACTTTATCTTCCAATTCTTCTTCTCATGTTCACATGATCACTCATAATGGAAAATTGCAACCTCTCAATATGTCACTCACATCTCTTATCATTCCCTCACATGGAATTTTATCTCTCATGTATGTTGTTGGACAATTACGATTTTAGTTCCAATCTCTCGACCCTTGAAAGCAAGGCTTGCTATATATCTATTGATAACAATTATATTCATGACAACCCTATTCCAAAGAACATTTACAATTCGACATTTCCTAAGGATTTCATCATGCCTACATTCTCATGTTTTGATGTTGGAAACCCACATCTACATCTCAAGCATTATTGTCTAGCTATGGCATCCTATTCAAATGATGATTATTACTAAAAGCCTTTTATCATAGTTTAGTGGTGAAGTTCTTCAATGGTACAATCGTCTTCCTTTTAGATACATTAGCACATATTATGACATGGAAGATTCCTTTCTTAGACATTTTATGTTAGTAGTGGCCCTAGAGTCACACATGATCGACCACCAAGGCTTCCATCAAGGAAAAATAGAACCCATTCTCGATTACATCTTACACTTTGTAATTCTTGCATGCATCAACTAGTGTTCTAGCTTGTTGATCTAGAAAACCAATTCATCTTTTATCAAGACTTGATTCCTTCTTTAGAAGAGCACTTACAATATGATACATGTGAATCATTCACACTCTTATGTTATAAGTTCATCGATCTAGAAAAAGATCTAATTGCTAAACATGTTATAGATCCTCCTTTTACTTCTGCCCTTGTTGCATCACCTTCTCATTCTTCTCCACTTCCTTTTGTTAAGAATTCTCCAAGGTCTCCATCTCCTCCGCCTCACAAGCATATTCCATCTCTGCCACCGTGTCAATCTACACCTAAGTCTTTGAAATCCCTAATCGGGAGCCATTGCATTTTTTTAGGCCTCACGATGCGTTGTGTGCTTTACTTGATAAGCACCTAATCTTCTTACCTTTTAATCAACATCATCTTGAGTATCACTTGCATCGCTAGCGTGATCATCCTTATTGAAATTATCATCGCATCAACATTCATCATGACAATGATTGTTACACCCTTCATGATAAATTACAATAATTAAAATACAAGGGTGTCATCTTTGACTCTCACTCTCGTGAGCGGTATGTTTCTCCATTTCCATGCAAGCGTGTTCTTGCTTGAGTTCACTTGTCGCCTTCTCCTACTTTTAAGGTAGTTATTCGTCCACCACCTAATGTTGTCATTCATGCACAACCTCCACCTCACTTATTCACCGATGTACCATCTCATCCACCGTGCAATGTACCTACTTCACATTGGCTTCATAAGCCATTAGCATTTGTGCTTCCCCCATTGCATTGCCCATCATTGGCACCATCTTGTTAGGCATCCATTTTGGTTCATACACTCATGTTGCTTCCACATCACATACTTTCATTGTTATGCGTCCCCTTGATATTTGGTAAGTGATTTTTCTTACCTTACCACCTGATGACGCACTCGTGTTCTCACGGTTCTTACATGAACATTGAGGGATCTATTTTTTTTGGAAGTTGGTAAACGATGAGGGTGTTGAAAATACCCACATATTTTTTTCTGCAACGGGCCCAAAAGGCCGAGATAAAGTATTACAAAACATAAGTACAGTTGGACAAACTTCAAAAAGAGGCCAACATTCCAAAAAGAAAAAACACCCACAAATAGGGCTACATATCTATCATATTTTTAAGAACTTTAAGCTGCTTCATGCATAGCAGTATGAGTAGTCTTTCCAAAGCAAGAGTGTTAACAACAATAATCAACTCCTTACAAACATTGTGAAGATGATCCCAAGTACCATCCAAGTAAGCCTTCCAATTTTTTATAATAGTAAAAGTTTTATTGATGTTACTAATGACACTTTGAAGCAACTCAGCAATATCAATACAATAATCCTCCTTAGTGGCAATATCAACTTGGTCCACATTGATGCCTGCAACAGCAGATCCATACACCTCCATATAATCATCCAAGGGGTGCTCAGTGGTGTTCACCTTATCAACTACAGTGTCAACTTCAAAGTTCACCTTTTTCCCTTCTATAACAGAGTTGGAAGGAAAATTATGGCCAAAGAGATCCAGACAATTAGGATAGGCATTTGTTAAACTAAGTAGAACCTCGGGAATGGTATCCTCATTAGCTAGACTGGAAACATCAATGTTCTCCATAGAATGTAAAGGAGTAAAAGGAGAGGGTTGGGAATTGCCACGAAGGGAGTAACCTCCAGTGAGGAGGAGAGGAACA
The DNA here is from genome assembly GCA_018340775.1 of Taxus wallichiana var. yunnanensis. Lineage (NCBI taxonomy): Eukaryota > Viridiplantae > Streptophyta > Pinopsida > Cupressales > Taxaceae > Taxus > Taxus wallichiana. The sequence goes on along the minus strand of CM031241.1, from coordinate 536,494,253 downwards.
AAGTGAGCGATTAGGGGGGACAAAGTGGCTTCACGGTGACCCGTGATTTTCACTTCTAGATTGGATGTAGGTGGAGAGCTGTAAATAGGCGGAGGGTTGAGGTGGTGGCAAAGACGACAGGGGTGAAGAATGGACAGGGGGAGGGGGTGGGGTGTGACGGCACGCCGAGAAAGCAACATTCAAAAATGGAACAAACTACAAGCATCCACTTCAATTTTGAAAAGCAAATACAGTAAGCCTTGATGGAGTAGGGGACCCTCACCAACACGAGCCTTCTTAATTGATAAATCCAAAGACTGGAAAAGGAAATTTTCCAAATTCACCTTGAGATCATTACAGAAATGGGCCAAAATAAAAAGTTGGGGGCCAAAAACAAGTTTGTACCTTCCTTCCATTGTGAAATAATGCATAACTTTCTTAGCAATGCAATCCCAGGGAGATTTCAGTGAGGCTCTTTCATATCTAGGCTGGTACTTGTAAACATGTTCTTTTCTCTTCACCAAAAATCTTCCATTTTTCTTCCAAAACTATAAGCTTCCATAACATCTCCTTAGTAACCCAAAGGTGCATGCAAAATTTGGGAACCTAACTCTTGATCCTCCTCTTTTATCCACTCTTTCACTCCTTGGTATCTCAAATGCCTAACTAGCCATGACTGTGACATTTCCCCTTTAAACTTACTTTATAAGTGGTTTAAACACACTAGCTTGGTATATTGGCTGCCCATTTATTATTTTTTCATGTCTCGAGAAGTTTCATGAACAAAGAGCAAGTTTATCTTATATTTCCTTTGTTAGGATGTCTTGGCAATTAGTCGTTTCTTGACTTTACATGTTGTCCCTTGAAGACTGGTAAAAAAATATCAAGAGGCCACACATGAAATGTTGAAATTCCTCAAAAATAACTTAGTTCACATTACTATCGTGATGTCTATAAATTTTCAAGACATTTGGTTAAGTGGAAGACCTCCATTTCTAAAATCATATTTGTCTCCTTTAGAAACCCTCCAAGCAGCCTCGAGAACCTTATGATATTTATAACTTTTCACTTGAATGGACTCAAGACTCAAATTTTTGGATTTAAGCATGTCTCCCCTTCTCCTTCAATGTTATTTTACCAGTGAGAGGTTTTTTACAAGGATATTCCTACTTCCACGAACTAAGAGTCATATAAGCATGCTCAAGGCGGGGTATGAAACCATCCTTTATTCAAAGGTATTAATTTTTTCATCAAAAATATTTTATTAGAGGAAGAGGGTTTTTCATACAACTTCCTAAATGCATTCATGAGACCTTTTGTGGTCTTCTCCTATAATATGTTGAAAGAAACCGAAGATGTAAGACATAACTGAATTTCCCTAAGTGCCTTTCTATCCAACAACTCCCAATCCTCATTCAACATGGTTGTAGGTTTCTTTTCTTTTCTAGCCAAAGGAACATGAAGGTCCTTCTGATACAAGTAATCCTCCATCTACATCTTCCACAAACAAAATTTCTTCCCATTAAAATTCTAAACCCTCGATCTGCCCTCATCTTCCATAGCTCTCACTCAAGCTAAACTTTCCCTGCAATTCACCACTTCAGCAAAAACCACCTAATCTCTAATACCAGTTGTTAGGAATTAGAGAAAAAATATGCGGAAACAATTCCTCAAATCATAGCAGTAGGAAAATATTTAGCAGAAATAAAATTGTAGAAATATAACAACATATATAACAATGCACAAAAGAAGACAAAACAAGATTTAACGTGGTTAATCAAATGTGGGCTACCTCCACCAAGAACTTGCTCAAATTTTATTATCAACAAAAATAAAACAACTCTCATAGTCTTCTCTCGAGTCATGAATTCATAACAAAATTCACAAAGATGTTAAACCACATCTAAGACACAATTGACACCTAATTGCTCACCTTAATAACTTTTTATCACCTCTTGATCACTCAATATATCCAAGATTTCTCTTGATACATTAGGACACCCTTAACACCTCTATTTATAAGATTACAATCCTTCTAAGAAGTTATAAAGCCGACCTAGAAGTTTGAGAGTTGTGATCTTTCAAATTCCCACGGTTGGAAAAACGGTCACCGTGTCAACAACCACTTAACCGCCGATTAACGAAGCAACATAATAGCAAATACGCACAAAAAATAGAACACGATTGTAGAATTCTCTGAAGTCTCCAAACTTAAGCTGTTCAAACTACAACACTTCAAAATTGATACTAGAATACCAAAACCAAGTTCCACACCCCAACACTAACTTATGTATCTAAAGAGTTTTATCAAATTGAATTCTCATTGTATACATTGGATACAAATGCCAATATAGAACAACTAAAGTGGGTGTGCATCCTTTGTTTTGTTGTGGTATGGATCATTTTGAAAATGAGGGAGACATATTTATTAAAGATTTGGAAATTGGAAAACACCAGAATTTCCATACAAATGTGAAACTACGGTTGTAGTTAATGTAATCAACAAAGGAGTTCCTGAAGAAATTTTTTTGGTGTCTCCAAATGTTTAGATAAAAGCTTTGAAAATAATAAGTGTCTTATGTCATCGTTGTTTACAAAACTATTCTTGGTAGGGGTTGTGGATGATGTAAGAGACATCTTAAAGGGATGTTCTCTATTTCAAACAACAATGGAACAAATCAATATATAAAATTGTGTTTATTACATTTTCTAGTTCTTTTTCCCATTTTCCATTTGAAGTGATGTTATTGATAGTTATTAATATGTACTGCTAAAAATGTGTTTATTACAATTTTTAGTTCTTCTTCACATTTCATCCAAATGATGTGATTAGTATATAATGCTCAAATCTAGCTTTGACAGGTTTATACAAAGATCTTGTTTTCCATGAAAAGAAGTTATTGGTTTTGGGGGTGGAAATTTGAATGCATTATAGAAAAAATTTCACACTTAATATGTACATGGGTTATTGAATTTATTACCATCATTTTATGCAAAAAAAATTACGACTTGTATTATCTCATAACAACACATTTCCACGATTACTGAGCTTGATTGAGTTTACTTGTTACTATTATGTTGATTAATAAATATAAATTAATTGGCTTATTTTTTTATAGTCTATCTCATAACAATATATTAAAATTGGTCTTTTGTTATAGACTATCTCTTAACAATTCATTTATTACCATCATTTTATGTTGTAAATATTTCATAACACATTTCCTACCTTCATTCTATGCAAATAAATCCACGTTATAATTAAACATTTGTCACACAAATATATATGATCAAAATATGTAAAATATACAACATTCAAATGCACACTACCCCATAGTTAAAATAAATCACATCTAAATTTTTCTTTCTATATTGAGTTTATTTTTCTTCTATGATTCTTATATGAGAATGGGCATATGCCCACTCAATACAAGATATAAATGTTTGTTTGTATGAGAATGGACATATGCCCATTCAATACAAGATAAAAATGTTTGTTTGTATGAGAATGGACAATATAAGTATTTGTTATGCATTGCAATGTTATAAATGTATTAATTATTCCAATAAGTATTTCTTAATCTTACTATAAAATTGTAAACTCCTAAAATGGAAATCCCTCATACATGATATATAATTCCAAAAAATCTCTTTTGGATTCCAATAATAGCCAAATCAAATTCCAAAAAGCCCTTTTTGGATTCCAATAATAGCCAAATCAAATTCCAATATTTGGTATAAGAAAAACCAATATAGTTGATTTTAGTATTTAATCTAGATTGTAAAATGTCCAAATTTAATGAAATTATGGTTATTATTATTTATTGTATATTAAAACAAGTTCGAATGTCAACTATAACTCAAACCAAATAATGCCCGTACAAAATTATCTAAGAAAGCAAAAAACTTGAAACAAGCACAAGGAAAAGAAGGAAAATCATCTCGACCAAGAGGTTTGATTAAAAATCTAAAATTAAAAAAAAAATTAACCCAAAATTTGAAAACATTAGCTATTTAGAGAGGTTAGTGATTATGAGCTTCCAAGTATTGCTTAAAAACCAACCTCTATCTTTGTTGATGATGTTATCATGGTGCATAATTTTGATGGCTTCCTGAAGAAGCCTTTTCACAAAATTTGTTTCCGAGGCAATAACCATCACAAAGTCCATACAAATGGTGTTTTTAGTATTGAGAGAATGTTTTGCCAACGCATACCGTTCAATACGGTCATGCTTAATGTCTTTATCATGTTCATTAATTCAATTTTTATCGATTGCCCTGTTTCACCAATGTAAGGTTTTCCACACAAACATTTAATCATATATACACCACTATTGAGGTTGTTCTCAATTTTATCTTTAAGAGAATTAAGGTTCCTTTTTAGGGTGTTGATAGGAAGGAAGGATGTTACATTCCTTTTTATTCAGAATTTTAGCAATTTTATCAGTGGTGTTCTTAATATAGGGCAGGAAGGATTTTTATTATTAAAATTCGGCAATTAATATTAGGATGTGAAGGATTACACACAGTATTAAACATATTTGAAATCACAAAATCATTATAACCATTATTCTTAAAAACCTTAGAAAGGTGAGACAATTCAAGATCAAGGTGTTCACTATCGAAATCCTAAAATCCCTAGAGGTAAGAGTTTTTAACACACCCGCTTTTAGGGAAGGGTGATAGTGAGATTATCCGAATGTAGAGGCCTTTAAAAAAACCTATCTTCTCAAGGCGAACAATATTGGGCGGAAGATCAATCATGCGAAGAGCCGGGGCCTTAGCAAGAATTTTGTAGGAAACATTCAACAATGTGATAGGCCACCAATTAGTACTATGTTTCGGATCTCCGAGTTTTAGGAATAAACTTTATGTTACCTTTATTGATGAAAACCCCACGTGAATGGGATTGGAGAGCTTCATTATAGACCTGAAGCAAGTCAGGACCAACAAAAGACCAAGTGGCTTTGTAGAATTCACATGGAAAGCCATCAAGTCCCCAAGATTTATCATCAATAAGGCCCAAAAGGGTAGTATACAGTTTGTCCAAAGAAATAGGAACATTACATCGAGCACGATCTTTAGGAGAAAGCTTGATCGGAACCACCTCAATACATTGATGCAAAGTGACAACTTGCTCATTGGTAGCCTCTTGGTAGTAATGCTCAACAAAGGCATTTGTGATCTCTGGAAAATCCATGAGCCATTGTTGAGAAACTTGAATACCTTTGATCTATTGACGAGCATGATTCACTTGAAGGGATTTGAAGAAATGTTTTGATGCTTAGTCTCCCAACTTGAGCTGCAGTGTAACCTCAACCGAATCCAAACACCACAGAGTGAATGAGATTCCATGAGCTTGAGCTTGTCTTGAGTATCAATAGCCTATAATCGAAGGAGTATGTCAAAATGATTGGACTCGAGGAGAACACGGATCCTTCGAATTCTTTGTGCGAGATCTGAGTTCGTTCGCTTACGAACTTGAGAAACTCGCTTACCGAACCGACGAGAGGAATCGAGTGGTGCGTTGAATCGCCGCTTCCCACTACTCATTCAAGATGGAAACAAACAGTGGATGTGACGCCATGTTCTAGACTTAAACAATTAGTGGGACCACCCCGGGTGACTCAATGCTAAGAAACATTAAGATGGAATTAATTAGATGGGACTTTGAATGAGGCCCCATACCAAATAATCTTTAAAAAATTGAGTGTTGATCTCGAAAAAGTACATCTAACCACTCCGTGATCGGGTGAGGCATCGTGTGTCAAAATAAAAAATAGGTTGTTGAGAGATAAGTATATGATCCATTATTTTATAAACACAGTCGCATCCTTCTCAAAGATTGGCCCACATATACCAAGCTTGAGCCTTAAATTATTGTTGATTGAACAAAGGATTGGAAAGCCCCCAACGGATTTTAAATAAATACTAAGTTGCATGCTCACCAACACACCAATGCATAAGGAGGGTGCCGAAGTTATCATTTGGATGTTCTATCATATTAAAGTCACCACACACCATCCAGTAAGCTAAAGGAAAGTTATCATCTAACCGTTTCCTTAATGTCGTTCTCTCATAGCCATCATTAGGAACATAAACATTAAAAATATCAAAATAAAGATCATAAATCGCCATAATCACTCACACATACCAATTTGAAGGATCTTAGCCCGAGGAGGTGATTAAGATTGAGAACTTCAAGGTGATGGAGATACTAGCACTACCTTTTCCATCAATGTGTTGAGTATGAAAACACGAAAAAGCAAGAGAAATACAAGTTAGTGTATTCTAAAGCAAAAAAATAGAAATTTTAATTTCCTGAAGACAAATAATATTAAGGCAAAGCAAAAACGTTGGCAAGCTAATGAAATAGAATATTTACGAGAGGGTTTTGTAAGGCCCTTAACATTCCATGAGATACAATTCATGAAAAATTAGACATATCAAGACTCCCCTGCCCCTCTGGTACACCATCCTCCAAGCCAAGAATGGAAAAATTATTAACAAGTGGGATGTGGTTTGAATTAGAAAGCTCCACATGAATGGAGCGATGTTTGACCCCATTATCCCCTCACATTCTGTGGGACACCTCTCGGGGTGGACAACAAGAGCGACGTAGAGGAAGAGATGTTGAAGCAAAATTCCCACAATTATTTGATAGTGAAACCGATGTGGGGGTGGATCAGAACCTGACTCATCCTTAGATAGAGGAAGGGAACGAGAGGGGGCAGGTGGCACCACAATAGTGGATTTCACACCAAAACCCTTATTATTCCCAACCATAGTCCAACCATCAGTCGGTTGATCACCTTTGAGCTTAGATACCGAGGGTTGCAACACCACTAGCTTGGAATAAACGAGAAGAGGACAATCACGAATGCAGTGGTCTGAGGCTTGACAACGAAAGCACGTGTTAGGGATGTTACAATAAACCACCTTTTGAGAGAATCGCAGGGACCCAACTTGAATATCTATGTGGTCGCGCAGATCTTTCGCAAGGTCAACTTCGACATAAACTCACTTGTTGTGACGAGCATAAAAGAAACGCTCTTGCTTATGGCATATCATCATGTCAACGGATTTAACTATCTCTAGAAGGAAAGACTAGAGATGAACAAGGAGTCCTTGAAGCTCAATCAAACCGGGATTTTTAACGAAACCCGACCGTTGGTGGGGTTGAAGTCGCGAGTCTGCTGAGGAAGCACTAAAATGGTATTCTCTAAATACTAACAAGCCGCCTTAAGGAGGGTTTGGACCTGAGAAGGCTCGCGAAATGAAAAGAGATAAAATCCTTTGGTGAGGTTACAAATACCTGAAACCAGGATACTGTTATACTCCCAATGGTTCTTTATCCAATTTTGCAGGTAAGCTTCAAAGGGAATGTGGCCACAAAAATACGTAGTAAGGAAATTGTTATGATATCATTTGACCATTGGGTCTAAACAATCATTAGAAATAAAAACATCCGAGGATGATTCAAAATCTATACCTCGTCTTATACCTTTGGCACAAACTTCCAAGCACATTTGGGAGCCATTTCCCACCACCAATTGCAATGGTCGTTCTGAATGGAAGGAGTTAGCCATTTATAGGCAACTCACTTCCTAAGAGGCATGAAAATAACCGATTGACACTATGATAGGATCGAAGGGAAAATCCTAAAGAGGATTAAAGGGGCACAGTGTATGCAGTGGGATATCACAAGCACACGCATAAAAATCCTAGCAAAAGTCAATTTATTAAAAAGAGGATATTTTTATGATTTCTATGTCTATAATCTTCAAATAATAGAATCATTATTTTTCATTCCTTTTTCTCAAATTATTATTATTATTTATCTTTTATTTATATTTTAGGTTTATATAATATCTTTATAGGCCCATCAACCATTCTTCACTTTTAATAAACTTGAGGAACTTTGGTGCGTTGAATTGCAGCTTCCCACCACTCATTTGAGCTGGCAACAAACAACAAATGTGGCACCATGTTATAGACTTAAGCAATTAGAAAGACCACCCCGAGTGACTCAAGAGATAAACAATAAGATGAAATTGATTAGATGGGACTTTGAACAGGGCCATACGCCAAATAATCTTAAAAGAAATTGGGCGTTGATTTGACAAAATTACATCTGACCACATTGTGATTAGGGAGAGGCATTGTGTGTCAAAATCAATAATAAGATGGTGAGAGAGAAGTACATGATCAATTCTTTTATAAATTTGATCACATCCTTCTTGAAGATTAGTCCAAGTATACCAAGCTTGAGCCTTAAATTCATACTCGTCGTCTAAGAAAAGGATTGGAAAGGCCTTAACGACTTTTAAAGAAATACCAAGTTGCATGCTTGCCAACACACTAATGCATAGGGAGGGCAAAGTTTATCATTTGGATGTTTTAGCATATTAAAGTCACCACACACCAACCAGTAAGCTAAAGGAATGTTGTCATCTAACCATTTCCTTAATGTCATTCTTTAAGAGCCATAGTTAGGAGCATAAACATTAAGAAGACCAAAAGAGAGGTCATTAATTGCCATAATCACCCACACAGCCCGATTTGAAGAATCTTGGCCCAAGGAGGTGATTAAGCCTAAGAACTTCAGGGCGATGGAGATACTAGCACTACCTTTACCGTCAATGTGATGAGTATGTAAATGCAAAAAAGTAGGAGCAATACAAGTTAGCATATTTTGAAGCAAAAAACAAGAAATTTTAATTTCCTGAAGACAAATAATATCAAGGCAGCTAAAACGCTGGCAAGATAACCAAACAAAACTTTTGTAATAGGTTTTGTAAGGCCCCTAACATTCCATTAGATAAAATTCATGAAATATCAAACATATCAAACTCCCCCTTCCCGTCTTGTACACCATACTCCGAGCCAAGAATGGAAAATTTATTAGCAAGTGGTATCTGGTCTGGATTAGAAAGCTCAACATGAATAGAGCAACGTTTGACCCCATTATCTCCTCACACGTCGTGGGACACCTCCCGAGGTGGACTGCAAGTGCGATGCATAGGAAGAGGTGTTGAAGAAAAATTCCTAGAATTATCCGATCCTCGAGGGTAACACCCGACTCTGCGAGGGTTTGGAAGGAATGGAAACCGATGCGGGGGGTGGATCAGGACCCGACTCATCCTTAGATAGAGGAAGGGAAGGAGAGGGGGCAGGTGGCACCACATGAGTGGATTTTGCACCGCAACACTTCTTGTTCCCAACTGTAGTCCAACCATCAGTTGGTTGATCGCCTTTGGGCTTAGATACCGAGGGTTATGTTACCACTAGCTTGGAGAGAACAAGAAAAGGAAAATCATGAATGCAATGGTCCGGAGCTTGACAAAAAAGCACATGTTGGGGATGTTAAAATAAACCACCTTTTGAGATATACACAAGGACCCAACTTGAATATCCAGGTGGTCCCGCAAATCTTTCGCAAGGTCAACTTCAACACAAACTCACTTGTTGTGACAAGCATAAAAGAAACGCTCTTGCTTATGGCATATCACCCTGTCACAATGCGGGTTAAACTATCTCTGGAAGGAAAGATCAAAGATGAGCGGGGAGTCTGGAAGCTCAATCCAAACTGGGATTTTTAACGAAACCTGGCTTGTGGGGCTGAAGTCGAGTCCATTGAGAAAGCACTAAAAGTGTATTCCCTAAATACCAACAAGCCGCCTTAAGAAGGATGGCTTGGAGTTGAGAAGGCTCGCAAAATGAAGAGAGATAAAACCCTTTGGTTAGGTTACGGATATATGAAACTAGGATATTTTTAGACTCCCAATGGTTCTTTATCCAATTTTGCAGGTAAGCTTTAGAGGGAATGGTATCGTAACAATCAATTGTTACGATACCATTTGACCACTGGCTCTAAACAATCAAATCAAAAATAACATCGAGGATGATTGAAAATCCATACCTCATTGCGGACCTTTGGCATAAACTTTCGAGCATGCTTAGGAACCATTTCCACCACCAGTTACAACAATCATTGCAATGGAAGGAGAGTTAGCCATTTATAAGCAACTTACCACCTAAGCGGCGGTAAAATAATAGCCAACCGAAAGTATGATAGGATCGAAGGAAAACCCTAAAGAAGCTTAAAGGGATCCGAGTGTATGGAGCGAAATATTGCAAGCACACACATAAAAACCCTAACAGACGTAAATTTTTGAAAAAGGAGATATTTTATTGATTTCAATATCTCGTAATCTTCAAATAATAGAATCATTATTTTTCATTCATTTTTCTCAAAATCATATTATTATTTCTCTTTTATTTATATTCTAGGTTCATATAATATCTTTATAGGCTCAACAACCATTCTTCACCTTCAACAAACATTAATCTCGATATTAAACAAAACATTACTCGAAAATTCGTAAATTAAAAAATTAAAGCATTCGTATCTTTGACTTTTTCATGCTAATTTCATAGACGTTTTCTTGTCTTCTTAATGGTGAAATAACTCTTGGTAGAAAGTGACGAGTTTCAACTAATGGGTTTTATAAGGTGTCTATCTTAAATTGTGCAATGACTTGTAGTTGACTTTGGTTGGTTTCAATATTAATATGATAGCTCCTTAGAGCTGCACATTTAATAATAAATTGAATTTACAAGGTATTTATAACAAAGGCATTGATCTGATTAAATATTTAATCAGGTAAAGACTATGAACCACTTCCCAAATTATGTAGCTTAAAAAAATTTAAAGAAAACAAAAAGTTGATTTATATGGTCAATAGTCCAACCAGCAAAGCCGCCCTCCCGAGTACCATTAGTTTAATACCATTGCATCGACTTGCCACCATCTCTCATCTGGTTTTCCCCCTCTATTTACTCTGCTCTACTCTGGTTTTCTGCCATTTCCTCCACTCCTATCCTTTGCAACTTCTTCATTCTCAATACAAATGATTATATACCCCTTTTACTTTGTCTTTATCACTGCAGTGTTTTTTCTCCTCTTTACCAGATGTCTCTCCAAATGTCCTCCCCACGAATCTCAAGCTCTTCTTTCCTTCAAAGCCTCCTTAAGGGATTATGAGGGCAGTCTCAGTTCGTGGGGAAATGGAAGCGACTGTTGCCAGTGGCCTTACATATCCTGCCATCGCCATCTGGACCATGTAAGAACCATCAATCTCAATGGGTACCTGCAGGGAGGAACCATTTCTGATAGTGTCTGTAACCTTGATTTTCTCACAGAGCTGAGCATGACTGGCAGTGGATTAACAGGCACTCTCCCTGTCTGCTTGGGAAATCTCGCGCACCTTCAGCGTCTAGAGTTGAGCTACAATAGTTTAACAGGTACTCTTCCTCTTGCATTGGGAAAACTCTCATTGCTTAAATATCTGAACTTGGATGCAAATAAATTAATAGGTATTCTTCCTTTCTCCTTGGGAAATCTCTCAAATCTCCAAGCACTGAGTTTAGACTCCAATATGCTGAGTGGGGTAATTCCGCCATCCATATGTCTGCTTGCCAATCTTAGGGAGTTTGAAGTTTATGGCAACAAACTCAATGGGAGCATACCATCTTGTTTGGGCAATCTCTCTTTTCTTAAGGACTTGGATATTTCCTTCAACCAATTAACTGGGACAATTCCGTCCTCATTTGCTCAACTCTTCTCTCTTACTAAGCTTGCTGCTGAAGGAAATGCATTCAATGAGAGCATTCCTTTCAAGGCGTTACCGCCCTCGCTAGAGCATCTCTCCCTCTCACTAAACCACAATCATACAATTTCAGAAACATTATTTCACAACCTTGCCAAATTGTCAGAGTTGTCTTTGTCCAATTGTGTGCTAAATATTAGCTCAACTTGGATTCCTGTATTTCAATTAGAAAAATTGTATTTGACATCTTGTAATCTTGATGGTCAAATTCCACCTTGGATTTCGACTCAGTACTCATTGAGTGAATTGTCACTGGCTGTCAACAATCTTGTTGGAGAAATTCCCTCTTGGCTATGGGATGTCAGTCCTTACTTGACATACTTGAATCTCTCACAGAATTATTTGCAAGGAAGCATTTTTCCAAATACTTCAAATAATTTGGCAGTCTTAGATGTTTCTAAGAATGCATTGACTGGACACATACCATCTGTGTTGCCACCTTCTCTAGAAGTACTTATGCTCTATAACAATTTGTTTACTGGCAGTATTCCTCCAGGTCTGGGCAATTTGACCAATCTTGTAAAGTTAAATCTGGCAAACAACTTATTAAAAGGAACCATTCCGCCGGGCTTGGCCAATATTCTTCAACTTTTAATATTGAATTTGGGCGGTAATAGTTTGGAGGGAAGCATACCTTATGGGCTATGTCCTTTGGCTTTGATTGTATATAAAAATAAGCTAAGTGGAAGGTTCCCTATCTCAATAATAAATTGTACAAAAATACAAACACTTGATATTGGGCACAACTCGTTTATAGGACATATTCCAAAGTCAATTGGAAATCTTTCAGCCCTTCAAGTGCTAGTGATGGAGAGCAATCATTTGGAAGGTCCTATTCCTTCAGAAATTGGCAAGTTAAAGCAACTCCAGATCTTAATTCTTTCGTCTAATAGTCTATCAGGGTTTATTCCTCCCAGTATTGTATCTTTGCAAGCAATGGCTGTAGCGCAAGAAAATGGCTATGTGTTGGTAAAAAGAACACCAGACCTCCAAAGGTTATCTGGATCATATACTTATTATGACGAGTTGGATATGAATTCCAAAGGCATAGATCAACACTATTCATATATTTTATCTACACTATCATGTATAGATCTCTCAAAAAATCTACTGAATGGAGTTCTTCCTCATGATTTTGGAAAGTTGAAGGGTTTAAAGTATCTGAATCTATCCATGAACAATTTCAGAGGGGTTATTCCAAGTAGTTTGGGTGAAATGAGTGATCTAGAATCATTGGACCTTTCTAGAAACATGTTTTCTGGAAATATTCCACAAGAGCTCATATCTCTAGACTATTTGGGATTTTTAAATTTGTCAAACAATAACCTCTCCGGCATTATACCACAAGGAGGACACATGTTCACATTTACAGAATCATCATATTTGCAAAATCAAAATTTATGGGGATGTCCACTTCCAAAAAACTGCTCTTGGCCACAATTTGCACCTCCTCCTCCTGCTTCTGATGATGATGAAGACAATGACGAAGAGAATAGTAAGCAAATACCATGGTATGAGTTAGGATTGGGATTGTCGATTGGAGTAGGTTTTGGTGGTGTGGTGTTATTGATCGTAGTGAGAGAAAGCTGGCAAAAAGAATATTTCAAAAGGGTTGATATGATTTTGAAGTTTTTGTTTCCTTTCATTCGAAATAGGAATTTATGAAAGGTTTTTTTCTTCACTACAATTAGGTAAAACTATGTCCCAAAATTGTTTACTTAGCTTATTTTGCAACTTAAATAATAAAAAATTAAGTTTGTAGTGTTGTTCAAAAATAACTTGTTCAGAGTCTATACTATGTCCTAAGCTGTTTTTTATTTGATCTATTGAATTTGTTAATCAAAAGGAACATGTAAATCTTTAATATATTTTTATAAATTTGTCTGCATGGAACATCTATTTACCTGGAGAGACATCAAATCCTTCCAACTTTGTGCGTTGTTCTGTTCATTTAGTCAGTATTGTAGCAATCTATGGTATTACAGAATTATTTAAAGGTTCACCATATATATGCCCCTCGCCTGCTAAAAGTGTATATTTTTAGTCTCCATCTTCAGTTGGTTTGTTGTTGTCGTACTTTCAACCAGATATTTAAAAAATACTCAGAAAAAATGGCTTATATGTTGCTGTTCCAGTCTAATTTTATGCTCTTATATATGCCGAAACAAGGGCTTCTTCTAGAGGGCCTTCAACGAACTCATCTAGGATAGTTTTATATGCTTTTATGATGGATATTACTATCTGCATTTACAATTATGATTCTATACCACTTCTAATGATTTTAATTATGCAAATAATCCAAAAATGTACTCTTATTTCTCCTGGTGACTGTTTGATTGGGATGATAGAGCTACTTAGGATCATAACATTCATTTGCTATGGGATGCAATGCAAATTAACAGTTAATAAATAAATATGGAAAGTTAAGCCAAAGGTACAATACATGATTTAACAGAAAGGGCACAAACTTGCACAAACGTCATTGACTAATCCTTTTAATATAAAGAATATATCATTTGGCTATAGCTCCTCGCAATTCTAAATACATCAAAAGAGAAAAGGCGGGATTCTTATTTTGAAATTTTGAATGTTTTTTTGTTAATACTATACATTTAAAGAGGTCTAATATTGAAGAGTTGGCGCTCATGTGAAGGAGGATTATATATGGATTGTAAAATGCCTTCCATTTAATATACATAAAATATAACTTTAGTCATATGGAAAAATGAGTGGACGGAATCACATCCTTAAAGAAACATCACATTGACTCTTGTTATAGAGAGAAATCATTAAATATCTCAAATACTAAAAAAAAAACTAGGTAATCAAAGATTATGAGATAAACTCAATCTTAAAAGTTATTATTAAAAATCCGAATTTTTCATTCAAAAACACAATGGCATGTGGACAAAGCAACCTAAACAAAATATAACAAAGCATAATGCAACATTAATGACAAGTGCTATCAAAGAAGAAGAAGGTAGAAGAGTATAATCCAACTTACCACCGCTAGAAACAATCTCTAGGTGGATCTACTCTGGCATTGGCTTCCACCTATCATTGTTTTTTTCTTTTTTTGGACTTGTTCAATAAGCTAAGTAGGTGAAATAGAAAGGACAAGTTAAGAAAACTTGCCATACAATAGCTCCCACCATCCACCACTATCAAGAGCCATGTGGCCAACATTGTCACTACTATTGCTTTATCTAAGAGAGTTAACAAGAATGGGGGAGTAACTCCTCCTTCTGCTGCTAGAACGGTGACACCCGAAACCGTCATTGCCATGACCCTAAGAAGGTGTGTAATGTCTCCAAATGGACAAATTCTAACCCCAAACGGATCATCCTCAAATCTGAAGTAAAACATGCAATGTCTAGAAGATATACTCAAAAGATAAGATATAATGCAGATCTGAATTATTACTGATAAGTGCGACTTGCTCTAGGAGGAAAATCCACAAAATCTGAACTAAAACAACTCAATTTTTTTCCAAACAGATCAACAATTTTTATAAGGACAAAGTATTAGAAAAATCCAAAATTGTGGAATAATAACAAAGCTAGAATTTATTTATAAAATTCTACAGATTTAACAATTCTCGGACAGATTGAAAATAGGGTTTTCTAAGCCCAAAAATTACACCAACCAATTGATCTTGGCTCTTAAAAATCAAACTATTGAACAACTCAAATATGATTTCAGTGTGCCCCAGATACCTCGGAACTACATACAAGGTGGGTCGATCCACTCTAGGAATGCTAGAAAATGAAGGTAGAACTCAAAGAACAATTATCCTCCTTCAAACCCTTGCTGGAAATAAAGTAGATTTGTACTTTTCTCCTCAAATATCACCAAAATTTTGAACTAGAACCTTGAAAATCATAGAAACCCTTGAGTAGGGTTTCCCCTTAAAAAAAAAGAAGAAGTTTCCATTTTTTTTTAAAGCTTAAGGAGGATTTTCGTCATCTTAAGCAAGAACTTCGAAGGGTTTTCGTCCTTTGGAGTTGAAATGTAAAGCATACAAGCTTGCACCACAAATATGAAATTATCATATGAGATGCTTTCACTTGCAAGTCAACTTGCTTTTATAACATAACTTGGCCTTTTAGCCATCCAAGACCACCAATCATATTTCTTTTCCCTCATTTAATTTTTTCTTTGGCTTTTTCCTTTCCTACATGGGTCGCATTTTCCTTGAGGAAAAATAACACAAAGTGACTTTTCTTTTTCTAATTTTATTTTGTCACTTTTTCTTTTCTTTTTAACTTTGTCATTAATAAATTAATAAAAGTGTTTATAATAATATTTTATGATGCACTTTATAATTAATTTATTATAACTAAGTTTCTCTTTTATTCCTCCCTTAGCCGTCGGGAAACAAAATTGGGCTAAGGGCCTTCGATTGTTAATTTAGAGAAAGGGACATTTGAAGGAGACCAATGGTGGGCTGAGTCAGTTGGCACTTTGTTGATAGCACATCGGGCACTTCCGCAATAGTCTAGTAGGGACTAAAAGTGTTAGATTCACATTTGGTAAGTTGACATTCACTCACCATTAATGTATGGTTTGTTTAGATTTTTTTGGTTTTTTTAGTGTTAAAGCCTCTGTGCTCAATGCCATTTAACATGAATGCATGAGTTGGTTACACAAAGCCAATTATAAGTACCTCTTTCCATCATTACACTATTTCGCATTACATGTTATTATACATTGGAAGAGACAACAATCTCGCATATTTGTTATCCTCCAAATATATTCACTCTCCACCACTCAAATATATCATGCCATCATCTTCCTCTCCTTTGCAACTTCATTCCCAATCCCAATGACTATACTTCCATTTTAGTTTTCTTTTACCATTGCACTACTCTTTGCCAAATGTATCACCAAATGTGCTCCCCGTGAATATCAAGCTCTTTCTTTGTTAAAGGCTTTGTTAAATG
Organism: Taxus wallichiana var. yunnanensis; assembly: GCA_018340775.1. NCBI lineage: Eukaryota > Viridiplantae > Streptophyta > Pinopsida > Cupressales > Taxaceae > Taxus > Taxus wallichiana. Next base: position 536,477,659 of record CM031241.1, on the reverse strand, counting down.
ACACAATGTAAAGTATCAAAATGGAAGTGATTGTTGTATGTGGCCTTCCATAGCCTGCCATCACCACATGGGCCATGTTAAGCACCATCCGTCTGATATTCGATGTGCAGGGAGACCTCACATCTGATAGTTTTTGCAACTTTCCTTTTCTCACATCAATAATCTTTTGATAATAAATGAACATGTATAATTCCTACCAGCTTAGGAAATTTAGCATATAAGAGTCTATATTTGGGTGGGAATAGCTTAACGGGTATGGTCTTCCAAATACTTCAAATAATTTGGCAGTCTTTGACGTTTCTAGGAACACATTGATAGGAGACATACCATCTTTATGGCCTCCTCTAGATATGCTCAATGACAAATTGCTAATTGGCAATATTCCTCTATAACAGGAGCAAGCAATGCCAAAATATTGATAACGACAATCTTGCACTTCAAATTATAATACAGTTGATCCAACAACAGAGCTATAATCCATATCTGTGGAATTGGTTGCCAATAGGTGGCATTCACATAAGTGAAACTGCACAATGTTTGGTGGCTTGTAGCAACCCAATTGACCAAAAATATTCAAATTTCACAATCTATCAATAAAGAAGATAGAATACAATTTGAAATTTCATAGTATTCATAAGAGGTAGGGAGCATCAATGTTAAATGGGTTATCCAAAGAATGACTGTTTTAAGTTAATTACGGTGATACATTATTTTGGTAAAATGCTCTGCAACTTCATTAATGCAGTTAACCGCAATGCTCTTGGACTCTTCAGTGTCTCGAATTTGTTCCAGTTGATGCTCTATTCCAATCGCTTCTACAACCAGTTTAAATAATCCCCAGCCAATATTCCTTGTATCCTCATCTTATGAGTCCCTGTCCTGCCCCTTGTTGGTGACATGACAGAGAACATATATCGCCTATACGTGACCTCAACGGTCAAGCATTAACCTGGCTACATCTTTAGTACTTTGCATGTAGTGGAGTGTTAAACACAGGCCAATCAACAGAAATATTCCTGAAATACTTTCAACAGTGACACAGTGATGTAAAAGAGTAGGAGTATGAGAATAATCATGATGAATAGGCACAGACAGTGCAACCATTTGATCCTGGAGCAAGCACCCACCAACCATATTTTGGGATGTTTTTTCATTAATTGGTTGGTCATTCAACCTGACAAACATATTTTGGGATGTTTTTCATTAATTGGTTGGTCATTCAACCTGACAAACATATGTGATCTTTATGTGAGCGCCCCACTAAACCTAACAAGGAGATGATCATTTGCTGCCAATTCAATATCCATTGTTGCCGTTTGGGTCACTGTTTCAGACTCCCCTGCCTCGTTAATTAAGTACATGGATTCCAATTATCTGTCTTAACTGCCGTCCTCCATCAAATAAGGTCTCAGATATTCACTTCCAAGTTTCTATCTGATGAACTGCCTTCAATTAAAAAATCTCCAGGCATTGCAAACTATGTTGGAGAGGATAACAATGGTCAGTTTGTTTGCACCATCATCAGATGTTGAAGAAGCACCACCAAATGCATCAACACCAAGAAATATGACTGCAGCTTCTCCACCTCGATACATTCTAGCAATGAGATTTTTGCAAAATAGAGGCTCTGAAACAGTAATCTCAGTAGTTAGAATTCTTAAACTATCAATCAAGAATACTGGAAAATTTCATCTTAAATGGGTGTCGTAGTTGAATTGGCAACTGGAGCCTACATTGTCAAGAACAAACAACAGGCATACAAGGTGAAAGCACAAAACATCAAGCTTAAAGATGCACAAATTACAAATGTTATACATATATCCATAAAGTATTTGCTATCTCGGTCATTGGGAAACATTGTCATAAGTTTGTTACAATAACTGTATGAAAGAGATCGAAATATGAAATAAAGGAAAGCATTTTCAACACATCAAATACACATACAAATCTATCATGTGGTAGTAAAATTCAAAAAATAAAATACATTTTTAATTCACCTCTTCAATCTTGGGACCAAGATCACCTGCACCATCATCAGCTGTTGAAGAAGCGCATCCAATTGCATCAGCACCAAGAAAGGTGTAGTTCAATTCCCTTGAATATCTTGCAATCTTGGCAGTCCATAAAACCACACCTCTTTGAGGCATTTTGTCAAGCAGTTAACGTGCGTTGTGTATGCTTCCACATTGTGAATGCATGTCTGATTGGGTATTTCTAACTATATCTCCCCTTTTCTAAATCTCCCATTTTGGCACAAGCGATTAGTTTTCCCTTCTGCAAAATCCAATGGCATTTCAGCATCCTCCTCCTTGAACCCGTTCTTCTGCCTCGTTTTCCTCCATTTCTTAATGGAGTCATAGTCACCTTTCTTCTGTTGACCCCTCTCCTTCGATTTAGCAACCTGTACAGCCTTCGAAAATCTCTTCGCTTCTCTGGACTTTCTCCTCTCCTCGACCTCCATTTTCTGTTTCTGGAAAAGTAAATTTTCCTTCACTTTCAGCATATGTTGATCGTTTTAATAATCTTCGGCCTTTCAGAAGGGTATTTCCTTGGCCTGCAATTTATTGTAAGCCTCGCGTGTGCCCTCTAAAGCCTGCGTGTAAAATGCCATCTCACGCACCAGGTCATCGTTGATGTCAATTTCTCCTTCTTTTTTGTAATCTATGTAGAGTTTTTGGATCTAGTCGATGTTGTCTAGCCATCCAATTTCTTCAAGCTTTTCATGGAGGCCAACAGTATTGTACACTGCATCTTTGTGACACTCCTCTAAAAGGGTATTCTCTTCTCCTTCTTCGTCAGGAATTGAGGAAAATGCCTGTGTTTACACAAGCAAGTCTAATGCGGATTTTTCTGTGGTTTTAGCACAGGCCGACGAATGATGGCATTTGCAGGGTGAAGCCCGAGGAAGAGGACGCGCCTGCCAGAAGAGCCCTCACCCATGAATTTCATGCCGTAAGTTCCGCCGATGATTTGACCATTGCAGAAATTGGTAATTCCTCTATGTGACCACAAGCGAGTACTTACCTAAGAGCATGGTCCCATGCAGGGGGAAAGCCAAAAATTTAGAGCAGATGTAGGAAAGAAAAAATAAGATATTTTAGTATTTATAGAGGCTTACGATTTTTATTTTTCTCTTGAGAGATAAAATAGGAAGTTTTAGCACTAGCAAAAAGTAGGGTTCCATGAATTCAAATGAATTTTTGGATGAAAAATTGGGAGGGAAGCTTAAATTAAATGTCAAGTGTCAAAAACGCTTGCTAAAATATTTTAGACGCTGCTTTATTTTTGTGCCTCGAGTCATGCTTTATGGGGCTAGGAATCTTCTCCCTAAAGTATAGTTGCTTAGAAATTTCAAGAACTTTGTTAGGTTTTAGCAGCAACGATAAATTTTTTTACATGTGATCATATTTCCCAAATAAATAAGAGTGGTAGCCCCCAGCATGGGACCATGTTATAATGTTGTTGTGAATCTTGTTTTCAATGGCGAGAGCTACCCTCCACCTCAAATGTACCTATGTATGTAGCACATAGATGACATGAAAAAACATGACGTGGCGTGGAAAGGACCGTCGGAGGAAGTTTTGTCGGTCTTAGGAGGAGTCGAGTTTGGCGTAAAATTTTGCCTAATCTATCGTATCGCCACCATAGCAAGACCGTCGAGGTGGCATCATTAATTCATTTCGGGAGGTGAGTTTACTGCCCAAACCAGTTCATTCGGTTCAATAAACATTGAAACACCTTTCATTTTGCCTTATACACGACTCATGCAGTAAAAATTACGCCTTATACGCGTTTGCCATAGGAACCAAGCGGATTACCTGTTAGCAAGACGGAGGCCATTAACATTATACAATATTCAAGCTCCTTCAAAGTTCCTCCACGCATTATACATTCACCAACACTCCACCACAACGAGCAACCAAGGAATTAGATAACAATAATTATATTGCAATGAATTAAATTCGTAAGAGAAAGAAAATGTGAGAAGAAACAACAAATTGTAGTGTGTATTTTAAATGGTAGTTGAGAAAATGTTGAGAAAAATTGTCTATTTAACAAGTTTAGTTTACTCTGATGGCAAGTTTAGTTTACTCTCTCAAATTCCCATAATGAAAGGAAAATTGTCTGTCCAAGCTCCAAGACTCCTTTGTGGAAATTCGTAAGCTCCAATAATTCAATAGTTCCCAATCAAATTTAATTTTTTTAGTGTTTAGTGAGAAGTTGAAGAGATCATTGCTTGCCAGGATAACACCTAATTACAAATGGAAGTGGTTTCCTGTGAGTCGGTAATCTAATTAAACAAAATAAAAAAGGTTTTAAAGTGAATATGTAATTAAATGGTTACCGAAAAGATGATATTGTTAATTATTTTCTTCCAAATTAATAATTATCTTGTAATTTTATGAAGAGATACATATTGAAATTTGTAAACCATTTTGCATTAATATTATTTGTAATTCTTTTTCGATTTGGCTCCAATTTTGACTTTCATTAACTTAATTATAATAAAAATATTATTGTTCATGTTTTGGAATTCATATAGCAGATTATAATGAGTGAGTAAACATATATTTAAAATCAATTTTTTGATGGCTAATCTTAAAATTATACAAATATCATATTTTTAATTATATGTTAGAATATATATTTCGATATTATAATTATATTTTGTTAAATCTATTTAACTTTATGTCATATAGTTAAGGGATTTATATCATGATAAATGATTTAATAAACATATTTTTAAATTCTTTATATTATCAAGTTACAAACCACGATACTTTTCATCTTTATTATTGTTATAATAATATTATTATACATAATTTAAAAGGCAAATAAAAATTCTCGATCTTTACAAAACTTGTTTGAGGGCTATAGCTCACCATCAAATTTAAGAAATGTGCACTATTTACCCTTAGTATTTTATGTACGTTATAAACTTTCTATATAGGTTTAAATTTGACATGATTAAACATTTTTTTGTTAAAATAGTGGCTATCTACCTTACAAAGGCACTAAGAGGTGTGTTGGTAGTCACAATCATAAATAATATAATAAGATAATAATTAATTACATCAGTCAAAAAATGATAAAAAACACAATGTGATTTTCATCGTGTTGAAAAACACGTATTTTTCAACAAGATGAAAAAACAAATTGTGAAAACACATTGTGTTTTTCAACACGATGAAAATCACATTGTGTTTTTGATCATTTTTTGACTGATATAATTAATATGGGCATACCACACAACATAAAAAAGGCTAACCAAATACACTCCATTTAGATTGGTTTATGGACTGGAAGTCGCGGTCCCTATAGAGTTTGTACTTCCAAGCATAAGCATAGCGGTGACATTCAGGATGAATGAAGACTCTTTACTTCATGAGAGATTGATTGAAGAAGAGAAATTGGATGATAAATGGTTCCTAGAAGCATATAACCAAACACAAAAAAAGCAGACATAAATCTTGGCACGACCGCCACATAAAAAGAAAAGAATTTGGCATTGGGCATCGGTGTTGCTTTATCATCGTGAATGGAAACATCCAAGGAAACTTAAGGTGAGATGACTTGGACCCTATATTATCAAGGATATATTACCTTTAGGAACAACAAAGCTTCAAAACGCAATCTAAGGAGTTTTTTTTTTTTTTTAATATTGGCAAATAGTTTTTTGAAAGGGACTATACCCTTGAATACAAAAGAGGCCTGAGAGCCGGAATAGGAGTGAGAAACAGAGTTAATGGATCAAAATCCAAGTGTTACAGTGAAGCTCAACGTAGCTCAGAAACAGCTACACAGACGAGACATAACAAAGAAAACAACAAAGCCAGAAAACAAGAAACCGACCGCAGAAGAGAAACAAAGCGTTTACCCAGCAGAAGCGTTACCCTTCAGAGTGGTAGATTTTTTCTTTTTGTTGACCGTTACCCACCCTGATGGAGTCTTCGCAGTTGGAGAAGAAGACAAAGGAGGAGTATTTTCCTTAGTCGCATATGTCCCATTTGGAACAGCCATGTTGTTCTCCTGAGAGATATATTTTTCATTTTCCATGCTGCCCTCAGCAGCTTGTGTATTTTTCATGTTTCTAACAATCTGAGTTTCGGATAAAGGGGTTTTTGTTGACTCTGGTTCAACTACTGCTTTAGAATCAAGATCCTTTCTATCCACAAAGATCAAGTGCTCCGGGAGTGCGTCTTTCCACCAGCTGCGCTTCTCATGTTGACGTTTTTCCATCCCACAAGCAGTAGAGGTGTGTCCTAATCCAAAACATCTTCTACATCGAAAAGGCAGACCTTCATAATCAAGAGTTTGTGACCAAGTTCTATTTTGCACTCTAAGGTCAATGGTAGCAGGAAGATTTTTATCAGTGTCAAGTTCCACCAGGATCCGGGCATAGGTAGTATGGGTGTAATTAGTTGTTTGAGAATCTATGTGGAGTGTAGTACCCAAGGTATTGCCAATGGTTGTCAGACATTCATGACTCCAGAATTGAAGAGGTAAATGGGGCAGCCTGATCCAAACAGGTTTCCATGAGAATGACTCTGTGTGTGGGTTAAAGGATGGGAACCAAGGTTTCATGATCAAATATTTTGACTCGCGAGTCCGTGAGCTTGGAAAGCAATGATGTCTTTATCAGCTATTGAAGAGAAAACTATAATGAAAATGCCTTTAGCACATGGATATAAATCTATCTTACCAGTTAAAGATGGAGTCCAATGTTTGGAGATCCACGCGTGAAGAGCAGGAAGGCTGGGCCATAAACCCCCAAATCTACAAATCAGAGCATGCTCTTTGTAGTAAACCTCAGATGAAATGACATCTTCCCCAAATGTGATACATGGGGTGATGTCTGCAGGTTTCATGGAGGATTCCTTGCCTTTTAAGACGTCTTTGAAGGAGGTTTCAAGAGACTCGCGCCTAAACCCTTTATCCAGCATTGGAATAACAGGTAGATCACCCTGTTCCAGTTCACCACGAACCTCGTCTTTCCCAGGAACACCCCCAGATGATGAATGAATGTGGCTAGGGTTTGCAGAACCGTCGGCATTGGGAAAGGCGAGGTCGATCCACGACCAAGGAGACGCATTGCTTTCCTGTCCAGGAGCAGAGCCACCACCATGGACGCGATTAGGGTTAGAGGTACGTCTGGTAGCGACCATGGCACAGTCCCGGAATAGTCACGGAATAGTCGCGGAACAGCCGCGGAATGACCATCGAACGAGCCACTTTAACAGATGCATGCAGCAGTAACGGCAGCGGAGATCAGCGGAAGCAGCTACGAAAGCGATTGCGGAGTAATCATGAGCAGCCAGCGGAGCGATCGCAGAGCGATCCACGGAGCGATCCACGAGTTACCAGCTATGTGAATGGAGAAAGATTAAAAAAGATAATACTTAAAAAATAAACAATAATAAAAATCAAAATTAAAATATTCACCTATATCGAAAATCCAAAATTTGGCAAATATGATGAGGAGTAGGATGAAAACTGTAAGGGTGTCCTTAATCTAATAAACATACGAAAATAGGAAAATCAAAGAAGAAGAAAAACTTAGTTACGGAGAAAGCATACCCACGAAACAAAGGGAAAAAAATGCGAAGGAGGGATACCCGTGCAATGAAGAAAAAGCAAACGCAGAGGTAGGATACCCACGCAATAAAGGAAAATAAATCTATGGAGGTGATACCCATGCAACAAAGGAAAAGAAATTCACGAGAGGTGATACCCGCGTAACCAAGGAAAAGAAAGTCGTAGAGGTGATACCCACACAACGAAGGAAAAAGAAACCGTGGAAGGAAAGGAAAAATCAGTAGAATGAAAGAATGAAGAAGAAGTCGCAGAATGAAGGGATGAAAGGAAAAATTTGCGAGTAAAGGAATAAGAGGAATAATCCATGTGATGAGGGGAAAATATGTGAAAGAAACAAAAAGATATCCAGCCAAAAAGACAATAAAAGTTGTATGTACAAAGGGAAGGCTATAAAAAGGCATCAACTTGTAATAATTAAGGCACCAACAACTAAAGCATAGATAGAAAAATTCACCAACGAAGTAGAAGAGAGCTAGAGCAAATCAGGGCAAATCGCGAGAGATGGATACTCCAATTGAGATCACACAAGACCAGCTCCCACAACCACAATATCAAAAATTGTCGCTCAAATCAAATAAGCATGATCCAGATGGGGCATTTTCACATATCCCATTCAAATTCGCCCACATACGAGATTTATAGAAATATATTCATTCACAAATCTCTCGAATACGACCACACACGGCTCGAAGTAGATAGACAACTATTGCTAGAAGAAAATCCTGACACCAAAGAGTTGCAATACAAGAAGAATACCAAAGTGATTGGTGAATTAAAGATCGACACATGGAGTAAAATCCCATATTTTTCTAGGGTAGATCATGCGATTCGAGTTCTCTTGAGCCGGTTACACAATTAGATGTTGTATTTGAATCAATCATACTCAATCACTACATAAGTCATGTCTAGGGTTACGAGACTATGAACGGAAGGATGATCACCATCACAAGGAAGAAGACTGTGATGAAATATATAGCTTGTGCGATGGGGGTAAAAAAGAGCAAGAGATGGGTATGCATTGCAAACATAGCAAATCATGCCCTTGGGTATCTTCATTAAGGCCATATGCTTAAAATTTTATCATACTAATCGGGAAGATGGTGCCCACGGGCTTAGTGCACAAATTTCCCTTGATATGGTGAATTCTCACTCAGAGTATAATTTAGCATAATTATTAGCTTCATAATTCCATGAAAATACTAGAAAAATAAAGGAAGGGAAGCATACCTTTTCTATGGGTCAATATTGATATGTTTAGCCATGTATTTCACAAAAACCTTACCCCACAACTCAAAATTGGTTGAATGGAGGACCAACAACTTCTATATTAGGGTGGACAAATAGAATCAAACAAATAGTTGCAAACAGGGCCAGGGTGTCAAAACAGAGGGTAATAAGATATGAACAAGATGTCATTTTTACTATGGAAATTGATTACACCTTCCTTCGACCATTAATTCCGTGAAATTCACATATACTTCCATTACCATATGAGGCTTCAAATGAGCTAGTAAGCTACCTCAGTTGAGGAAATCAAGAATCTTCCTATGGACCCTAGGAAGCCAACACTTCCAAATTTTGATCAAGTCATTGAAGAAACGTGGGAAGAATATATGAACAAGTATCCATCACAATATGAAAGGACATAACCTAGTAAAGTAGGTCCAAAAATATAAAATAAGGCCAACCAAAGGCCCTACTACCTTAGAACCTACTACAAAATGCAAGAAAGCAATGGTATCAAAAGAGAAATTAAAAGAAGTCACGGTTAAGGTAGAAGAAGAAGAATTATCACAAGAGATAGAAAACACTTTTGATTCTAAAGAAGAACACACTTCATTCCCATCATTATCACCACAAGAGAAATTAGGGCCCAATTATCCAAAGAGGTAGAGCCATGTGTGGAAACAACTTTTACCAAGACAACCTATGGGTATTATAAGAAATGTCTATCTCCTGACGGTATCTCACAAGTAGCTCAAGAATATGAGGCTAGTACAGGAAGTGAACAAATGGCTATAACAGAATCCGTAGTATATTACATGGATAAATTCACCTTGGTAATTGCATTTTTTTTTTTTTACTTCCACTAGAATTAGCAAAGGAAATTCAGGGGCAAGTAGAGATGGAAGAACAGAACCACTTGCAAGCCCTTAAACAAGAGAGAACAACCTTGAAGCACAAGAAGAAGAAGATTGTTGAGATCAAAACCGCATAAAGGAAGTGGAGGAACTAATTGGGTTGCTTATTAAAGCAAGGAAATAAAGAGAAGAGGAAGCCACAAAGGCCACAACTCAAAAATCGAAGACACAAAGGCAGAGGTGGAGGAAAATAATAGGAAATGTCTAGAAGAACAACAACAAAAAGTCGTGGAAGTGGCTATAAAAAAGAAGATAAAACAAGAGAAACACAAGGAAATTGAGAAAGCTAAAAAGATAGTTGAAGAAAAAAAAAAAAAGGAGTTGGAGGAAGCAGAGAAAAAGAAGAAAACAAAGGAGAAAAAGAAACATGAACTAGAAAAAAAGAAAAAGGAACAATAGGAGGCAAAGAGGAAACAAAAAGAAGAGGCAAAAAGAAAAAGAAAGAACAAGAGGAACATGGAAAACAAAATAAGATAGAAGAATAAAAAAGAGAGAAAGAAAATAAGGAGAAAGAGGAGATAGAAAATAAGGAGTGTTAGGAATATCTATGTTGTAGTGTGAACATAGAATATTATGTGAGTGATTATATTATATAGGATAATATAATATGTGTTGTAATAATTAATTACATTATTGTAAATGTAATTATGAGTGGGTGAGTAAATATTGTTATGAGTTGTTGAGTAAACAGCTCATTAACAATATTAGTTTTGTGAGAAAACAAAATCTCACGTAAAATAACATGGAGTTGTTTTAGGAGTTATGTGTGGAGATATTTATGGAGATTATACCTCCTTAAATATAGGAGCAACATCTCCTATTTAAATGGATGTAATAACAAAAATAAAGGTGTAAGATTTTGAATTTAATTTATGCAATTATAATATAGTATTTTCATTTGGTACCAGAGCAGGTCTGATGCGGGAAATTTCAGTATTTTCTTGATCAAATCCGTCTCAAAGAATAGCTTCTATATTTCGTTTCCATATTTGGGTTTTTCTATAATTTTGTACGCAAAACCAAGTGTTTGTCAGAAACAACAACAGAAATTTCAACAGAACCCAATTCATATTTTTGAATAAATACGTATTTCACTATGCAACTATCAAATTCAACATATCAATTCTTCTACTGAAGTTTTCTCCAATTTCCAATAATGTTGAATTGTTAATACAGAGTCTTGGCTTGCTTGGAGGTTCAAAGGTATTCTATATAAAATTTTAAAGTACCTGATTCAATTTTGTATTGTTTTTATCAGTATTGTACAAAATAATGGAGAAATTAAATCTGATTGAAAAGTTTGAAGGACAAGATTTCCATACATGGAAACTACAGATGCAATTACATTTAATAGAAAAGGACTTATGGGATGTAGTTAAAGCCAATGCAATTCCACCAACGACTACTAATGATCTAGCTAAATGGAATGCAAAAGATCAGAGAGCTTTGGGTACCATTGGTCTGGCTTATCAAAAGCCTATCTACATCATGTGGATTTCACAAAATCTGTAAAAGAAATTTGGGAGTCTCTTAACAAATTGTTTGGTTCTGAAGCTGAAACGGCAAAGATTACACTGAAGCAACGCTTGTACGGGTTGAAAATGGAAGAGAACTCAAAAATTGCAGATCATATAAGTAAGTTTCGCTCTTTGCTAAATCAACTAGCTTTAGAATTAAAGAACATGTAAAAGATGATGATGCTAAAGCTATTCTTCTTAATAACATGCCTAAGAGTTACTCAAATATTGTATTTACTTTGAGTAAAGTTACTATTAGTCTAGAAGGAGTGATTTCTACATTGTTAGAACAAAGCAGTCATGAAGAACATGAAGAAGTACTATATGTAAGAAACAAACCTAGCTCCTCATCTAAGAAGGAAAAACATAAACCAAAGCAGGTTCCTTCACATGGAAAAATAAAATGCTTTTATTGTAATGAGATTGGGCATGTAATACTTGAATCAGTAAAAGAGAGCTCATGATCTTCTTGATGACAAGATAGATCAGAAAGCCCTTCTAGTTGAAGTAGAAACTGATTAGAAAGCCTACTCAACTGATGAAGAACTTTCTTTTCCTAGTGATGAGGATTTCCTATGGTAGACTCTTCTCTTTTTGGAGGAAGGAGGACAATTAGCGTCCTCTCGTCATTCACCAATGACGGCGTCGCAGACAGATGTGGTGATGTTCTATTTCAATTGTGTGGTGTGTTTATACACAAGGAGGTGAAACTATTTTCATGTTTTGATTTTAATGTGTTCACATAGACTAACAACAGTTCCTAAGTGTCTATTTGGTGTGGAAGAAGTAGACTACTTGACTCAGCTTACATAGGCAAAGCATCTACGTGCGATCCTCTCACCGGCCATCACAGCTCCTCCGACCGCCATACTTCGGTGGAAGATACTTAATCGGAAGGTGATCACGATGAAGATGTTCATACGACAAGGATGATCATTAGCAAGAAGATCCAAAGAAGAATAGCTACTCTGACAAATTTGATGTTTCCAAGAGCTCTTACCTCATGTTCACACTAAGGGGGTGAATGTTAGGAATATCTATGTTGTAGTATGAACATAGAATATTATGTGAGTGATTATATTATATAGGATAATATAATATGTGTTGTAATAATTAATTACATTATTGTAAATGCAATTATGAGTGGGTGAGTAAATATTGTTATGAGTTGTTGAGTAAACAACTCATTAACAATATTAGTGTTGTGAGAAAACAAAATCTCACGTAAAATAAAATGGAGTTGTTTTAGGAGTTATGTGTGGAGATATTTATGGAGATTATATCTCCTTAAATATAGGAACAACATCTCCTATTTAAATGGATGTAATAACAAGAATAAAGGTGTAAGATTTTGAATTTAATTAATGCAATTACATATAGTATTTTCAAGGAGATGGAAGAGAAAGAAAAGAAGGAGAAGGAAGAGGAAGAACAAAAGGTGGAGGCAGAACAAGAAAAGAAAGAGAAGGAAGCAAAAGAGAAGAACAAGGAGGAAAAAGATAAGAAAGAAAAATAAGCAAAAGAAAAGAAGAAACAAGTAAATGATGGAGCAAGAGAAGAGGGCACAAGAACAAAAGAAAAAATAGGAACAAGAAGAATTAAAGAAAGCACAAGAAAATAAGATGGTTCCATCAAAGATCATCCTCGAATACGTCCACAAGTATGGCACCAACAAAAGCACCTAGAGACTATTTGTCTAAAATCAAACAAACACTGCAACAAAGGAAAAAGGATTAATCAATATAGTTGCAGCAAGGGGTGGTAGAACAAACCACGGATGGCTTTAAGGTACATTTGAACAAACTCTCCCGTGCAGAAAACAACTTGTATCCAAGTGTTAGAACAAAGTTTCAAATAGTATTGGATGCAACAGTGCGTAGATATAAAAGAGACTATGAAGAAAATCCTATCCTCCATCCAAATAGCAAAGTCGTGCATCATCACATATTCCAATCTCCAAGTAGAGGTGGCCACAGAGAAGGAAGTGAAACAAATCCTAAAAAAAGATACAGTTAGTTTGGAAGAAGAAAAGAAGAAAATCCACAAGAACGTTGTGGAAGAGTACAAACGGAAAATTCTAAAACCGCAGACTATGGAGAACTAGACAAGGAGAATGATAATACAAGCCGCGGTCTACAAGTTGGAAACAAAATTAAATAATGTTGCATCCTACTACACTTATACAATAGGATGGCCTAGTGAGACCCAAAAAGAAAAATCGAGCTTGACAAGTTAGAGCAACAAATTCATGTGGCCTCAACAGAGTATGACATCAGTAAGGACAAGGATGGAGCCCAAAGACTAAGCTAATCAAGTTGATGAAAAGTATCAAATACAATGAAGAGCGCAAACCGAAAAGATATTCAATACACAAGATTGCAACACACCATTGGATAGAGATATTATTAGAATGCAATAAGAGCTTATAGTTTAATGTAGCCAAATTCTAAACAAACTTGATATTCTACAAATAACATGAACTCCAAAAGAAATAAATCTCCTTCTTCGTTATTGAATAATGAATTACAATGTTTCCTAAATAGGAAAATAACTCCCAACTCGAGTTGCCAAGCAAACTCTAACTAACTTGACTAAATCTACTCTAGGTGGCGGAAATTACTATTTTTAGTAGTTTACTAGAACCTGCTATTCTTAGTAAGTTCACATGCTTATTTGTACGGCACATAAATTGCCACGCATCTTCTACATTCCTAAATTAGAGGAATTGCCAACTTTCTAACTCATAATGCAACTAATAGACTAAAATTAACTAATGCCTAAAAATAGGAAAAAACCAAACTACAACTTAAATCCTAATTTTCGGCCTCAAGATGGCGGATTTAGGGCCCAAAAACATGCCAAAATTTGCCCCAACTAGTAAGGCAGGTTTCCACTGCGTTCGTCTCATCGAAACATGTGGTTTAAAAAAATAGACTCAAACGGACACTCGGAGCTCAAGTTATGACCTTGTCAAGTTCCTACTAATTCTGGCGCATCACAGTTGCTCAAAACAAATGGAATCAAGTTCAAGAAAAATCAACACCATATGAAATTCTTCAGTTGATCCAGAAAAACTCACAACTTCAAGAATGGGTGAAGCAGATAGATACACATTTGGATTTGTGGCATAATTTTGAGAATAACATTACACCACAAATTACCAAATACATCCCCCCAGCACCACCATAGAGAAGAAACAAGTGTTCAGGGGACTATGATGTCCTATAAGTCCAGTCGGGCGAGTCGAGCAAAGGAATCCGTCCTTACGCCTGGGCGCCTAAGTTCATGAGAGGTGATGTCGTTGTTCTCTCGAGGTGGCATCATGTAAGTCCAGTCAAGTGATTCGAGCAACAGAACCCTTCCTTACGCCAGACATCTAATTTTTTGGGAGGCGATGCCCAATTTTGTATCATGGAAAAAGAAAGACATTTTTTTTTAAGTTTTGTAATACAGGGTTCTTCATCAGTTATTGTCTCGAGGATGAGACAAGGTTTGAACTTGGGGGATGATGTTGATAGGGTTCTTCACCAAATTTAGAGTAAGCTACGGATATTAGGAAGAAGCCATTCCGAAACCTAGAAGAAGTCAGCTAAGACTGGAACAAGCCACAGGAAATAGGAGGAAAGACACAATATATTGACAAAGTTGTGGTACATTAGAAAAGACGTGATACATTGAAGGAAGACGTGATACATTGAAGGAAGTTGTGATACACTGTAGGAAGCCGCAAAACAAAGACAATCTAAGTCAGAACGAGACAAAAGCTGACAAAGGCGTGATTCAAAAGAAGTGACTCTTGGAATATTTTGTATGAAATGTATTTATTGTAATTAATCCATTGTATATGAGTGTGCCCTCGAGAAATGTATGTGCGCATCACGAGAAATGTATGTGCATATCACAAGAAATATATGAGTGAGTGTCATATGAGAGATATATGATAGAAATGTCTAAGGAGTAAGATATATGAGAAGGCTTGCATATGTAATTGAGACTAATGTAATCAATGATGAGATATGAATAAATATTGTTGATTTGAGCAAAGTTTGTTATGTGCTTTTACATTCTTTCTGTTCACAAATTAGATTAGTTTACTTTTACCACGTACATCCTTAACAAAAGGTTGAACTTCCTAAACCCGACAATGTTGTTGGGGTTTAAATTCAACAAGAAGCATGTAAAAATTATCAAAAAAATTGTAGAATAGAAACAAATGTATTTAATAAATTATGTGTTATCTATTAATACAAAATCTCAAATTACATTTTTGTACCCATTCAACTCATAGTCTCTCTGCTAATATACACACTTCATTTTACTTATATTATACCATATCCTTCTAGACAACTTTGTTTGTGAACCCCACTAAAGAGGGTAGTTAAGACTAAATAACACTTAATTTTATTAGGAGAACAACTATGCAATTATATCAACCTTTCATCGACAAGTGTACATCATCTATAGTTATTCAAAAGTGTTTAACTATAATTATTCTACTCCTAAAAAATAATATAATTGTGCATGTTGAGTGTCCCAAAATATCTTGGATATTGTGTTGACTCGACTAGTAATTCATTGCATCAATTTATCTTTCTTATTTAGGTTTTATTTCAATACCGACATTAGTCACTAGACATTTTCAGAAAGTTCTCCATGTTAATACAATGTATGTGAATTTATTCAACTAAGGAAAGACCGATATTAAAATCGATACCTAATCATCACATTGATTCACAATGACCAAATTGTGGACTTAAAATATACTCCACAACTTGCTGTAAAAACCTCTATTACAAGTTTGTTGTACAACATTTCTAATACATTTATTGGTGATAGAGTCAATGAGAAGCGAAATAACTTGTTATAATTCATTTTTGACACTACAATTCACATATAAAACTAAATTAAAATCACTTCCAAATTGACAATGGAAAGGTCTTGATCTCCTCTTAATACTTTCTCAAAATTCCATTTCTAGGCATTCAGTCTCTCATATATAACAATTGAAAATTTCCTTTATTTCTTATTATATTGAAATTTTTATGGCACCTTTATCTCGCACCATTTTACATTAGATTTCACAAAAGGCACCTTGAGTCCCGACACAATAACCTATAATAAAGTATAATCCTCTCCCCATAATTTGCAAAATTATGAAAAACACACAAGTATACTACTACAAAAATAATAGTTGGTAGACGGAGTAAGAAAAATATTTCACATTTAGAAGGAAGAAAACCTAGAATGGACACGCGCGCACGCAAGCACATGCACATAAAATATAACAACCATGTCCAAGTGTCAATCTATCGTTGATATCACAAGGCTTTTATTATAGAGGTAAATATGTCAATGACACTAGAATCCTTATACATAATTTATACATGTACATCCTTCCATATGTACACCACTATATTCAAGATGTATCTGTCCCAACATTGGAACCCTTAAGATCCACCATACATAAGTAGTTTATTTCTTATTGTTATGCATATATTACTAGGAATTAAAATCCAAATAAGTGATGAAGGACTCATGTTTGTCTAATATCCAATTTTTAAAACCCTTCATAAATGCGATAAAAGGGGTTATATACATAAGGTGAACTCATAGAACCTATTGCAATATTTCCACAATGAATTAAAAACAAAATGCAAGAACTCCACCATTGGAAGCAATTCCCTACCAATATGTTACGTAAACATAACATCAAACATGTAAAAATTGGATGAATATCAAAAGTAAGAAAATATCAAAATAGATGAAAAATGACATTAAAATTCAGCCCTCCCCTCCTTAGAGGCCTCAATCCTACATAATCCCACCAAATTTGAGAAATCCATTATGTTGAATATCAACAATATATCTTTTCTAATTTAGAATAACAACATCAAAACAATATCTTTTATTTTTATCTTTCTTCAATCCTCACATCCATTATCTCTTAGTTTATCTCGAGAAATACTCAAATTCCCTTTGGGTTGAGATGCCCATGTTACCTCACAAGGACATGCACATGTGCTTTATGTAAACATGTGCATGTTTAGAACCTTGGCCTTCGATGAGTTAATAGCTTTGCCTTACTATTCGACTCAAGTCTATTGGACAGATTTCTTATTCTTATTAGTGCAAGAAACTTGTCTTATGTTTTCATTATTATGCTAATTTTTTCTTTAATACTATTCCATCTCAAATGTGGCATGTCTTTAATGTTTTTTAGTAAGGTAGTTTTTTAATGCTTATGACTATAATAACAATAAATAGTGTGCAAGTGATTACTTGCTCATTATTTAAATTTTATTATAGTTAATAGCAGTTAATATTGTTTCAAGGGGTGTATATAAACAATTTTGTATCAAACTAAAGTAAGATGCACAATATAAATGATAATGAATTGATGTTTTGTTTTATGTGTACAATAAATATACATACATTGTTTTATGTATTCTCTTGTTGAAGGGACTATGCAAGGGAAATTGCTCCACCTCAACTTGGAAAACATAGTTATGTTACTTCCTCCTTGATTACCTTTACCTTTTCCAGCTAGGTTTATCTTCATTAATATTTTATTTTATCTGTAAAGGACCAACAAATAATAACATACATCCATACATGCATGCATGCATACACACACACACACACACACACATCAAGAATACACATCGATAAGATTAAATTAGTGAAGCATTCTTTGAGTTTGTTTCCTTCTTTGTGTCCAATGAATCTTCATGAACACCCATTTTTATACAAATAGTACCGAAAAGTGGGGCTATAGTTTATTAACATGTTGTTAACAAATAAATCTTCAACAGCCCATAGTAAAAGTTGACTGTTTATTATATTCTATTATACGCACAAATTAAAAAAATGTTCAAATATGTTAAACTAGCTTCTTTTTAGCCTCAACCTTTATCAAATGAAAGACGATTAAGCTCTAAAGGAAGCACAAGATCGAAATTCTTTGGACATATTTTTGGTGCGGCTTAGTTGTAGACATAACCCTTCATAACTCCCTATTACAGAAGGGTGGAAACATAAACTTTAATATCATATCAACCCCCTTGAAGTATTTTACTCTCCACTTTTTGTTTGCCATTAGCAATATCACCACACCAGTAAAACCCACTCCATATGACAGCCCAAGTCCAATCTCATACCATAGAGTTTCTTCTTCATCCTCTGCATCATCATCATTAATAGCAACAGGAGGCGGCCGAGAGAAAATTGTGGCCAAGGGCAATTTTTGGAAGTGGACATCCCTGCAAATTTGGGTTTCCAGAATATGATGTATTTTCAAATGTTATCATCTGCCCTCCTTGTGGTATACTGCCAGAGAGATTGTTGTTGGACAAATTTAAGGATGCCAAATAGCTCAGAGATTGAAGACCCAAAGGAATATTTCCAGAAAACCTGTTGGTAGAAAGGTCCAATGACTCTAGCTGACTCAATTCTCCCAAACTATTAGGAATAACCCCGCTGAGCTTGTTCATTGATAGATTGAAAAACCTCAATCCCTTCAACATTCCAACATCAGAAGGAAGAGCTCCATTCAATTGATTATTGGAAAGATCTATGTTTTTGAGTGTGGAAAGAATATATGAGTAATGTTGGTCTATACCTTTCAAAATCATATCGACTTCATCACGAGAAGAGTCTTGAAATTCACCACGGCTATAAACCAGAAAATTGGTCAACATATAGCCATCTTCTGTTGCTGTACTCATTGCTTGTAAAGATACAATTTCATGTGGGATAGAACCCGATATCTTGTTGGATGAAAGGTCTAAGATCTGAAGCTGCTTCAACTGTCCAATTTCAGAAGGAATACTACCCCTGAAAAGATTGTCCGTCATGACCAACACTAGAAGAGCAGACAAATTCCCAATTGATTTTGGAATAGGGCCTGTGAATCTATTGTGCCCAATATCAAGTACTTGTAATTCTGTATTATTGATAACTGAGGGAGGGAAGGTTCCACTTAGATTATTATTTCTAACCACCAAAGACGAGATGCCAGGTGAGATTAACCCCAGGGGTAAGCTTCCCTCTAGATTATTCTCTCCTAAATTTAGAACTTGGAGAGAACCACCTGTTAAGCACTGAGGAATGGTTCCATCCAAATTGTTGTTTTCCAGATTTAACTTTACAAGCCCACTTATATTGCACAAGGTCAGGGGAATGTTGCCGATCAAGAAATTGTCATTAAGCATAAGTACATTTAGATAAGAAGGCCATAGAGATGGCATGTAACCACTCAATTCATTTTCGGATACATCCAAGACTGACATCCGATCAATTGGACCATTTGGAAAAAGGCGCCCATGCAAATGATTCCTAGAGAGGTTTAGTTGGTATAGGGAAGCACCATTGTCCCAAAGCCAAGAGGGAATTTCTCCAGCAAGATTGTTGTCGGCCAATGTCAGGTATGACAAAGTGAACTGAGTTGAAATCCACGGAGGGAATTGACCATCAATCTGACATGATACTAGTTCTAACCGATGGAGCTGGAAGTGGGGAATCCATGCTGCGCTAATATTTAGTCTGCAATTGGATAGATAGAAATCCTGTAATCTGGTAAGGTTATGAAAAATGGTCTCAGAAATAGTGAGCTGGTTGTTTAGGGAGAGGTGGAGAGTTTCTATAGAGGATGGCAATGCCGAATAAGGGATACTCTCATTGAATGCATTTCGATTAGCCCAGAGGCTAGTAAGGGAGGATAGCTTTGCGAATGAGGCCGGAATAGTTCCACTTAATCGATTGAAGGAAACATCCAACTCCTCAAGCAAAGAGAGATTTCCCAATTGAAATGGAATTTGACCACTTAATGCATTTTTTGAAAGGTACAAGCGACTCAGAGAAGAAAGATTGCCCAGACAGGATGGCAGGGTTCCGCTTAATTGGTTCCCTTTCAGCACAAGACTAGTAAGATTTGCGAGCATACAAATGCTAGTGGGAATTATACCACTCAACCCATTGTTCACTGTATTCAGAGAATGTAGATAATAGAAATTTTCATCATTGATTATAGTTAGAGAATTCAGATGAGAGAGATTTCCCAAGCAGGAAGGAAGAGTACCTTTAATTCCAGTGTTCTCTATGTCAATCGATGTTAGAAAACGAAGGTTGCACAAGCTATCAGATAAAACTCCTCCTTATGCCATAATCATATGGATATGCATTTACAGAAGAAAACACCACTACGTGGTTCTTGTGCTGGTCGCACTCTATACCCTCCCACTCGCAACAGTCTGTTTCATTCGACCATGGAGTGGGAAAGCCAGGGTTCGTGAAGGTGATGTTGAGGGAAAGAAGAGCTTCAGATTCGTGGGCAGGACATCTGCAAAGACATGCATATGGGTTTGTACAGAGGATAATTATGACGAGTGCAATGATAACAGGGAGGTTAAGTGACGGTGCAGCCATCGCAGGGAATGCAGAAATAGAGATGGTATGATGTGCAGTGAGCGTAGAGCAGAGCATATACTTCTGATAGCTGAGACCAAGTCCAAAACCAGCCGTTGAAAACACGGTCATTGTTCAACTAAATTATTTTCCAGGCTTGAACGCGTGAATACTAAATTTTATTGTGTGGAGAAGGAGAAGACACACTGTCGAGCAACTTCCAGTTCCGTGATGCAGTGGTGGGCTGGGCACTGGGCAGCGTTCCAAATTTTAATAGGAATAAATATCACGTGAATTTTTGTTTTTCTGTTCTGGGTATTGATCAATGCAGTCAAACCTGCGAAAAATAGTGTTACAAGTCCGTATAAAACAAGTGTTAAGGGTATTCAATAATTACGCCGAAGCCACCTCGGGCCCCTCCCCGCTTTGAATCTTATATTCCCACCTTATTTGCGTGACTTTTTCAACAACCTTTTCCTATTTTCCTGGTTTGTGTTTTAAATCAATAAAAACCGTGTTTGCTTTTTATGGTGATTGATATGATCAATTTTTAAAAGTGGGTAGGTACTGTTAATATTTTATAGGTGCCTTTTTAAAATGCGGGCCGGTTTTAAGGTGCATTTTTGTGAGTGTGGGGTAGGATTATTATACTGCCCAAGGTAAGTATATTGTCTTCAATATGCATATTAATTTTTGTGCCTGCCAATGACTATGTGCCACTTGGAAAATTTAATCTATGATTTCAATGTTTTGTAATGTTTTCAAGGGAATATTCTTCTCCCTTTATTCAAGCATATTCCGTCATTTCCACAGTTTATATGTTTTTACTCAAACTATTCCTTTTTCATATTTATTTCCTCTATGGACATGGACATGTGTCCTGGTTTTCATATGGAATTTTGACCGCAATTAATTAAAGCAACGATTTCTTTGAAAAAAATAAAGATTTTGTGAATGTGCTCCATACTTTAATTTCTGAAATATCCAATTTCCATCGGACACGACATTGCCCAACTATTCCGTGATTGATTTTTATCAATGCATATCTCAATTTATTTCAGTACACCAAGGGATGGGAAATTGGCGAAGACGCGGAAGGATTAGGATGTATTACTTTAAATTAGTTTTTGAGAATTCAAAGAGGCCTCTGCAACGCCATGAAAGCGCTATCTGAGAAACATTGAACTAAAAGTAATTGCCTAAAACATTCAGAATTTAAGACTCCAAAGCTCTTTGATTAGAGCTTTGATTCTTGTAATTGTGGATAGATAGCGTTTTGTTTTAGTTAAAGCTATTTGAGAAGTCATTGAAGGGCTCAACCTCCCCAAACTGCATTGCTCCTAGTACACCAACATCTACAAATATTGCCAATGATCCCACAAATCCGAACACATGGAAGAATGGAATCGCTCTCCACTACGCCTTCAACACCGACAACACCAATCGCAATGAGCAATGCAGATCTCGCAATTATGCCGACATTGCCAATTCATTCCTTTGTGTATCTCCGTAAAAATGGTGTCAATATCACTGCCAACTGCTACGGCCATGGTTTTTCATATCTTTCATTTTCTTTTTGATGTACCTATTAACAATAATAATTTAATTGTTTTCTTTTTCTTTATCCGTTGGGAGGAGGATATATTTGGAGCCGAGGATCCAACCATGGTTGGAGTTGGCATGCAACAAATGGAATTGCATCTTTGCTTAGCTTGCTTAGATTTTTAACTCAGCCCCAAGAAGGACAAGTTGCACAAATAATTTTTGAAGCTAGTAGACCATCGACTAAATTGAAATGGCTTCAACTCCTTGCAAAATCAAAAGACCCTCATAGTCATACTTCCAGTTTCGAGATAGCATATATTAACTCGAGTGAATATTTTGATTAAACATTCCGTATAAATTATGATATTAACTATAAATTTAAAATTGTGGATATAATATATTTTAACTTAGATTGAATACTTTGACTTAACAAATCAGTATAAATTCCTAAATTAACTATAAGTTTAAATCAGGGGTATAATTGTTTTGGAACAAAGTTAGTTTATTTATTTATTTGTGTTTTAATATATATATGGTTTTGTTAGGCACATGAATTTTTGGATGACCGTAAACAACACATACTAACCAACATGGCTCTTTATGGTCCCACTACCAAGCTTAACACCAAACAGAAGTCGTTACTTTCCTTTTGTCGAACATCCTTTCCGCTAGCAAGACCATTACCATGTCAACAACGCCTTAAATTGGCATGCAAATAACCTCCTTCATGGCAATGGATGACATGTTACTGCTTAACATGTCATCATTACTTGAAATACCCAATGCCCAATGGGAATCATAAACATTTGTGAAGCGAACGTTTTCTATAAAAAAGTATATTACTCTATTGAATTCTTATTTCTATGAATCTAAAACTTACATTAGTGCTAATGGTTAATTCCCTCTTTAGCAATATATTCTCTCGAGGCATGTGTGCACATTGGCCTATGCAAATTTGTGTAACTATATATAAAGAGTTGATATTGTTTTTTCATTTGTTCTAAATCTTAGACCTTTTTCTAAATCTGTCATTTTTGTTTGATTGTATTCTTCAATGAATTACTTGAGTATTTATAACATATATACTTGCAATAAATTTGAAAACTGCATCACACTTGTAAATGAAATGAAACTTGTTAGCAATACAATTTTGATATCTATTTATACAAGAATAAAAACTATATTCAACTAATTCTCGGTGATGGCATGAGTTTGTACATTTGAATGTTGCAAAAAAAAACATTATAGATATAACACATACCACAGTTCATATTCCAAGTGCATACTTCTACATTTTGCATACATATCTACCCAAAACTCTCGTCTGATATCCTTCACGCTTTGGTGTATGTAAAATATTAACTTCATAAACCTAAACTCTAAAAAAACTATTCACCTTTCAACTGTTTAAACATTTCACATATCTAATTCTCCTCCCCACATCTCCAAAATCATCTCCTTCGGCAGTATTTGCCATATCATGGCCTTGTTTTTTATAAGGGTTTTTTTAATTATATTCTTAGTGTTTAAAACTTTAGGCAAGGTAGTTTATTTCATTAAGGGTGCCCATATATTTAAAGGTACGTTTTATTTTTTAAAATTAGTGTGTTTAATTTAAAGGATTTGAGGTCGCTTCTCTCGATATCTTTCATATTCAATTGATATTGTTAGTTTTTGGAAGCATTGGCTTGTAGTAAGGTTTTCTATCAGACAGAGAAATACTCTAATCAGGTTCTTTGTTTAGTTTCCACATATTGAGTTTGTATATGTTATTGGCTGCCAAGGAGATGTGTTAACTCACAAAAGGAGGTACTATTACGAATTTGTTACCAAGTTTTGAATTATTTTTAAGAGAGTAATTGAAATATTGTTTGAATTTTATTGGTCAAATAACTTAACAAATGCTTTTCTCCGACATGGATACTTCATCTTCTCCTCTACTTAATGTGGCAACCCTGGGCGGAGAGGAAAATGGAGGTTTGCTAATGGAAGCATTTGCAAAGGTGCAAGGGATGTTCAACAATGTAAATTGGGGAGACGGGAAGGGCGATGTTATACTTCATATCCTTCAAAAGATCAATCAAATGCCCTTCCCATCTGTCCTAGAGCTTATTGTTTTGCTAGGCATTACTCTAAATTCGGATTGGATGGAGATTGGGTGAAGTTTTTACATTCTTTACCTAATGCCTTTCTATGGATGATTGTCTCACGATGAGTCTCATGTTCAATGTCAAACATCTTTCTTACATTTACCTCTCTCGTAATTTCACCACGTAATTCACTCCTTGATGCTTGAGAAGATTTATTTGTTTCATTTATGTTTGTATGTGACCTATCCTTAGAGATCGATTTTCCTGTTTTGCAATTGGTGTCAGGAGATTCTAAAACTGGTATCTGATTTTTTAGTGTTATTTCTCCTAATGTACAATTGTTTTCGAATTGCTCGAAAATCCACATACATTATAAGTAATTGTTTGGCTTCATTCTTTTCAATTTGTTGATGAACAAAAATGGCCATTTGTCTGGTTTTCACTGCCACTTTCTTTTGTAATTGGATGTACAGTTTGTGTTGATTTGGCTTCAACAAGTAAGCTCTCATGATCAATCTGCTTCTTGGATTCACGGTTTTCCTTCATACTTCTAAAAACATGATATTTCATGGCACTCTTCTTACGCTCGACAGAATCTTCATTTTCCTAAGATACTGAGAAGTTGAGATATTTCCTCAACAATTTACTTCCGTATTATGTCAAAGTGATCATGAGTTTCATCACGATCTCACCCACATTATGCACATGAATGCAACATGCGTTTAAAACGACCAAACTATAAAAAATGGAAAATGGGCTATAAATGTTAATTTTGAAATTCAAGCTCAAGTACTTATAGGGAACAAGTGATGTGTAAGTAGATTTCTCCAAAATTTGTGGAATAAGTGTGGGACATACATGTATTTAATTCCCACTTTTTAATTTAAAAATCCCTCTTTCGAATGGTAAATGAAAAATACCTTTCACTCAAATTGCATTTATATGAATAATGTGGGCGAGATCGAGACAAAAAAGTGGAACACATAATAGATGGTGGTTAGGTAAGATAACACTAAGTCGGGGAATAGGTGTGGGACAAGCAAGTTTTTAATTCTTGCATTTTTTCTAATTCACTTGTGGAATGGGCATGGGACATGCAACTGTTTAATTTCCACATTTTACTTAGAAACCCCTCTTCGAATGGAAGATGAAAACCACTTTTTGTGCATATGGCCATCCACTTGCATGGCTCAATTATCGATGGTTTTTCGTGTATCACCTATTCCCCTATAAATACTAATCTTGAAATTGAAAATGAACGTTTATTGGGTTTTCCTCATTTTTAAATTTTGGACCCTTTATACATAATTTGCACTCATGTACATGATGCACATGAGATCAAGACAAAAAAGTGGAGTATAGGGTAGATATCATTTAGGTGGAAACAACATAACTCGTGTAATAAGTGTGGGCCATGCATGTATTTAATTTTCACATTTTCATTTATATTCTTAAATTCATGCCTTCGTCTTCCTTGAACATTCATTCATGCATAAATTCCTTAAGCATATGTTCTCACGTTTCACATTGACTCCTCATTCCTCTTTCCTTTCTCATGCACTTCCTCACCCTCTTACACCTTTGTCTACACCCCTCTTCATATCCCGTTGTTTCTCTTCATCCATTTTTACTTCTTCAATATATCCTTTTTGGCATTTCTATTCATACCTTCATCTTCTTTGAACATTCATTCTAGCTTGCAGTAGATTGAAGAAAAACAGAATTATTGCGGATAAAGTCGTGATTTATGATATTTACATTTCACATTTTTTGTCAATTGAACAACAATATGAGAAAATAAGATCATTTGATTGAAACTCTGATAAAGGCTTGTAATGACACTAAAATTTACCATTTTTCCAATGATTGTAGTTGTATTGCTTAGCTGTAATAAGATGTAGTTTCTCAAGGTTAGAACAATGTAAAACAATGATTTCACTATTTTGGATTTAAGTCATATTTCTATCACCTGGGCATAGTCCCATGGAGGGGTTTCAGTGCTATTTTGTTGCAATAGAAGGTCCCTTGAAAATATCTAAAGTCGCTACGGTAAAAATAGTTTTTCCCTAGAAGGTAGGAGCTCTGATATTTGTGGCAATCAGTCCTATTCCTCAAGAGCTTGGGCAGTTACGAACTTAGTCTCACTGTATGTTCCTTTCAACTATACCTTAAATTTAATTTTTCGGTAGGACTGTGTTGATGTTCAAAACATATTGGAAATGGATCATATGCAGGATACTGAAAAACAACAAATTATTAGGGGAAGTGCCATTGCAGTTAGCCAACTGTTTCAGCCTTGCTACATTGTGAGGATTGTTTTTTCCACCTTTTTCTTTGTGAAATTTTGAAAGATATGATTTGCAAATTTAATTCTAAGATGATACTTGTAAATGGCTCTATTTCTTTTACGAAACCTCTCCTACAACAATTTTTCTGGGGACATTCCTGTCATTAAATTTTTTTCAAGGTTTCCTCCAGACATGTGTAGATATAACCAAAACTTTTCTTTGCAGACCAATTCACTTTTTTTTGGCATGTCACATGAATGTTGCATGTAATGCAACTTTTATTTGAGAGTCTTTGTAAGACCTTATGAAAGTATTTCAAGTATGGATATAAAAAATACTAAGGAAATTTTGAAGTTGATTTTCTATTGCGGCTAAGTTTTTTGGCCATCTTAGGAACATTTTGGAGTTTAGTTTGCACACATTTAGAATTATTATAATACTGTGTTTAGATTAGTTGGTGCTGACATTAGGTGTGTTGTTTTGCAGTATGCTCGAACTATCCAAAAGCTAGGGTTTCCTACTCATTTCAAGGTAATACCCCCATGAAGGATTTGATCCGCTTCCATCAACAACATAATCATTTGAAGCGTGCATTTTATTTGACATTTGTTACAATGATAGGATCTAAATGGTGTTGATATGCAGGACTTTAAGATCCGAATATTGTGGGATCCTGTGATGTGAAATTTCCTATAAGATTGGAAGGGCTTGCATATTCACATGGTGTTTTTTCAAGTGTAAGTTGTGTGGGCACTTGTTAGTAAATTTGTCTCTATCTTGATGCTACACACCTGTATTGATGCTACACAACTGTATTGATATTTTATGTTTCCTTCTACAATATGAGCCAGAATTGTTCCCAGGCTTGATTTATCGATGAAACAACCTAAAATTGTTCTTCTCATTTTTGTTTCTGGAAAGATTGTCCTTACGGGAGCAAAGGTGCCTTTACCTCAACTTATTACATCTTTTGGTTCTTGTGTTGTAGTATTTTGTTTTCTCATTCTCATTTTGAAATAAAAACCTGACTTTTAGCTTTTCCTCCACATATGTAGCTACGGGATGAGACATACACAGCCTTTGAGAATATATATCCAGTCTTAACTGAATTTAGGAAGGTCAACAATGGTAAGCTTCTATTATGGCTTTGTTATCGGGAATATGGTCTACGTTATTAGATAGTTTATAAAATCTATGTGAGAATAGTAGAGTGATTGACCAAATACTTTCCTTCTCATCTTCAGACATGCGTCAGGGTTAATCAACACTTCACAACCTAAGAAATTCTTGGACATGGAGAGGGAATCAAAGACAATTTCTGATTAAAATGGTCTAGGGATTAACTATCCATAAGTCCCAGGGACTTACTTTGCATAGAGAAATTGTCAAAATTGGAACCACTGAAAGGAAAGGTCTGACATTCACAACTTTCTCCAAAGTTCCCTCGCTTTCCAATCTGCACATTTCCCCTCCTTTTTCATTCAAAAGATACTAAAAAACAACGTACGTACCAACACTTGGAGCAAGAAGAAAGAATTCAATACTACTATCACTCAACCAAAACAACCTATTGTAAATATTTCCCTCTACATTGATAGCACCTCCACTACTACTTTACTCAACACTTCTTGTATCCAAAACGATAGTGTCGTTCAAGGGGTATCAAATGTATTCATGTTTAGTTCAAATAAAATTCACCACAACAGGCTACCACTCATGATATAAAATATGCAAATGTATAGAGGTCTTCATGTATTCATGTTTAGTTTAGATCTCATGATATAAGATTTGCAAATGTATATGTACGAATTTGTAAAAAAATTGAAATGTGCACATAGATCCTTTCAATGTAATGTTTCATCTATATTCCTACACTACCACTATCAATCAAACCCCTTATCAACATGTTGTCAACAATAGAAAAATCTTTTTCAACAACTCGATGCAACCACCGTCTCAAACATGCTGCAACACTAACACAATTTCCCCCAAATAATTATAAACCACATCAACTACAAAACTGATTAACTATCCAAAGTGGTATCAATTCTATTCATGTTTAGTGCCAAAACAATTGCCCACAAAAGGCTACCACTCATGATATAAAATTTACAAATATTTTGTATTCATGTATTCATGTTTAGTTCAAATAAAATAGTTCACAAATCACTACCACTCATGATATAAGATTTGCAAATGTATATTTACAAATTTGTAACAAATTTGAAATGTAGAGATAGAACCTTTAAATGTAATGCTTCATCTATATTCCTACACTTACAAAATCAATTACACCTCTTATCAACATCAACTACAAAAGTAATAACTATCCCTCTAAATCAAATAACATATACCGTTCGGCGTTCACATTGCCTTGTACACATGCAATTGCTAGTAATATCAGGTAGTTGAGTAGTACAAACTCATAAATCATACACATATTTCTCGCTTGTTCAATGGAATTTTAACTAGTATTTGACACTTTAGTACTAGTAGGTATTCAATGGATTGTTTTTGTATATGGATTTTTTTCTTTCAACACTTAATCCATTGGCATTTATCATTTTACAAAGTTGTTATTTTACTTATTATATTCAAAAATATGAAATACAAAGCAACAAAATTCCAAATAAAGCCAAGCACCAAAGAACGAATGATCATAAAGATTCAAGCTCAAGTGGTGAAGGTTTTCCTGGAGTTCACTCATTTACAGGAGCTTCTTGATCATGGGGTGAGTGTGCCCTGCATTATGAGTTGGATCGCGCCGATCCTCTACCACCGCCACCTCGTGCATCATCGCTTCAATGCCCACCACCCGTAGGACCGCATCGTAAAATCCAAATCACGCAGCTCATTGTTATGCCTCTCCTCGGGCCGCCCTTCACTCTCCATTCTCATTTGGACATGGCCGGAGCCCGCCTCCGAGGGGAAGGGCGTCTGCTAGTTCTCCACGATGGGGCTCTCCATCATCAAGCATGCAGACTATAGCCTAGCTTCCTCCCCGTGGTTGGGGAATTATGGTGCCTTTACATATATAGATGTCGGACCATGATGGCTAAGCAAGTGGATCCTCCCTGGATGAGGCAAATAGTGGGGTGTTTAACCATCCTTGAGATGACCCTTCCCCTCCTCGTGGTGCTGCCGCGACATTTGCTTGATTTCTCGGGTGTGATTTTTCTTCTCTCGCTTTCTCTTGCCCCCTGGGCATTTTGATGTAGCCCATGTGGCATTTTTTGTTGCCTTTTTAGAGTTTTGTTGTTTCCTTCGTGGCATTTTGTGGGACCGTGAATCTTCCAATTGTCCTCTACCGATGTAACTCTCTTTATTTTATATTAATATAGAGACAGCCCAAAAGTAAAATATGAAATACATAAATTATATTGATATAAAAATTATTATATTGATATACAAATTTATTAAAATAAATATATTATATAAAAATTATAATTTTGATATAATTTTTTAAAAATAAATTATATTAATATAAAAATTATTTAAATTAAATTAAAAATCTTTTTTTTCTTTTTATATAATATGTTTTTTTATACTTAATTTAAAGGTCAATATTTTTAAATTTTTTAATGAAATAGTTCCTATATTACCAATTATAACCATCCTCACTAAAAATTTGTTTGGTTATTGTTGGTGCAAAATCACAAAGACTTCCGAATGGCCTTGAGTTTGAAATGGGGGATTTTGTGTGATCGCACAACATTGGAGCATCTCTCAAGTTGTGGACTTGGATCGGAGATGGACCTCCGTGAGAAGGTTGGTTTCTACTTCCTAAAATATTTTCCACAAGCTACTCCAATGCAGGTAGAACCTATCTAATCTTAATGTAACCTTTCCAAGGAGAGAGAGAGAGAGAAAGAGAGCCTACACTAAGTGGTGATACACCAGAAAAGGAAGTGGTGAGATACTCTGTTAAGGGAGGATGAAACAGGGGGAAAAGGAGATGAGGGAGGTCAAATAGAAGTGACACAAACCTAGATCCAAATCCGCCATCGAAACTCCACGAAGCATGACATATTATACCTGCAAACGTGAAATACATGCATAGGAAGCAAACACGAGATGGAGAGGCACAAAGAAACAACAAAACATGAGAAAGGGTTGAAGAACACCACAAAAACATGATTTTATTGCTCTATGAGGTGCACAGACCATTACATGGATGCTCGAAGCATAAAATCTACTTGTCAGTGTAGGAGAAGGCTTACAGCTCAAATGGAGTCGAGAAACAAATTTTACAGAGTTTCCCCACACCTAGAATGTCTCCCCTTCTCAAATGAGAAGTTTTTACAATATATACAACGTCGAGACAAGAGAGAAAGAAGAAAACTCAGACTCTGCTCTGAAAGCTCAACCACCAACCATCAATGCCCCCTACAAATCTGGCTATAATCTATCAATTCTAGTTCCTCATGTATGTTTGATGTGTTGAAGAAGGAAGAACATCATATCAAATCAAATCTGATTTGGTTCTTGAAACAATCGGATCATACATTAATGACATGAAAGATTTTTTCTTGTTTTTTACCCACCTAACCTTGTCAAAATTAAATTTTTAGGCTCCTATGGCGTAGACGAGGTCGAGATCTTTCCAACGGTACCAAATTTGTTGAATTTCAAGCGCTGGATTGAAAGATATGCCCATTTGAATATTTGAATCGAATCTGTACAAAAATGGCAAAAACTAGTTTTGCAAAATGGGTCTGCGGGCCCGAAACTCACTTTACGCCTTTTGCATAAAAAATAAAAAAGTGCAAAAACTCCCCATAGCCCCGCAACCCGAAATTCACTTTTTGGCAAAATTTCCTTCGCGGCCCCGCAAGTCTGAAAATCACTTTTGGCAAAAATTCCTCCATGCCCCCACAAACCCGCTTTCAATGTATGCTTGACACATGTAGAGTTGGCACACATTTAAGAACTGCTTTTTGGATTTTTCCTTTGAAGTTGCGCTGAAGAGACACATGGCTCCTTTCATAGATTTGCTCTATTTCTTTGTGTTTTCGACTAAGTCCCTTTTGTTTAGCAGGCCATATGTCCGACCTTGGACACATGTAGGCTCGGCATGTATTGGGAGACTGCTCCCAGATTTTGCTTTTGAAGTTACGCCGACGAGACACATGGAGACCTCCATTGTTCCTTCTATACTTAGCCAATTTGGGCCTGCTCTGCCCCATTCTTTGACTCGAACCACATGGTGAACCCGTGCTCATTTGAGACTGACCTTTGGGCCGCGCCTTTTGAATTTTCGTCGTTAAGGCACTTGGTGCCCTCCACAAGTCTGTGACTTTTCAAGAGCCGATGAGACCCTCCTTTAAATCATGACTACGTGGCAAACTAACGCTTGTTAGAGACCACTTTTCGAGCTTGACCTTTAGAGATGCGCCATCAGGCACGTGGAAGTTTCCGTTGTCTCTTCCATACTTAGCCGATTTAGGCCCGCTCTACCTTTTGGCTTCTGTTGGACCTCGGGACACGTGGGAGCCTTGCGCTCATTCAAGGACCCACTCTTTGGATTTTACTTGGTGTTGTGTTGATAAGACACGTGGAGGCTTCCGCTATCCTTAGAATTTTTAATGGTCGATTCAACCTTTTGAGGCTCTAACCACGTGGAGGGTCGACTCTTATTTCGAGGCCCTATTTTGGATGTTGTTATCCATATTTTTCCCTAGGCCAAATATTGGATCAGCCACAACCCCGCATGGAAGGAACCTGAGAAAACTCGCTTGAAACTGTAAATGGTTGTAGAGGAACTCGACAAAGAAGGCGGCAGGGCCCAAGAGAGAATAAGGGACCCTGTATAATAGAAATGATTTTGTCGAGCCATTTCCACGTCTTAAATCCATTCTCCAAGTTACAGGTAGACTCAACTATGAGATAGTAGGGTCAGACAAGAAGAGCGATGCCGCAAAGGAACTAGAAACAAGAAGGGGAAGAAACGACGAAGATTCGAAGTCCTCGGGCTCAAAATGGTTCAGGAAAAAGCCCAAAAATGACTAAGTATGGAGGAGACAATGGAAGGAGCCACGTGTCCTAACAGTGCTTCTCCAAATATGAATCCAAAAAGGGGAACACAAACTTGTGTCAGGCTTCCACGTGTCCAAAGCCCCAAAGAAGTTGCGTGGCGTTGAAAATTCTTCAACTAAAAAGAAGGTGCTAGGTGTGTCGACTTGGCAAATTTGGAAAGGAAACCTGGGCGAGAGACTCAAACTTGCGCCTTTCCACCCTCCACATAGCAAATGATCAAAACAGAGTCAAAAGGCGGGCTTCAAAATTAGGCGAGTATAGATGTATCGGCGAGAGAATGCCAAGTGTCAGTGTGGCGCATCTCCAAGAGTTGATCTCAAGGTGGAAACCCAAATGAGCGCGAGCTTGCACGTAGCCCAAAGTCTAAAAAGTAAGAGGGACCGTTGAAAATTCCACAGATCAGCAAAGGTTGTCAAGTGTCTTAATGGCACTAATTCAAGGGTTGAATAGAGAAATTTTTTCCAAACGAGCGCCAGATTGCCGCGTGTCCCAGGGGAAAGTGGGTTGTCGGGGAAAAGTTGGTTCTTTGCCCCTTGTTATCTTAAAAGGGGAAAATTTACAAACGCCCACAACTCCGCCCAAAGGAAAAAGTCAGCGTTTGAGCCCGAGTCAAAGCCAAAGCAGGGAGTCGAGAGGAAAAAGTGAAAATTTGCCTTTCGTTCAAAAGGCACAAAGATAAAGATAGAAGTACATTCCCTAGCCAACCAAAAGGAGCCACATGTCTAGGTAGAGCTTGGTGTCTCTGTGGGAATTTTTTTGAGTTTTGCATTTTTTTGCGCAAAAGGGAAAAAAGACAGATTGCGGACCCATAGACCTGATTTTTGCTCTAATCTAGCTGCCATGTGTCCCATATAAAAAAGGGGACCCATTTTTCAAATTGTTTTCCCGCCCATTTATACGGACTCGATACAAACTTCGAAGGGGCATATCTTTCGACTCAGGGCTCAAAATATTGCGAATCTAACACCATTGGAAAGATCTTGACCTCGCCCATGCCATGGAGGCCTAAAAATTTAATTTTGAGGAGGTTAGGTGAAGAAAATGGAGGAAACGTCTTCAAGATTTCAATGCAGGATCTTCTTGCCTCAACAACCAAATCAGATCTGATCTGTTTCTGCGTTTCCTCTTCCTTCAAGCTTCCAAACCAAGGATTGATGCAAGTAAAGATGGATTTGGGGGCAAATTTTATCAGAAGCATTAACAATAGTGGTTGAGATTTGACCTTGATTTTCCCACTTCTCTCCCTCTCTTTCTTCTCTCTGATCGAATCTATAAATATAGGGGCAAGATTCATTGTAAAGGGTTGGACATTCTTTGTTTTGCAGGCTCCCTTCTCCTTCTAGCAAAGGGATTTGTGGGGTTCATGCCTTCCATTAAAATTGTAATACATTTTTGCCTTTTGGCTATTTTGTAATGAATTGTACCAATCCACAAAGCAATAAAACACGTTTGTGATCGATCTTAGATCCTTTCTTGTCTCTTTTGCTTTCATTTGGTCTCCCATTACAGATTTGGCTATCTGTGCTTATTTATTGTATGCATTTTGTTGGTTTGTGTCTATTGGAAAAATAAGTGTTCATCATTCCTTTGGTGCATCACCTGGTAGTTTAGTTATTTCTTATTCCTTATACTCTTTTATCCATGTCTCCTTGGAAAGTTTTAGATTAGGTATAGAGATAGATCCTCTGCAAATCCTAACGTATGCACCTAAACAGAGGAATAAGGAACCAACCTTCAATCTGGAGAACTTTTCCATTTTTGCAAGGTCCCACACCTTGGGGAAAGTTCAATGTTATGTAATCACACCAAATGACCCTGCCTTAGAAAATCATACCTGTATAACTCATTTGGGGGTGTTGTGATTTTGCACTAACAATTTTGGCATGCCCAGTGGGACTAAGAAATCTCCATCTTATTACAGTAGGAATTGATGTACACTTGCTATGATTCAGGATTTTAAGAACCCTTAAAATTATACATCTGGCGAATCCAAAAGAAACAAATCTACTAGTTTCAAAGAATCCAAGCATGTTCATGAGAAGAATACGATATACACGATCAAGAACTAGAGAAGAGGGACTGTTTGTCTATCTAGACTTATCCCCAAACAAAGGGAGCAAAGGAAGAAGAACCCAGAGGTCTCTATCTCCACAAACAAAGCTTTATCAACACCTCCTCCCCGCCAACCATTCATTCAATCAAGAGGGGTGCTTAGAACAATCAAGATGGCTTAGCCAAATCCTTATGTTAACTTCATTGAAGTAGTCCACTCACCTTGAATGCACAAAATCCAGTTCCTATTGCAACATTAAAGAGTATCCCATATTTCACTGGGGAAAATCAAACTTCTCCTGGTGATCATGTCTAAGATATTGCATATGTCTGTACAATCCACGAGATTAATGAGATGGACATTGCAGTCAAGTGCTCACCTCTTCACTCAAAGGGAAAGCTTCACAATGGTTCAGGAGTCTTGAGGCAGGCTCTATCTAGAATTGGAATCAACTATGCATAGCTCTTCACAACTAGTTTGGAGAGAAAGGTGATAACCTGTCTTTGTTGGAACAACTAACAACGATTAAGAGAGCCCCGAACAAGTAGCTGACAGACTTCAACCTCAGATTCTAACGGACCTGGGATAGAATTCCAATAGCAGTAAAGCCCACTAATGAAGGTGCCTTCTTATAATTTCTTAGGGCTTTAAATTCTGATATTTTTCTGATGATTCAATTAATGGGGACACTACATTACCTCGCACCTATAGCCTTTCCATAGGGGCTAAGAACCATTTGATTCAGGTTGGTAAAATCTCTCCTAGGACATCCATGCCTCTATACCCTGAGTTAGGAATCCCAGATGCTAGCCAAACGCCTACATTAGCACCTATACCCACCCCCAAGAGTCAAAGTTTAGTTGAAGCTTCCACTTCATCATCTAACACCTCTAAGGAACTCTAGGAAGTCATGAAACAACTTCAGAACCTAGGGAATGAGCTAATAACTATCAAAAGACAACAAGCTCAAATTTCTAGGCCATATCAGCCTCAAGCTCGGCTCTCGGGTCAATATCAAGATAGACCCCAAAGATTAGTAGAATAGACCACCATCTTAGAGGCATAAATCGAGCTAGAACTAAGGACAACCCCAAGCTGCTAGACCTTTCAGGTCATATGATTCAAACACAGCTTCAACATCAAGGGCATTGGTTCCAACACATAACAATATGGCACAAGAATATGATTGGTTTTTTCCATGCAATCAAGCACATAACCAATCAATGTGCTTTAATGGTGCTC
Organism: Taxus wallichiana var. yunnanensis; assembly: GCA_018340775.1. NCBI lineage: Eukaryota > Viridiplantae > Streptophyta > Pinopsida > Cupressales > Taxaceae > Taxus > Taxus wallichiana. The sequence continues at coordinate 536,441,749 of CM031241.1, read as the reverse complement.
TAAATTAGGCCTTGATGGTGCAAACCAGTATGGTGCCACAAGAACCTAGCCAAGAGGCGATCAGTAGCAAAGAAGCTCAACAAGGTGGACCTCCAGGAGAGACTATGCTTGTCAATTGGTAGCTGAATACTTTTGTATGGAATGAATCAGTTCCCTTCTCAAGGTGTGGCTGCCAATACCCGGTCCAAAAAGAGGAATATTAGAGAGGACCAACCACTGAACTCAGGTGACCCTCAATCTTCCATCACTCCATAAGGTCTTGGTGCTCAAAGTACAACTCCTAATATGCGTAGAACAATCCAAGCCACCTCCCAAACCTACCATGCATCGGTTGTAACAACCCATGTGTAAGAAAGAAATGTGTCTGCAGGAAGGGGCAACAAAAAGATAGCTCATTCAATATTATTGAGCAAATGAAAAGGACAAGTGTGAACATTTCACTATAGGAGTCACCGGGCCATTCCAGGTAGAGGGATCATTGCAGACTCGCCATGCGAATGGTCAAGTTCAAATCACCCCCCTAACCAGCAAGAGAGAATGCTTGCCAATACAACTCAACCAAGGAGCAAACATGAAGAATGACAAGGTAAGAACCTGAGACCTCCTCCCTTTTATGTCTTGTTAATTATTGGAGACAAATTGGTGCACAATTGTATGATTTATTTTGGGGCTAGTAGTTTTGTGATGCCCAAACAAATAGCTGATCAGTTGGGTCTCCAATATGAATTCATCTCTAGAGGAGTAGTCCAATTAGATGGGACAATAGTGACCACTTGTGGGAATCATCAAGGATCTGAGCCTCACTCTACATGCCTGCCCCAATGTGATTGTTTTGCAAAATGTGTCAATCATAGATTTGCCACCACATTTTTCTTTGTGTCTATCCAGGGACTTCACTGCCAAAATTGGAGGCTACTTGTCTGTTGATTGGTCACATATGCTCTTTAGGACAAGGTATGGGGTGAAGGCCACAATCAAATATAAACCTATTACTGAATATCATATTGAATCCTATGTGCCTAGCCCAATCAATGCCAATTGCTCATCTTTTGATCAAGAAGACCTCTTAAGCTTTTTTGAAGCAAATACCAAGGTGGGATGTATCCCAAACTTGACTCTCGATGATTGGGCCAAAAAATTCATGCTTTTGACCCCTATAAGGAGATGGAAGAATATGAGCTAGGTGTCTACTGCCTACATGAAGAGAATCATCCTCTTCCTGATCTAATTAAGCCAAAATACAAGGATGATAATGAGGTATGGAAATTTTTCTTTGATGGCTCAAGGAGTAGACAAGGAGCTGGAGGAGGAGCCATGATTGTGTCCCCCAGAGGTATGAGATATTATTCAGCCTTCAAATTCCAGTTTTCTTGCTCAAATAATACTGTTGAATATGAGGCTTTAGTCTAAGGTCTTCATTGGGCAAGGAAGTTGGGGATCAAGAACTTGCAAGTGTTTGGTGATAGTGAACTGGTTGCCAATCAAGTCAGAGGACTTAATGCTTGTCAAAAATGACCTGCTCAAGAACTACAAGAGTAGGATATGGGATCTCATGGAGGATTTCGAGGCCTTCAATATTGTGTCCATACCCAAGAAGGAGAATGAAGCTGTTGATAGACTTGCAGCAGTGGGAGCAACGTTTGATGTGGTTGACAACATCAAGAGGGACAAAGAACAACCACATATCCATGTGGTTGTGAGGCCAGCAGTGCCAGATAACAACACATGCTGACAAGTGTTCAAAAATGATCAGCAGATCATTAAATTTTTGCAAGAAGAAGCTGAATTCTCAGTTAGAAACCAAAGCAGACAAGAGCAGCAATACGGGAATCAGATAGTATAGCTGTATATGAACAAGCTTCCCAAAGGCTTAGTGACAATGGAATCTATTTTCAATCCTAGGGATCAATTCGAAAGGAAAAGGATAACATATAGATCAAAGGGAAGATTCGAGATTCAATCCCAAAGAAGAGAAGACAAAACACTTCAAATTGGCAAAGTGGCCACCGAGCAAGAAAGGTATGAATTTATACAACTTTTCCAAGAATTTCTAGATGTGTTTGCTTGGAGTTATGAAGACCTAAGAGGGTTCAATCCAAAGCTAGCACAACACACAATCAAACTAGATCTAGGCCGCTTTCGGCCCATCGTGCAAAAAGTAGAGACCAAATCAACCCACATATTGAGCCTCTCATGAAGAAAGAGCTGAACAAGTTGATAGAGGCAAGTATCATATTTCCAATCAAACACTCAAGTTGGGTTACAAATATGGTCCTAGTCAAAAATAAAAATGGAGAAATTAGGTTGTGTGTTGACTTTATAGATTTAAACAGAGCCTCCCTCAAAGATCACTACCCACTCCCTTCAATGGAGCATATCTTGCAAGTAGTGTTTGGGTCAGAAAGGTTCTCCCTCCTAGATGACTACTCAGGGTATAACTAGATCATGATGAAAGAAGATGATCAATTCAAAACAGCTTTCACCACCAAATGGGGCACCTATGCCTACAGGAAAATGCCATTTGGATTATCCAACGTCGGAGCCACTTTTCAAAGGGAAATGGATATGGTATTTAAAGGACTGATCAAAAAAATAGTAATGATCTATCTGGATGACATTACAGTGTTTTCCAAAAATGCAGCAAACCATCTTTTCCACCTAAGGCAGGTGTTCCAAAGGTGCATAAGTTTTGGGGTGTAATTGAACCCTAAGAAATGTATATTCTTGTCCCATGAATGCAAGCTTCTAGGCCATATTGTATCAAAGAAAGGATTGGAAATTGACCCAGAGAGAGTTCAAGCAATAAAAGCATTGCCATTGCCAAGTTACAAGAAGGATCTTCAAAGCTTCTTGGGAAAAATCAATTTTGTCTGCAGGTTTGTTCCAAACTTTGCTACCCTTGTTAAGCCAATAACGTTGATGTTGAAGAAGAGCTTAGCATTCACGTGGATAGCTAAAGGAAAGCAAGTTTTGAGGCTATCAAAGAAGCCATGTCACAAGCCCCAACTCTTGTGAATCCAAAATTTTCCAAAGACTTCGTACTATATGCCTTTGGTGGCGGTGCATGATTTGATTTTTGCAATCTTGGTTCCAAGAGTAACAGCAGAAAGTACATAATAGCTAATTACTTTCTTCAACCAGAGTCTGGAAGATTATGAGGTGAGGTACTCCTTCATTGAGAAGCAGGTCCTGGCAATGATCATAGGGTTGAAGAAGTTTAAGCATTTGGTTTCAAACAACAAGATCCAACTATTGGTCTCCCATGCGTGAAGTTAAAGAGTTCCTTCTCAACAAGGACCAATGAGAAGCGTGCATGATGGATCACTCATGTCATGGAATATGACATTGAGATTGTAAGCTATGAAAAATACACTACTAGCAAGGAAGTAAAATATCAATAATCATACCTCCTCCTTCGCGTTAAAGTAGCAAACCTCAGAATGGGCTAGGAAACTTGGATTGAGCCCTGATTTTGTGATATGTAGGTGCTTTTCTTCAAGACGGAGCAAGACCTTCCTGCAACAACGATCCTCTTACTTTGCACTAGATGGGAAAAAGGATTATGAGGCTATTTTGGCATTAGGACGAGGCAAAAGGATGTTCTTTGCTCAAAGGATGCAAGAACTTAGATATGGCATGTAAGCTTATTCTCCGTGTGTTTAGAGGGGAGGGGTAAGGTTGTATTTATAACCTGAGGGAGTGATTAGCTTAGATTAATTTAAGTAATCATGGTTTGAAAATGTGGGCAAGATTAAGTGGGGGCCACGAAGAATGGGTGAGGATTTGAATTATATTTTTAATTTATAAGTGGAGGATTTTAGGTGAGTGTGGACCACGAATGGTGGGTGAGGATTTGAATTTGAATTTTTAATTCAATAGTGGAAAAACATGGAGAATAATGACATGTGGTGAGGATTAGATTATTTTTAGATTTTGAAATGGATAATTAATCAAATTATATTTGATTAATTTGAAGTGTATTTTTGTGGGAAATGAGGAAGGGGAATTAATTTATTTAGGATAGATGTGAAATTGGGGTGTCTACATTTGCCCCTCTTTGGAAGGGTACTATGAAAGTAGTGTCCTTTCAAAGAAAGTAGACGGTATGGGGGAATAATTCAATCTACTTTTTAAAAGGTAGAGCGAATGTTTGTTGGAGAGAATAGAAAGTGGTGAGTAATGGATGTTATAGTATCCTCCAAGACAAAAATGTCATGAGAAGATGTGATTATGAATAGATGTGGTGATGCCCCCTCGAGAGGACTGACGAGAATGGAATATACGACAGAACTCTCGAAAAGAAGGGAAATGGATTCGGTGGAGAAGAGGACGATAATGGAGTGGAAGAGACTGGAATGACCGCACAACGCAAATGGAGGAAGGATTCAATCGACCTTGAATGCTAGGTGTGAGGGTGTGTGGGAAAGAGAAAAGGGAATGGATAGGATTGGGGGTTGATTATGAGAAGAGTAAGGGAAATAGGGGAGGGGAACAAAAGGAAGGAAAAAAAGAAGAAATAAGAGAGAGGGATGATAGGGGAAGAAGGGAATGATGAAGGACAAACAAGGCAAAAACAAAAAAGTGACAGAGTAGAGGGTGAAGGGGATAAAAGAGAGAGATGTGCAAAATGAAGGAAGCAACAGAGATAGTAAAGAGGGATGCGTGGAAGTGAAAAAGCAGGAAACGGGAAAGGATAAATAAGAAGGAGAAAACGAGGTGGGAGTAGGGGGTGAAATAGAGGAAAATAGAAAGAGGACGAAAGAAGAAGTAGAACGGAGAAAAAAAAGAAACTATGAGGGGCGAGGAAAGTGTGAAAAAGAGGAGAGAAAGGAAGAGAAACATATACAAAATGAATGAAAAGGTAGGGGTGGTAGAGAAAAGGGGAAGTGGTCAGAAGAAACGTGAAAATTAGGGGAGAGGAAAGGAAGATAGAACGAATACAAGGAGAAGATTGAAGGAATCGTGTCATTGCGAGGAAGACCAAGGCAAAGAATATGGAACAGACCGTATGGAGATGCATGTGGAGAGTGGGATGATAAAAAAGACAGGACAACGCTAAACAACCAGGTTATCGATGGGGATGTAAGGAGGAAACGTGATGGAAAAAGGGGAAGAAGATGATATAGGGGAAGGGAAATAAGACGAGGGGTGGGAGAGAGAAGAGGATAACAAAGAAAATGATGTAGAAGGAAGGGAATACAGAAAGGGGGTAATAAGTGGAAAGGGAACGATAGAAGGAATGTTCAAAGAAGAAAGAGGGGAGGAATGACATCGATTGGAAAAGATATGGAGATGCATGAAATGAGGATACTAGGATGACGGGAAAATAGAAAAAGGATGTATGATGAAGACAGTAAAGATATTGAAGAGGGCAAAGAGGAGATGGAGAGATGGGTAAAAAGCGACAAGAAAGGGTGGGAGTGAGGGAAAAGAATAGGAGAGAAAAGAGAATGGGGGATAGAAGAGGCAATGCCAATGAGGGGACGTTAGGGAAATCCCCTTGACAATGAGTGGTGGGGAAGGGTGAAAGAAAAAATGAAGAAAAAGAGAAAGCGAATGAGGACTGGAAAGGGTAATTCCAACAAAGGGACGTCTGGGAAAACCCGTTGCCCAATGAGTGGTGGGCTTAGAGGAGGGAAGGAATGAAGGGAAACTCTAGAAGGTCCAAGGGAGTGAATGAGGTCGTGCGGAATGTGGATTGATAATTTTTAGGGAAAACCCGTTGACAATTATGAGCGTGGGAAGAGAAGATGATGATGAAAGAAAGAATGATGTTAACAAGAATGACAAATATGTGTGTGGGTAGAAATGTAGGGGGAATGTGAGAAGATGAAGGGGAAGAGTGAAAAAGATGGGAGAGAGGAGTTAGGACTAAGTGAAAGTGAAGAGAGGATGGGGGTGATGAGGATGAACGAGGTGAGGATGAAGAACCAAGACATGAAAAGAGTGGGAAGAAACGGTATGAAGGATGATGGATCAAGAAGGGGAAAATGGGGGAAAAGAATGTGATTGTAGGTGGAAGAAATGAGTTGTATGTTGTAAGAGGATATGTGGAGAAAGGATAATAGTAGGAGGAAAAAGTGGGTAATAGGAGATACCAGGTGGAAGAAGCGATCAACAAAGTGAACTAAGAATGAGGCGAGGGAGAAGTTCACGAGGACAAGTTAAGTGTAGGGATGACCCTGACAAAAGATTGTCATGTGACGGAAGTGGTTAAGTAAGATTGCCATGTGAGAAAACTGGAGATGACAAATGGTCAAGCGAGAAGTGGTGTTTGCATGAGAATCGAAAAGGAGGTGAAAGGATGTGATAATGGGGAATGCCGAGAAAAAAATGAAGGGTGAAGGGTGTGTAGTGATGGGGAAAGGAAAGGAGATAGATCATCCTTAAGAGGGACTCTTAAGTGAGATCGCCATGCGGAGTGAGTGGTTAAGTAAGATTGCCAAGCGAGAGGAGGGTGATAGTGGTGGTAAAAGATGTGATGATGGGGAATGAAGAGGAAATATGGATGGTGAGATTAGAGAGTGATGGGAAAGTGCAAGATGACATGTCATGCTTAAGAGAATCTCTTAAGTAAGATTGTCATATTGTTGGAAAGTTTTCATAGGGTCACCCAACCGACAGCTGGGATGATATGTAAAGAGAAAGACGAAATGATATTGGGGATAGGGGTGGAATGGTAGGGTGAAGAAGATGATCGCAATGAGAGGTGGGAGAAATAAGATGGGGAAATATGATGGGATGGGGAAGGCCACAGGCGGCATCAACCTTAAGTGGAAGTATTAAGTAAGATTGCCATGTGGCTGGAATGGTTAAGTAAGATCGCCAAGCTGAGGAAGAAGAAGGATGATGTTAGAGTTGGTGGGAATAGGGTATGACAAAATGGACTGAAGGGGAACCCTCAAGTGAATTTGCCATACTACGAGAGCGTGTAAGTAGGATGACCAGGCATAAGGTGGATTTGGGGAAGGATGAGAAAAGAGTGAGTGAGGTATGCCTAAGTGGTATATGATATGAGATGAGGTGATAATAAGAAAGAAAGGACACAAAGGAGTGTAACATGAATGGATGAAGGAATATATGCAGTGGAGGGCGGAGAGTGTGAGGGGAATCCTTAATTGGGATGCCCACGTGGTGAGAGTAATGATGCGGGAATGGGAAGTAGAAGAGGTGGAGTTGGAAGATGTGTTTGGTGGTGATGGTTATTTAATGAGAGGGCAGGTGGTGAAGAAGCTTCTACAGCGGGAAGATCTTAGGGAGAGGGTAAACCTCCACTGAGGATTCCATATAGAAGGGGTTATTAAGTAAGATTGTCAAGCGGGAAGAAAACGGGTGAAAGGAAAGAATACCAATGGGTGAGAGGGGACAAGAATGGTGAGAAGGGTAATATGGGTATAAGCGGCGGAGGAGTAAAAATGAGAAGTGAGAATGAATGGATCAAATACATGGTGATCATGGTGGGGGAGAAGGAGCTGCTGGATAGTGAATGCTACTTGAGAAAGATCGTCAAGTAGGATTCGCAAACTGCAACGGTGATCAAGTAGGATTCGCAAACTAGAGAATGCATTAGTATGGGTGAATGGATGGGGTGCAAAGTAAGATGTTGATCATGTAGGAAGATACTCACGTGACGAAAAACATCTTAATTTTAATATAGCACATAACATGATGCATCGTGATATAAAAGATCAGGATGACTAGACTGTAATATGCGTGATAGCATAGACAGGGGCCATCAAAAAGGTTTGATGCCCCAACGATTTATATGCAAATGGAAGAGAGCATAGACAGAGGCCATCAAGAAAGTATGATGCCCCAGTACGACATGCAATCAGATAACATAAGAATATTACAGAGAACACCAGGATACATAAAATCAAGATGCCCCCTGTAATATATCAAGATACAAGAAAGTAATTAATAATTTGCCACTAATAATGCAACACAAGAACCAATAAACATGTCCATAACGTGTCCCATAGTGATGATTGATTAGATGTGCCCCCACAGGGGTATAAGGATTAGGTCGAGTCTCCTCAAACAAGGAAACAATGAGAGCTGGATTTTCCCAAGCGAGGATTCACGCGAGGAGAAGTGGTTTGAAATTGGTAGTCATAAGGTGGTTGGACCATTCGTTTGGGATAATAGTTCAAAGGATGAACTGTGTTGCTTATTGAGTTTTTACGATTTTGTGGATGTTTTTGGTCTTTTGAAAATTTTGCAAATGTTTTTGTATTTTGGATATTTTCTAATGTTTTTGTTTTTGGATTTTTGGATTTTTTTAGATTTTCTAATGTTTTTGAATTTTTGGGATGTTTACACTGTGTTTGGATTTTTGACGATTTTCAAATGTTTTTAGATTTTTGACGATTTTCAAATGTTTTTGGATTTTTACATTGTGATTGACAATTTATGGACCAGAGTGCAGACTTATTTTTGAGAGACGATGTACCGTGTTCCGCATTGTAACTTATGCTCAAAATAACATAAATTCACTTTCCATTGGCATGATATGGTGGTGATGATATGATGAAAATAATTCCAACTCCATTCTTGACTCCACACAACTAGTAAGATGTGTGGGCTCATCACCAAGAATCAAGAAGGACGTAGGAGGTAGATAATGAATATAGAGACAAATGCTAACAACAATCCCTTTGGGAAATTGTGACTCCATTCTTCATAATGGTACTAAACCGGTTTCAAAAATGGCTTTCACTTTATGAGTCACATGCTTTAGACTTAGATGCTTATGTGGCTCATTGATTGATAAGATATGAGGTTAAGGGATAGTTCTCTCTTCACTTAGGCATCTAAATTACGTGTTTGGGGATTCTATAATTTGTAAGCACTGTAAGATTTTGTATTTTTGAAATGACTCCCTATGCCTTGCCCCATGCTACTAGTGAGAAGCAAGGGCTCATCACCAAAGGCAAAATATAGGCGAGTGAATTTCCTTTTTGTTTGTTTTGTTTTGTTTTTTTGTTTTTTTTTTTTTTGAATATTTTGCAATGTTTTTATGCTTGTATGAGAATGACCCTCTACGCTTTGCCCCATGCCACTTGTAAGAGGCAAGGGTTTATCACCGAAGACAAGACGTAGACGAGTAAGGGCACCTTCCTCCATTCCCAGTCTCACACTACCAATAAGAAGTGTGGGCTCAACACCAAAGACTATGAAGGATGAAAGATGTGTCAATGAATTATTCATAAGTTATTGAATTGATGGATTTTTTTACAATAGTGCTTTGTATTTGGGAAGAAATGTCTCCCTCAATCTCAAATTTCCCACACACGACTAGTAGGACGCGAGGTTCAACACCGAAGACTGAGATGGACGACCAAACGAAGTTTAGAGCTTTGTTATGAAAGAGAGAATGTATTTGAAGGGAATATATTACCATCGCAGTTGTCTGGTATGACCATAGAGGAAAGCGACTGAAAATAGAAGAAGTATGACGCTCACAAACTTAATAGGATTTATATTAGCACTTGTCTCATGATGATAAATATGAAGATGTGATTTTGATAAAGAAAATATCTGCCAATGGAAATGAATGAATTTAAATTATTCGAAATAAGTAAGACAAAAGGAACAATGTACACGTTGTATCCTGGAATAGTGAACATCTTAAGGATAAAATTTCTTTAAATGAACTGCATTCATTGGTTCATCCAAATCTTGACCATCTTCAGTGGCCAATTTATAGGCTCCAGAGCCAAATTTAGCTATGATTACATAGGGTCCTAACCAATTAGGCTCAAATTTTCCTTGTTTTTCTCGTTCTTTAGTGGTATTCTTTTGATTTTCTTTTAAAACGAGGTCACCAATTTCGAATTCTTGGGGTCTTACCTTTTTATGATAACTGCGTTGCAGTCGGTTTTGATAGACTTGAAGATGATTGAGAGCATTAAGTCGTTTTTCATCGAGAAGCTCAAGCTCTTGAAGCCGTGACTGTCGGTATTCATCCTCATTAATTACATCTTTAAGGGAGATCCTCAAGGATGGGAGTTCTATCTCAATAGGTAAAATGGCTTCACAACCATAAACAAGGGAAAATGGGGTGGCTCCGGTAGGCATGCGGTAAGATGTACGGTAAGCCCAAAGAGCGGGGTAAATTTGAGTATGCCAATTACGTCCATGGGTGTTGACAATCTTTTCCATGATGGATTTTAAGGTCTTATTGGTTGCTTCCGCTTGACCGTTGCCCTGAGGGTAGTATGGAGTGGACCATTTAAGTTTGATGTGAAAACGTTTGGCTAGGTCTTTTACATCCTGATTTTTAAATGATTTACCATTATCTGCAACCAGAGCGGATGGAATACCAAATCGACATATGAGATTATTGAAAATAAATTTCGATATTTGGCTACCGGTAACATAAGTGAGAGGCATAGCCTCTACCCATTTAGTGAAGTAATCGGTAGCGGTAATGATGAACTTATGTCCATCGGAAGATGTTGGTCTGATTTTACCAATGAGGTCAAGTCCCCATTGAGAGAAGGGCCATGGTGTGGTTATCGATTGTAATGCCTGGGAAGGTGCGTGGATAAGATTTCCATGCTTTTGACATGCTTGACAACGTTTGACAAAATGACATGTGTCACTTTCCATGGTGGGCCAATAATATCCAACTCGCAGGATTTTCTTGGCTAAGGCGATACCATTCATGTGTGCTCCACAGATACTAGAATGGACTTCAGCTAAGACACTCGAGGATTCTTCCTGATTAAGACATCGGAGCAGGGTGCCATCATATCCTCGTTTATAAAGAGTTTCTGCTAAAATGGTGTAACGAGAAGCACGTTGTGCTAAAGCACGTTTATGCATTGGTTTCATGTCGGCAGGAAACATTTTATCATGAATGAAGGTATAAAGATCGTGGTACCAAGGGTTATTCGGACCCACGATCTCACATACCATAGTGTTTTCAGGAAGATCATAGGCAGGCATTAAGAGATGTTCAACGAGAAAATGTGCCTGGGGTTGACTAGATGCGATTTCTAATAGGGATCCGATGGTTGCCATAGCATCGGCAGATTTATTACGAATTCTGGGAATTTGATCAAAGCTAATTAATCGAAAATAGCTTCGAAGACTATCCACCATGCGTTTATATGGGATAATTTTTTCATCCTTGACCTGGTATTCATCAGTAACTTGCTTGATGATAAGTAAAGAATCACCAAATACAATTACTCGTAAGATTCCAAGATATAGCCGCTTTAATCTGCGATGAGAGCTTCATATTCTGCGATATTGTTGGTACATGGGAATGCTAAGTGAAATGATTTGGGGATAACATGTCCGCTAGGTGTGATAAGCAAAATACCAGCCCCTGAGCCATGGAGATTACAAGATCCATAAAAATAGAGTCCAAGTGGAGCGATGTCTATGTGTAAAATATCTTCATCCGAAAAGAGAATCAAGTGGTTCGTGTCGGTGAAGGGGTGCCTCGGCAAGTTGGTCGGCAAGGGCTTGTCCTTTAATTACTTTTTGCGAACAAATTCGACATCAAATTCACTAAGTAATATGACCCAACTAGACATTCTTCCCGTGAGAATGGGTCTAGACAACAAATACTTGAGAGGATCAATTTTGGCAATCAACTTAGTTGTGTGATTAAGCAAGTAATGACGTAACTTATGGAATGCAAAGGCGACCGCTAAGCATACTTTTTCGATTTGGGAATAACGTATTTCGTGCTCAATAAGTGTTCGACTAAGGTAATATACAGCCTGTTCTTTTCCTTGATCGTTATGTTGTGCTAGTAGAGCTCCTATGGCATGTTCAGTGGCAGATGTATAAAGCAACATAGGTTTATCGGCAACCGGTGACATAAGAACAGTGGACTAGAGAGGTATTCTTTTAACTTAGCAAAAGAGTCTTGGCAATCATGGTTCCAGTGAAAGTGTGCATCTTTCTTGAGCAACTGATTAAAGTGATGGCACTTGTCAGCCAACTGTGATATGAAACGTCGAATAGATTGTATCTTTCCCTGAAGATTGCGTAATTGTTTTAGGTTTTGAGGAGGAGGCATTTCCATAATGGCTTTGACTTTGGCAGGATCCACTTCTATGCCTCTTCGTGAGACAATAAACCCTAATAATTTACCAGAGGTTACTCCAAACACACATTTCTTTGGGTTAAGACGAACCTTATACTCACGTAATCTATCGAAAATGCATCTCAACACACTTGGATGCCCTATTCGTGTTTTAGATTTTGCTAATATATCATCAACATAATCTTCCATGATATCATGTAACATGTCATGGAAGATAACAGTCATTGCTCGTTGATAGGTGGCACCAGCATTTTTCAAGCCAAAAGGCATGACCTTATAACAGAAGGTGCCCCATGGTGTAGTAAATGTTGTTTTATGTTGATCTCCTTCAGCAATACGTATTTGATTGTAACCAGAGAATCCATCCATTAAGGAGAGCATTTCATGGCCTGCCGTAGAATCAACAATCATGTCTATATTTGGCAAGGGAAAGTCATCTTTGGGACAAGCCTTGTTGATGTCACGGAAGTCTGTGCATATTCTGATGCCAGGAGTTTTCTTGGCAACGGAACTATGTTAGATATCCATGCCGAATAATCAATAGGTTTGATAAAGTCAGCTTCCAAAAGTTTCTCGAGTTCGGCTTTGACAAGCAATGCAACTTGGGGATGCATTTTACGTAGTTTTTGCTTTACAGGTTTTGCATCCGGATGTACCACAAGATGGTGTACTACAAGAGATGGGTCCAGGCCTGGCATGTCCTTATATGTCCATGCAAATATATCTTGGAATTCAATAAGGAGTGTTGTGAATTCCATGCATTCTTGGTCAGACAGTACTAATGCTAAGTTGTAACATTTTGGTTGTTCGGTGGTGCCAATGTTTATGTCTTTTGTTTCTTCTACAAGCATTTTAGATGTATCCTTTTAGAGAATGATGCTAATGGTTGATGTAGGTCATCAGTGTCGGGTGTTTGTTGGAATTTTTTGACATGTTTATTGGATAAGGTGGTGGTGAGGTTTTGACTATGGGAAATCCTCTGTTTGCGCTTTTGATCCAAATTTTCTGACGGTGAAGGATCTGAATATTTTATCTCTTCGCCAAAATAGGCCGATTCATTTAGATTGATTTCAAATCCTTTTCTATGGTCTGAAGTAGGTATTTGGTCGCGAGTTCCAAGGAATTCTTCGATGGCTTCATCATTTTGGAACATGTCCATGGCTGCATGATGTGGTTGGCCATGGTCTATGAGACTCGGATGTGTAGGCTCAAAATTGATGACATTAATAGAGAAATGTTCAAAGGCAAGATGTGTTTCAGCGAGGTCCTCAAAAAGACTACATGGAGACCTAATGTCATTATCAGAACTGGTGTCATCATTGTCACTCGAAATTATTATGGGAGCGACATCAAACACCTTGAAACCTAGACCATGTTTACCGTGATGTTGTGTGCAATTTATAGGGTCTAAACGACCTTGTTCATTTGGGCCGAGTCCTTTACCCTGCCATCGCATGTTTTTCATTATTCGGTGAGCTTTGGTAAATTGAGGGGACTCATAACATGGAGCAAAGTCGTCATTATATAACCAAGATCCTGAAGAACTTGGAATATGTTCGTTGTCAAGATGACCAAACTTTTTCCAAACTGACTGACCCATTTGGTAATTGGGATGGATTCTCAGATGTGGAGCGTTAGGTTTGCCATAGCTATGTGGGGATTTGGTGATATAAAAAGAGTCTGCCATCTTTTGAAATTGATATTCACCGCATCCCGTGTCAATGATTTTAAATGTGTGAGATGGGGGACCAATAGGTACCTCATGTGGTGGGGAAGTTAGTTTGGTAGTCTTAAAAGATGAAGAGAATGGGTTATAAGAAGAAGGGGGTGGATTGAAGGATGAAGGTTGGTTATTCACAGGAGGAGGTATCTTAATAGAGGAGGTGTGGTTGGATGAAGAAGATTGGCTAGGTGAAGAAGAAGATGGTGTGGTGGAAGAATAATTGTTGCTGGAAGAAGAAGCTTGATTAGTGGAAGAAGATGATTGATTAGTGGGAGGAGGACTGGTGGAAGGTGGTTGACTAGCGGATGATAATGGATTGGAAAATGTGTTTTGGTTATGAGATGATGGTTTCGGATTATTGTTAGGGAGTGTATCAGGATCAATGCGTGTTTCATTAGGGATTATCCGAGGTGGAGCGTATTTATCTGTGGATGGACAATAGTGATCATGTCGATACCGTCCTTCGAGGAATCTACAATACTCAAAAGGTTGGGGATCTGCACGTAATGTAAATTCCTTGTCCAAATGAGGAAACTTAATGCATTGGTGGAATGTTGATGGGACGGCTTTCATGGCATGAATCCATGGTCGGCCGACAAGAATGTTATAGGAAACTTCTACATCTACCACATGACAAATCGTGTCTAAGGTGATGGGTCCAACTTGGAGAGGCAACGTGATTGTGCCTTCAGACTTTCTTTCACTATTATCATACCCACGAATGGTTATGATATTGTTTTGCAAATCATTTTCAGTGTAACCTAGACAACGTAAAAGTTTCATGGAACAAATATTTAATGTTGATCCGTTGTCGATTAAGACGCGCTTGATTTTACGATGAGTTACATAACCCTCGACGTATAAAGAATGATTATTAGCGATATTGGGATTAAGCATGTCATCGGGACCAAAAGATAAAATAGGATTGGGGACTGTAAGATGTGCAATTAAAGCCTGGAATTGTTGTGAATTGATGTCCTCAGGGACACGAGCATTATTCAATGTTTGCATAAGGATGCGTTGTAGTGCGGGAGAAGAATTAAGTAGTTCCATGATTGAAATTTGTGCGGGAGTCTTCTCTAATTGTTTGACAATATTAAATGACGGCGTAGGTTGTGGAGAGGAATTGGCGGCGGAATTAGATGGTGGATTAGGAGGTGATGCCGGGGACGAAGTGGCAGATTTTTTTGTTGTAGGGACCCATATTTTTTTCTGTCTAGTGGTGATCGCAGCGATCGATTCCCGATCTTTATAGCTGCCTAAGTCTTGGTCATAATCTATGGTCGAGATGACCGAGTCATACTCGACATTTCTTGATGATCACCCTTATCTTTTGAATTGTTATCATGGTTAGGGAATGGATTTTTGAACATGTGAAGTTTTTCATTAGGTGTTTTTGTCTCAGAAGTATTTTCAACTTCTATGTCTCCACGTTCAATCAGGTCTTGGACGTAATGGCGGAGTTGCATGCATCGATCTGTGGAGTGCCCTTTTATGCGATGGTAATCACAATATTCGTTGTCTTTATACCAATTTGGTTTAGGTTGTCCTTCTTCGAAGGGTCTGACAATGGGATATGTAATCATATTAGCATTTTCCAAATGACGAAAGACACTAGATAGACTTTCTCCCAGAGGAGTGAACTCTCTTCGTCGATCCCGAGAAGGAACTTCCTTTCTAGGGATAATGATTGGTTGTTTAGATTTTAACGTGGTGGTGGGATGGTTTTGGACATTTCGGACATGGCGGGAATCAGTAACACCATCGTTGATGATATTTCGATTCCGGTTAAAGAATTTAGATTTGTCCTGGTTTGGAGGAGTGTCTCGATAAGGTTGGTCTCTAAAGGGTGCTTTAAGTAAGCCCTTAGAAATGAGGGCTTTTTCGATTTGTGTCCCCTTTTCGATGACTTCTTCAAAACTATTCAGACAATGCATTTGCATGTGGAATGATAATTCGGCATTGAGATTAGGGACAAAAATGCTAACTAGTTGTTTCTCAGGTACTGAGCAGGGAAATCGGCTTGCAATTCCGCGCCATCGTTGTAAAAAGGAAGCAAAATTTTCGTTTGGCCTTTGCCTAGTGTTGCAGAGATCAAGCATGGTTATTTCTGAGTCTAGGTTATAAGAAAAATGTTTGACAAATTTCTCCGATAAGTCTGCAAATGTCGTGACCGACCCTTTGGGTAGATGGAAAAACCAGTCTAAAGCTTGTCCTCCTAAACTTTGGGGGAATAATCGTAAAAGGTACGTGTCTCGATAGGTAACTTCCTGACATTGCATGTAAAATTCCTTGACATGTTCACGGGGTCACCTTTGCTTTTGTATTTATCAAACTTAGGGATTTCAAAGGATGGCGGAAATGGTAATCGTGATATCTCTGTATCAAATGGATAAGGACACAATTCTTCAAAGTTGAATTGTTTCGATTGTTTTTGCAGTCCCTGAATGGTGTCTTTCATAAGTTTCCATTCTTGTGCAAATGGAGAAGCGGGGACGGTTTATCAAACATGTCGTGAGTATTAGAATCTAGATTGAGGTCTTTTAATCTTTCAGCTCTAGTCGTTGTTTCCTCAAGTTTCTTTGTTAAATCTTGGATTTTAGTGAATAATTCTTCGGCCGAAGAACCATTTGGATTGTTTGGTATTTCATTGTGATAACTGGATTCACCATTGTCGATGAGTTTGTTTAAATTTTCGGTCCCGAAGTCAGGGGGTAGTTTTGCCCCCATGGCTAGGATGCGTAACAGATATTCATTTTTGTTTTGTTCTATCACCCTATTGACTTGTTCTTGTTCTTCAGTGGTGAGTTCTGGTTGTGCGACTTCTTCGTCGTCATTTTCATGATTGTGACTGCGAGTGAATACCATGATGACTTTGATTACTTTGGATTTATCGTGAATAAGCTTGTGATGACTGATAAGGAGAGTAACTCAAACAAGTTATCTCAATATGATGATGATGTAACTCGAGACGAGTTATTAGACGATTTGTTGCACGTTGTGTAGATTTGACTTAAACAAGCTCTGGACTATTGACGGGGAGAGTAACCTGAATAGGTTAATCACGATATGGTTGTGAAAGGATTTGTGTTGGCTATGATTTGGATAAATGCGATGGTGGACAGAATAATGAGTGAACTCAAACAAGTCACCCAATATTAGTTTGATATAGTTGGAAACAAGCTATGAAGGATGTTTTGACAATTGACAATATGGGGAGTGAATGCTAGTCACTCAATATCAGTTGGATATAGCCGAAGATAAGCTATGACAAATGTATTGTTGGATGAGGTAAGCTAATGAAATTGGTGTGATGGTTTGGTCTGTGTTTTTGGATTGTTTGGATGTTTTCGCTTGGTATTGAATTGGTCAAGAACTAATTTTTTTGTGGAACACAACTAGGGTCTGAACTTTTACAATGAACACATTGATATCAGCCAAGTTTTATGATAAAAAAATGCTAAACTATTGTGTTTTCAAACAGCAAGCAATCATGTGGATTCAATTGTTTTGGCTTATGAGGTAACTTCTTCAGGAATGATCATTGTTTCATGCAATCATACAAGTATGCTGTGAAATGGTGGATGCAGGCTCTTATTACTCCAAGAAGATGCGTCCTCCGATATACCCTAGTCCTGATATACCTAATTATGCGACGGGGACAAATTGTACGGGAACCCTTAGAGCACCTCGGAGGAGACTTACCAATTCTTACTTGCACTGCTTTGGAGTGAATCACCACGTCCGCAATGTGTTTTGTGAAAAGTCGGAAGGTGATGGAGGGATGAATGTGTATGGTGTCCTTATAACTCCTCGAAGATTTACAGGGACGATGCCCAAGCTTCGTTATTATACTATTTAGGCATGACTCGCATGCGCTGCACAACAAAGATTACACCGTAAGTGAAGAGCACGGCGAGGTAAATACCGACCACCGTGATGAGACTAGGTCTCAAAGTGCAATGCAGATGTAAATGCTTTGTTGGTGCGTGGTAGTCAAGTCCACGTCCATCGGTGTAGCTTTGGTGGTAATGAAATCCACCTCGCTCTACGTCTTAAAACAATATGATGAAGTGATTAAACGCAGGTCTTTCCAACTTGAAATAAATCACTAGCGAGAAAATAATTGCGTGCACTGAGCGTACTTTTTTTTTTTTTTGTTTCAGCAATTATCTTTGAATGGTGGTATTTTTGCGGGATTTTGTTGTTTTTGTTTTTGTTTTTGTTTTTGACAATATTCCAAAGAATGCGGTTCTCAGAAAAACAAATTAGTAGTTATCCCGCAAATGAAATGTTAGAAAAGTGATCGTGGTTGTTTTTATTTTCTAGATCGCTCAAAGGCGCAGGAAAAGAGCATACACAACCAACGACCAAAAAAATATTAAGAATATGACAAAGGAAAATAATTATTAAAATGACAGTTGAAAAACAAAGCTAGAGGATCCTGCAATGTTAGAACAAGAAACTAAAAAATTGTGACCGTTTCTGATTTTCTAGATCGCTTGAAGGCGCAAGAAAAGAGCATACGCGGATACAATTGAAATAGTTTTTTTTTTTTAAATATTAATAATTATTGCAATTAATCATGATTGCGAAATAGCGATAATGATTATTTTCACAAAAAATAAAAATGATGAAAGAAGAGGGTGAAAACGTTACCTAGAAGTGTTTTCGTGGAAAATTTAAATGTAAGGCAAAAAATTAAAAATAAAAATTAGTTTCTAGAGCTCGAGTGGCCTCACGTTTCTGATTTCCAAGATCACTTTTGAAGTGTGAGGAAAGAGCATACGTGTGAGGATGTTTCGTGAAATAAAAATTAAAAAATTAAAAAATAAAATAAATAAAACTATAATTTTGTTGTTTTTTTTGTTAAAAAGACAGGTGCTAGAAGAAATGAAACCAAATTTTTGGGTATGTCTAAATCTAAAAATTATTTTTGCATTGCATAAATCTTTTCAATACCTTTCCGTTAAAAAAATGAAGTCATTCCGAGTTCGGGAGCAAAAGTTATGGCTTCCTAAGATGGGCTACGAGAACGCTGAATGAAAATTTTAAACGTGAGAAAAACGTCCCGAGCTTTTTATTTTTATTTTCTCACTTCTATACTTCACCCGAGAAGCTAAAATTTTGACAAAGAAGGTTAAAAAATAACAATAATCGAAAGAAAGAGTTAGATCGTAAAATGATTGACTAAAATAAAAGAAAGAAAATAAAATAAAATAAATGATTAACTTCCTACAAAGTAGTTATTTTTAAGAAAAGGAAATAAATAAATATATTTTTCCGGATTAGTTGTCCCATGACACTAATATGATAAACTAATGATTAGTGCTTATGTTTGTATAGATTACGAGTGAATAGCAAAATCAGAACTACTAAACACTAAGCACCGAGGAGATCAAAGACAGGATGAGCTGCATAGTTTCATTGTTGCTATAACCTGCAGATACACCACAAGACACCACACAACAAAAACACTACCCAAAGCGTGAAGGTTAACCAAAGAAGACCATAAGGAACAGAAAAGGAAATAATAATGAACAATAATAAACAAAGAACAGATAAAACCACTAATTGGGAAATTAATGGTAATAGATCGAAAGAAACCGGGCGTGCCAGAATGTAAACTAGGAAAAATACACTACTAACAAGGAAGTAAAATATCAATAATCATACCTCCTCCTTCGCGTTCCGTAGAAAACCTCGGAATGGGCTAGGAAACTTGGATTGAGCCCTGATTTTGTGATATGTAGGTGCTTTTCTTCAAGACGGAGCAAGACCTTCCTGCAACAACGATCCTCTTACTTTGCACTAGATGGGAAAAAGGATTATGAGGCTATTTTGGCATTAGGACGAGGCAAAAGGATGTTCTTTGCTCAAAGGATGCAAGAACTTAGATATGGCATGCAAGCTTATTCTCCGTGTGTTTAGAGGGGAGGGGTAAGGTTGTATTTATAGCCTGAGGGAGTGATTAGCTTAGATTAATTTAAGTAATCATGGTTTGAAAATGTGGGCAAGATTAAGTGGGGGCCACAAAGAATGGGTGAGGATTTGAATTATATTTTTAATTTATAAGTGGAGGATTTTAGGTGAGTGGGGACCACGAATGGTGGGTGAGGATTTGAATTTGAATTTTTAATTCAATAGTGGAAAAACATGGAGAATAATGACATGTGGTGAGGATTAGATTATTTTTAGATTTTGAAATTGATAATTAATCAAATTATATTTGATTAATTCAAGTGTATTTTGTGGGAAATGAGGAAGGGGAATTAATTTATTTAGGATAGATGTGAAATTGGGGTGTCTACAGAGATCAAGGGCACCAAGCTGGTCCATGGGAAGGGTTTGTGTGAGCAACTAGCCTCGTGTCAACAAGATGAAACAAACAACGAAAGGGAGGTTGTTTTGTTCTATAAGATGATCAAGAAGAATGGAGAGATGATGTACTTGCTCCTTGTTGAACCCAATACATGGTGCACTTCCTTAAAATGTAGACATGTGTCCTCATGGGATGAGTAAAACAAAAAGGAGACATTTCAACTTTCGAGACCATCCCATATGTTCTTATTGATGGTGTCTTATTCAAAAGAGACATCAATGGCATTCTACTAAGATGCATTGGGACATATCAAATGGAGAGAGTGCTACAAGAATTCCATTTTGAAGTAGTTGGAGGCCATTTTTCTCTAAGAGTGACAAAGAATCAAAATCATGAAAGAAGGATATTATTGGCCTAGAGTGTTTAGTGATCGCTACGCATGGATCAAAAAGGTGCAAGAATTATGCATTCTTGAAAGTCAAGGAAAGGATAACAACACTTCCATTGCACCCAATCTCAGTTGACCAACCTTTCATGCAATGGGAATGGACTTCATTGGATTCATCAATCCAAATTCCAGCCAAGGCCACAAATGGATTCTGACAGTGACAGATTATTTCACCAAGTGGACCGAGGCAGTGGCACTCAAGGAAGCCAATGAGTCTAGTATCCTAGATTTCTATGAAGGGATAGTGGCCAGATTTGGAGTGCTAACCACCATCATATCAAAAATGCATTAGCATTCATAGGTTCTAAGATCACAGGATGGGATGTCAAGAATGGGACTTATTTGAGCACTTCATCAAACTATTACCCTCAAGGTAATGGCCAGGATGAGTCCACAAACAAGAACCTGCTAAGGATCATCAGAAGAACTCTTGATGAGAATCAGAGGACCTGACACACAAAACTCAAAATGGCCTTATGGGCTGATAGAATAACACCCATGAGATCTACAGGTAGCTCTCCTTTCAAGCTTGTTTATGGGAAAGAGGCAATGTTGCCTATATCACTTGATTTGCCAACATTGGAGCTCGTGAAACAACTAGAGATGTTTGAATTTGGACCAATGGAAGCCAAGTTTACAGAGCTGATAGAATTAGAAGAAGCCAGAGAACAAGCACTCCAAGGAATAGAAAAGAATCAGGCCTCAACCAAGAAATGCTTTGAGAAGAAGGCAAAAGCAAGGACCTTCCAGGAAGGAGACATGGTTTTGAAATGGGATGCAGATCGAGTGAAACCAGGAAGGCATTCCAAGTTTGATGCTATTTGGAGTGGCCCCTACATGGTCACAAAATGTAAGAGTAGAAATGTGTTCCAATTGTCTACATTGGAGGGTGAAGAGTTGCAGATTCCAGTGAATGGAATCTATCTTAAGCACTGCTACTAAAAGGGAAGTCTCACCCTGTATATATTAGCTTAGTCTCTCTTTCCTCTAAGTGCTTGTGCACATCGCATTGCTATAGTTTAGGTTGTTTTTCTCCTAAGTGCTTTGCACACTCTGCATGTTCCATTTGGGGCATGTATGATTTCAAATTTTGTATATAGTGTGGTGCTATTTTGTGGCTCTTATGCGAGTCCATTCGAAAAGCAAATGAAGCCACAGGTCAAAACAATTTTCCACTCTCAGAAACCTTCATTTCAAAGATTTCTTATGAAAATTGAGAGTGCAAACATCCGGGCTCGTGAATCAGAGGCAAAATTAGTACCAGACCGTCTTTCTCGACTCCATGCCCAACGGATACAACAAGGCAATTGGTCTTTTCATCTAGCAGGTAGATACCCCTATGAGTCACCAAATTGTTATCCATATTTCACCCCGCCCAAATATTGGATCAGCCACGACCTCGCATAGAAGGAACCTGAGAAAAATCACTCAAAACTATAAATGGTTGCAGAGGAACTCGAAAAATGAGGGGGGTAGGGGCCAAGAGAGACTAAGGGACCCTGTACAATAGAAACGAATCTGTCGGGTCATTTCCACATCTTAAATCCATTCTCCAAGTTACAGGTAGACTCAACTATGAGATAACAAGGTTAGACAAGAAGGGGTGATGCCGTAGAGGAACCAAAAACAAGAAAGGGAAGAAACAGTGAAGATCCGAAGTCCTCGGGCTCGAAATGGTTTAGGAAAAGCCCAAAAATGACTAAGTATGGAGGAGGCAACGGAAGGAGCCACGTGTCCTAACGGTGCTTCTCCAAAGGTGAATCCAAAAAGGGGAACCCAAACTTGTGCCAGCTTCCACGTGTCTAGAGCCCCAAAGAAGTTGTGGGGCATTGAAAAGTCTTCAACTAAAAAGAAGGTGTCAGGTGTCAACTTGGCGTAAATTTGAAAAGGAAGCCCAAGGCGGAGACTCAAACTTGCGCCAACCCTCCACGTAGCAAATGGTCAAAACAGAGTCAAAAGGCAGGCTTCAAAATTGGCTAAGTATAGATGTATCAGTGGAGAATGCCAAGTGTCAGTGTGGCGCATCTCCAAGAGTTGATCTCAAGGCGAAACCCAAATGAGCACGAGCTCGCCACATAGCCCAAAGTCTAAAAAGTAAGAGGGACCATTGAAAATTCCACAGATCGGCAAAGGCTGCCAAGTGTCTTAATGGCATTGATTCAAGGGTTGAATAGAGAAAAAGTTTCCAAACAAACGCCGGACTATCGCATGTCCCGGGGAAAGCGGGCCATCAGGGGAAAAGTTGGTTCTTTGCCCCTTGTTATCTTAAAAGGGGTAAAATTTGCAAATGGCCCACAACTCCGCCCAAAGGAAAAAGTCAGCGTTTGAGCCCGAGTCAAAGCCAAAGCGGGGAGTTGGAGGAAAAAGTGAAAATTGTCTTTCATTCAAAAGGCACAAAGATAAAGATAGAAGTGCATTCCCTAGTGAACCAAAATGAGCCATATGTCTAGGCGGAGCTTTAGGACTACGTGAGTTTTTTTGAGTTTTGCATTTTTTGCACAAAAAGGAAAAATGACAGATTGCGGACCCATAGACCCGATTTTTTCTCTAATTTGGCTGCCATGTATCCCATATAAAAAAGGGTACCCATTTTTAAAATTGTTTTCCCGCCCATTTATACAAAATCGATACAAACTTCAAAGGGGCATATCTTTCGACTCGGGGCTCGAAATATTGTGAATCTGACACCATTGGAAAGATCTCGACCTCGCCCACACCATGGAGGCCTGAAACTTTAATTTTGAGGAGGTTAGGTGAAGAAAATGGAGAAAAGTCTTCAAGATTTCAATGCAGGATCTTCTTACCTCAACAACCAGATCAGATCTGATCTGTTTCGTCATTTCCTCTTCCTTCAAGGTGCCGAACCAAGGATTGATGTAGTAAAGACAAATTTGGGGGCAGATTTTATCAGAAGCATTAATAGCAGTGGTTGAGCTTTGACCTACTTTTCCCACTTCTCTCCCTCTCTTTCTTCTCTCTGATCGAATCTATAAATACGGGGGCAAGATTCATTGTAAAGGGTTGGACATTCTTTGTTTTGCAAGCTCCCTTCTCCTTCTAAAGAAAGGGATTTGTGGGGTTTAAGCCTTCCATTAAAATTGTAATACGTTTTTGCCTTTTGGCTATTTTGTAATGAACTGTACCAATCCACAGAGCAATAAAACACATTTGTGATCGATCTTAGATCCTTTCTTGTCTCTTTTTCTTTCATTTGGTCTCCCATTACAGATCTGGCTATCTGTGCTTGTTTATTGTATGCATTTTGTTTGTTTGTGTCTATTATAAAAATAAGGGTTCATCGTTCCTTTAGTGCATCACCTGATAGTTTAGTTATTTCTTATTCCTTATACTCTTTTATCCATGTCTCCTTGCAAGTTTTAGATTAGGTATAGAGATAGATCCTTTGCAAATCCTAATGTATGCACCTAAATAGAGGAATAAGGAACCAACCTTCAATCTAGAGAACTTTTCCATTTTTGCAAGGTCCCACACCTTGAGAAAGTTCAATGTTATGAAATCATACCAAATGACCCTGCCTTAGAAAAGCATATATGTATAACTCATTTAGGGGTCTTTGTGATTTCACACTAACAGATGCACCTTTGGAATTGTGTCGGGATGACATGTGGCACCTTCCATGAGTTTGTTCATACTTGGGCAATTTGAGTCTCGAGTTGAATCATATGCGAAGTCCCAAAACTTTGAGTCTTTCCTTGTCTTCTACACTTTGAGCCTCTGGAATCTTTTGACGCCACTGGCCTCCCTCATTGTCGAGCTCACCTGCCCCTCAAATTTGGAATCAAAATTGGGCTCACAAGACTGAACCGACCCTTCGATTATCTCCTGTGCAAGGTCGTGTTTGATCAATTTTTCCAGAGGGGAAAAATTGAGATAACATTGAAATTCATGGGGACATCTACCTGCTAGATGAATAGACTAGTTACCTTCTTGCATCCATTGGGCATGGAGTCATAATTGATAGCCTGATACTGATCTTCCCCTGAAATGAGAGCCCGACTACTTGCACTTGGTGACCCTGAACCTGGACTCCATCGAAATCTTATTTTAGTTTCTCTGTATTTGGATCCTTTGAAATTAGCAATCACATGCAACTACGAGTCTCTCTTCCATGAATACCGAAGGGCCCGACCTTTATACCTCCATAGCAATATAAAACAAAACCTATATAGAAATATTAAATCATACATGCCTCAAATGAGACATGCAGAGTGTGCAAAAGCACTTCTTCTATTGAAAGAAAAATCTACTCCTACTCCTACACTAACTAGAGAGAATGGGGACTCAAACAAATCCTGCAATTTGGAAAAAGGAGAAATAGCTTCCCTTTCTCAAAGGGGCAGCCATGTAAATGATTTGACACTTTGAATATGACAACCTATATGAGTGAAAATTTGAATATAAGTCGATCCTCCACCCATATCATCAAGGTGTCAAATTTGAAACAAGACAAATGCCTCTTTTAGTTGCTCTTCATTTGGATTAAAGAGGTATTGCAGCTGATCCTTGGTACTTTGGAGCTTGTTCTCATGTCTTGAAGTGGGCATAACTGGTTTTGGCTTCCCCCTTGGAGGGATGATAGCCTCAGACTCTTTTATTTCCTCCTCCTGAGAAGAACATGGAAGATCATGATCCTCCAACCTTGGTTCCAGAGGGTTGTTGTGAGACACAGGCTACTCCCCTTGAATGCTCTCCTCCATGGCAATGGACTCATGTGATTGGAATGCGAAATATGGAGGAGTAAATGATGTGATCTTCTCAGGCTCCTCTCCATGAAAGTAATCTTCCAAGTCTGACAGACAGTCTGGCTCCTTGTTTTCTTGTTGCATGTGCTCGACCTCCTCCATGGTGTTCTTCGGGTCTGAAACTTGCTCACCATGGTTCCCATCTTTCTCAAACATGAATTTTGAAAGCTCAAACTCTTCTTCAACATTAGATCTTGAAGGGGATGAAGTGGGAGGAAGAACTGAAGGTTATTTTGTGGCCTGCTCCACACTTGGAGCCTCTAGAACTGTATGGTTCTCCTCTAGAACTGTGCCCTCTAGAGCTAACTGATTTTTCTCTAGAATAAGTGCCCGTATGATTTCCTCTTCCCGACAGAGTTGTATGAGTCACGCCATTCTTCAACTATCCTGCATTTTTCGAACATGATGATGTTAGCTGGGGAAGGCACGTTGGTAGGGGGTTGTTCATTTATGGTACATCTACGCAAAGGGGACTTGGAAGAAAATGGGAGGATGGACGCAGGAGGGATGGAAGGTGTGCTAGATTTTTGAGCTCCCATTTACCCCGCCCACTTCGTAATCTGGGGTAACATCTTGGTGATGAAGTGCAACTTCACTGGGTGCTAAACCAGCCTGGTATAGGGCCGACCCATGGACAAGGGACCTTGTAGCCAAATTTTCTTGCTATTATGGAGCACTTGACTCTGAGCTACATCATGTCCATCTCCATATTTTGCACCTGCCTCTCGAAATTAGCTTGACCAAGGATTTTCCACCATCATCTGCATAAGCTTGTTCTTCATAAACATTTTGGTTAGAAAAAGGTGGGTTGTATGCGTTTTCGGGATAATGGGGCTTATAAAACTAATTTGGAGGAGGAATTTGAAACTGTGGAGATGGAGGGAAATAGTCATGCTGCTGCAGATGAGAATTCCATGGTGGGAAAGAAGTCATGACTGCACAACTTCATGAATGGAAGATATGAAAAGAAAAATGGATGAAAATGGATGGGAAGAAGGTCTGCAACTTCGAGATTGGGTTGTTGACCAGATGGAGTTGCCATATGTGTTTGCATGTGCCTCAAAAGGCTTAATCTTAATAGGAACACACCAACTTGCTAAGATGAAGTGGTAAGGTGCTTTAGACCTATCCCACCGGGCATGCCAAAACTATTGGTGCAAAATCACAGCACCCTCGAATGGCCTCAATTTTGAAATGGGGCATTCAGGTGTGATTGCACAACATTGGACCATCTCTCAAGTTGTGGGACTTGCGGACTTGAGATGGACCTCCAGAGAAGGCTGGTTCCTACTTCCTAAGCTACTCTAGTGAAAGAAAACCTATCTAATCCTAATCTAACCTTTCCAAGGGAGAGAGAGAGAGAGAGAGAGAGAGAGAGAGAGAGAGAGAGAGAGAGTGAAAGAGATCCTACACTAAGCGGTGATACACCAGAAAAGGAAGTGGCAAGATACTCTATTGAGGGAGGATGAAACAGGGAAAAAGGAGATGAGGGAGGTCAGATAGAAGTGACATAGACCCGATCCAAATTGTTAGGGAATAAGAGATAAAATATGCGGAATAATCCCTTACGTAATCGCAACAAGTAGAAACTAATATGCATAAAATATTACAGATCTCAAATAAAAGTGTAGAATAAATAACACAACACGTAGAGACAAGATTTAATGTGGTTCACCAAATTTGGGCTATGTCCACCAAGAATCACTTGCTCGCATTTTATTACAAGCCTCCACTCTCTCAATACAATACCCATATCCATTTGGAGCTATGCTCAACAAACTCTGACAAATTCACACACAAATTCAAAACACATCTGCAATACATTTGCTTGTCTATCTATCATATACATAAGACCATATAAATAGACAATTGCTTAAGCTTTGATACAAAACCGTGGGTATCAAAACCATGGGCAAAAAACTGTGGGTATCAAAACAATGGGCACCGAAAAACTATGGGCCCAAAAACAGCCCATAACGGTTACCCATTACCCATGGGTTAATAAACCACCCATGAAAATTTTCTTGAGGGCTTCGCCCCAAGCCCCCATCGATCGGGAGGCTTCACCCCCAAACTCCTTGACCCGCTCACCGGTGAGTGAGACCGCCGTAAAAATACCCGAGTGTAACACATGTGAAGGTGTACCACACTCTAACATGAAAACAAGCTCCACAAACCTAACACAAATCCGCCATCGAAACTCCACGAAGCACAACATCTTATACCTACAAATGTGAGATACATGCACAAGAAGGAAACACGAGATGGAGAGGCACAAAGAAACAACAAAACATGAGAAAGGGTCAAGAACACCGGAAAAACATGATTTTATTGCTCTATGAGGTGCGCAGAACTGTTACATGGATGCTCATAACCATAAAATTTTCTTGCTAGGCGTAGGAGAAGGCTTACAGCTCAAATGGAGTCGGGAATTTTTTTACAGAGTTTCCCCACACCCAAAATGTCTCCCCTTCTCAAATGAGAAGTGTTTACAATATATAGAACGTCGAGGCAAGAGAGAAAGAAGAAAACTCAGACTTTTCTCTGAAAGCTCAACCACCAACCATCAATGCCCCCTGTAAATCGGCTCTGCTACAATCATCAATTTTGGTTCCCCATGTTTGTTTGATGTGTTGAAGAAGAAGAACAATGATCAAATTAAATCTGATCTAGTTCTTGAAGCAATCAGATCATATATTAATGGAATGAAATATATTTTCTTGTTTTTTACCCACCTAACCTTGTTAAAATTAAAGTTTCGAGCTCCCATGGCGTGAGATTTAGGTCGATATCTTTCCAATGGTACCAAATTTGTTGAATTTCGGGCATTGGATCGAAAGATATGCCCATTTGAATCGAATCTGTACAAAAATGGCAAAAACCAGTTTTGTAAAACGAGTCTGCGGGCCCGAAACTCACTTTGCGCCTTTTGCACAAAAATACAAAAGTTTAAAAAACTCCCCACAACCCCACAAACCTGAAATTCACTTTTTGGCAAAATTTCCTCCGCGGCCCCGCAAGTTTGAAAATCACTTTTGGAAAAAATTCCTCCACATCCCCGCAAACATGCTTTTAATTTAGGCCTCGACATGTGTAAAGCTGGCGCACGTTTAGGAACTTCTTTTTGGATTTTGCCTTTGAAGTTGTGCTGAAGAGACACGTGGCTCCTTCCGCGGCTGTGCTTTGTTTCTTTGTGTTTTCGATTAAGTCCCTTTTGTTTGGCGGGGCCATATGTCTGACCTTGGACACATGGAGGCTCAACGCATATTGGGAGACTACTTCCAAATTTTTCTTTTGAAGTTGCACCGACGAGACACATGGAGGCCTCTGTTGATCCTTCTATACTTAGCCGATTTGGGCCTGCTCTGCCCCATTCTTTGAATACGACCACGTGGCGGACCTGCGCTCATTTGAGACCGGCCTTTGGGTCATGCCTTTTGAATTTGTGTTTTTGAGGCACGTGGCGCCCTCCACAGGTTTGTGGCTTTTCAACAAATGATGAGACCCACCTTTAGATCCCGACTACGTGGCGGACTAGCGCTTGTTAGGGACCGCTTTTTGGGCTTGACCTTTGGAGATGCATCGTTGAGGCACGTGGAAGATTCCACCGTCTCTTCCATACTTGGCCAATTTGGAGCCGCTCTGCCTTTCGGATTCTGTTAGACCATGGGACACGTGGGAGCCTAGCACTCATTCGGGGATCCGCTCTTTAGATTTTACCTTGGTGTTGTACCGATGAGACACGTGGAGGCTTCCGCTGGCCTTAGACTTTTCAACGGTTGATTCAACCTTTTGAGGCTCTGACCATGTTGAGGGTTGGCACTTATTTGGAGGCCCTGTTTTGGATGCACCTTTTGGAATTACGTCGGGCTGGCACATGGCACCTTCCGCGAGTCTATTCATACTTGGGCGATTTAGGTCTCGAGTTGAATCGTATGCGAAGTCCAAAAACATTGAGTCTTTCCCCTTCTTCTACACTATGAGCCTCTGGACTCTTTTGACTCCGCTAGCCTCCTCATTGTCGAGCTCGCTTTGCCTCGATTTGGAATCGAAATGTGGGTTCGCAAGACCGAACCGACCCTTCGATTATCTCCTATGCAGGGTCATGTTTGATCAATTTTTTCAGGGGGCAAAATTGAGATAATAGTAACCACCAAATTTAATACTTATTGTGAAATAAGAAATAATATTACACATAAATTTAATGTTCTTTAATGTCAAACATCCTTTAAATTTTTGTTTTAATTTGGTTAAGAAACACATTACATATAAAATAAGAGCGCAACACAACAAATCTTTTTAAAAACTCATCCATAGGCCCTCACTCCACCATTTTTAATAAAACAATAAAATAAGCCACCAATAAAAGTTTAATTACAAACTATTCATAACTTGAGAAAGAAGATTAGTAGAGGCAAATTAGTTATTTTTGTTAAAGATTACTTATGTGATCACTTTGTGATCCGAGTTGGGTGCAACTCGGTGGACAACACACTAACTCTAGTAATTAGTGTATTATAACAATCAATTTGCATTGAAAGAGTTAAAACACAATCTAATTTTATTGCAACTCAAAATGTATACAAATTGGCAAACTCCATAAGAAAGATGTATGCCCAGAGATATAACTCTTCATTCAAAACAAGTTGCTTTATAGCTATAGAATGGAGAATATGAAAAATGCTAAAAATAGAACATTAAGGGTTACGAGAGAACCAAAAGGTCATCCTACATGTAGACCATATGTATCCAACTTAGAGAATGATTCAAAAGGCGGTGTTGAAAAATTCAAAATCTATCCACTTATTATTATTATTATATTTATCTGCTACTTATTAGGGCCATATCTCATAGCCCATTGACCGTTTGAAAGCGAAAGGATCGGTTGGAAAGGTAATGGAAGGAAATTGAAAAACATTGTTATGATCATTGCACTTTAAATATTATCATACGATCCTGAAGCCCATAAATTCTCCAAAGACCTCCAAAATGTAATATACTAAAAATTGTTAAAAAGTTGTTAAAAATAGATTTTCAAGAATTTCCAAAAATAGGTTTTCAAAAGCCTATTTTGGATTATTCATCCCTCCTCAAAAAGAAAAAGGTCCCATTTATCCTAGATTTTTGACTAGGTGTGTGAATGCTTTCTCAATCTGACTCTTGGTGAACCATTTCCCTTGGTGTGTCATTTTCCCTTCTTTCACTACATGGTAGAGTGTGATTTATTGATGCTTCATGTCCTTGACCACCATGTCAATGATTTTATCAACATTCACTATTGTGTTACAGTTTGGGTTCATCTTTTTACTTTGTAATTGCTCACCAATGTCTGATGTATCCAAGAGTGGAGGAATATATGGGTGGAGCAACTCAACATTGAAAACTGGATGCAACCTAAGGTAAGATAGAAGGTTGAGCTCAAATACATTCTCACCACATTTCTTGGTTATTGTTTATGGCCCATATTGCAGCGGTCCGAGTTTCATGTATGGATAGTTGAGTCTCTTTTTCTGGAGATGTAGCTAGACCTTTTCCCCCACTTGGAATTGATGGGGAACCTAATTGGCATTATGATGTTGCTTGTACTTCTGGATGGCTTGCTTGAATATTTCATGTAAACTTATTCTTGATTGTGTCAAATTCTTTCCACAAATTTCATTACCATATCCTCTATTTTTGCGCATGGGCAGATTATTCTTTTGACATGAAAGGAAATGCTATGTCAATAGGATCCAATGGATGGAATCAAATACATGCCTTAAATGAGCTATGTCTTTCGGAGATATGAAGAGCTCAATTTTAGCTATGTCAAACATACACAAGAATTTCATCCCATGTATGTGGATGTTTAAAGTGATACATCCAAAGAAGATGCACAATCATATGGTTGACTACCTCTATTTTACCATTAGTCTAAAGGTGGAATGCAATAGACTTGTTCAACTTTGTGTCTATCATGGACCACAGTTCAAACCAGAATATCCATGCAAACCTAGAATATTGACCTAACACAATACTTTTTAGAAGGAAAACGAACCCAAACGTGCTCAAAGAACAACTCTGCAACCTCCTATGTTGATATTGTCTTCTTACAAGGTGTGAAGCTTGCCATTTTAGAGAACCTGTCAACCACCACAAAGACATACTCATGGCCATCCTTGGTGGACAAGAGACCTGACATGAAATCCATCAAGACAAACCCCCGCGGTTTTTTTTAGCATTGGCAAAGGGGTATAAAGGCCATGGTTTTGATTGGATGGCTTGGAAATCACACAAGTTGTACAAGACCTAATGTATCATATAACATCATGATAGAGTTTTGGCAAGTAGAAATACTTCTCAAGACTATGACCATTTTCTCTACTCTAAAGTGACCTACAACCCAACTGTAGTGAGCCTCCTAGATCAATTTTTGACACTCCCTGTAGGAACATAAAGGTGTCCCATGTAGCATAGAACTCCTTCCTGTAAATGATAGTTTGAAACATTTTTTACATCCCTTAGCCTTTAATGGATGTCTAAAAACTTGGGGTCATGTGTATACATTTGAGGTCACTCTGATGTCTCATGCACGCATGAGTTAAAGATTGTTGTCAGAGAGGTGATTGAGGGTCGACTCAGAGAATCAGTAACTCAGTTGGAACTCCCTTTTTTGTGTCAAATATTGAGATATAAATTTTGTAGATAAGTATACCACCTTTGATGATGATCATTTTGCAACTTTCCTAGGGTCTACATAAATTGCAAAGGATTGTGATCTCTGTGTGATAGTTTCTTTTCCTAAAATGTAGTGCTTCCACTATTTGTAAGCTTGCATAACGACATACAAATCCTTGTCAAATGTTGGGTACTTGTGCATTGTGTAGAGAAAGGCTCACTATAGTATGCCACCAGATGTCCATGTTGGATGAGGATTTCTCCAAGTGTATTCTAAAGCATTTGTTTCTATCTTAAATGACTGTTGTAGATATGGAAATACCAAAACTGGTGTAGAGAAAATTATCTCTTTTATTTTACAAATTCCTTTTATTGTGCCTTTCTCCATACAAACTTTATTTTCACTCTTCCATGTGTTACCTAATTTAAAGGCCATGCAATGTGAGAAAAACCAAGTACACACCTACAAATAGAAGTTGGCTAATCAAAGAACAACCTTTGGTTCTCGCCGATCTTAAAATGAGCTAGATCTTCTCTATGTCCACATGCACACCATCCTTATTAATGATTTATCCCAAGTATTGGATATTTTTCGCTCCAATGGAGAATTTCTCTATATTTTCATAGAGCTTGTGTTAACACATGCTCAAGAACTTGATCGACATGTTGAATGTGTTCCTCCCATTTCTTATTGAAGATGAGAATGCCATCTAGGTACACAATCACAATCATATAAATGAATGGTCATAGAATATATTTCATCATTCTCATGAATGTTATAGGTGTAATTATGATCCCAAAAGGAATGACCAACCATTTGACACAAGCCTTCCTTGGATTTGAATGTAATTTAACAAACATCTATAGGATCGATGGAAGCCTCGGTGTTACCCTAACTTTATATCAATATTTTTGAATAACTTATCTCCCCTAAGATGATCTAAGAGGTCATAAATTCATGGAAGGGTATTAGTTATTTACTGTGATTTTGTTCAAGTCTTGATAATCAATGCGAATCTGCCACATCACGTATTTAAATCATGTAAGAACGATTGGGCTCCCAAAAGAGATGCAATCAAATGAATGTGCCCCTCTTAATCAGTTCCTAAATTTGACACTCGGTCTCTTCATTCTCAAGTATTGAGCACCTATACAGGGGCCCATTTAGGAGTGGTTTTCTAGGGACCAAGTTAATTGTATGCTTCACTTGACAATGCAAAGGTACACTAGTTGGAGGTACAAATACATCCACATATTTAGATATCATCTTATCTATCAACTTATGTTATACATTTTGTCTTGGTGGGATACATTTTTTGGTCACTACAAATTTTTACTTGTCCCTGGGAAAAATCACGAGTAGGAAAAATTTCTTAGTTTGAGCGATCAATTTCCTACATTGCATTACATTGATCGTGTCCATTGATATAACAGGGCTACCTTTGGCATGTGGTAATACTCATGACTTAGAGTAATTATGACACTCATATGCCTTGCCTCATAGACACCATGATGATCCCACATGTATGGTTGTCCAAGAAGTACATCACAGACATCTAGTTGTTCACATCACACACCACCATATCTTTGAATGGTTTAATTAAATAGGAAAACGACACTACCAATTTACATGAATGCCTCTTCCTTGATGACTCATTCAACATAGTATAGTCATGTGGGTGAGGGGTGGTTACTAGGTTTATCCTTTTACTATTTATACAAATATCTTGAATTCTTTTGACTACCACTATATACAATAAAGCAAAGAGTCGTACTAAAGTACCTACATCTCGCAAGTTGAAAAGACATTCCGATCCTCTTTTGGTGGTGGGGATAATATTTGTGTGGTGGCAATGGTGGTATACAAATCTACATCTATAATCGATCCTCTTCTCATGTCTTCTTTTTCTCTATGGATGCTTCTCCTACATCTTGCTCCCATTACTTTATTGGTAGAGTTTTTTTGATAGCTATTCAATCCTTCATACATCATGGTATTTGCTCTTGTGCTTTTCACACCACATTCCTATGTCTTTTTATGGATTTTATTTCCATGCATGTTTCTTTTCCTACTTTTTTGGCAGTGCATCCCTTCCTTGTTACTTAGTGTCATCTTTCCTTTCTTGGGGTATGAAGTATCTTTATTTCCCCTATGTTTGGACCTTTCTTCAATCTTGACTCGCATATGAGTAAGATTCTGTGAGATTATTTATTTATACGAAATCCATATATTTTTGG
Source organism: Taxus wallichiana var. yunnanensis (assembly GCA_018340775.1). Taxonomy (NCBI): domain Eukaryota; kingdom Viridiplantae; phylum Streptophyta; class Pinopsida; order Cupressales; family Taxaceae; genus Taxus; species Taxus wallichiana. The sequence continues at coordinate 536,407,531 of CM031241.1, read as the reverse complement.
ATGTAATATCACAACTCACTACATTATCTCGATAATCTAATGCTTCTTGGTGTCCCGTGCACCCAATTTTTTTGATAGGGCATAAAACTTGTTGGTTTAGTCCTGCACTATTTGATCATGCCCTTGGTTCTACTAGTGTATTTTCTTGAATTGGTCCTCATGGGTATTCATTGGATAATATTCTTATCTAGATGGCCTCTACAAAACCATCCCATGTTTCGGAGGTTTCATATCAACCGTTGCATAATCAATATCATCCTCTTACAAAGAGTACGATTAACACCATTTTTGACATGAAGAGATGATTTAAAAAGTGTAAATGTTATCTTTTTAGCATCAATAAAATTATTGATAGAAAAATATGATTCTATTTGATCGATCCATTAATCCAATTCATCAACATTGATTTTTCTTTCTAACTGTGGAATGTCATAATTTACTTGTACCTTGAATGGCGTCAGGCCCTCGAAGGGTCTTCTTGATACATATGCGCATTGTGGAGGTGGGGATGGTTATAGGGATAATCGAGAGAGGACATCAGCAAAGTGTGCCATCATCTCCATCCTCTACTTCTTAAGAGCTCCGTCATGAAGGGATCTCCCATTTCCTCTTGCGTTGCTTGAGGTCATTTGAAGTGATAGGCGATAATCGAAGGATCGTGGGTCTAGACATCATGCTTCCGGTATTGTCACCTCATGTATTCTGAAATTCAAGAGTGGAAAGAACGCAACTCTGATACCACTCATCCAAGTTGAAGTGCAACCAGGGGCACAACACACTAACTGTGGTGATTAATGCATTATAAAAATAAATTCACAATGAAAGAGATGAAACACAATATAATTTCTTACTGTAACTCAAAATTTATACAAATTGGAAAAATCCATAAGAGAGATGTATTCCCAGAGATTTATCTCCTCATTCAAAACAAGATGTTTTATAACTATACAACACAAAATATGAAAAATTGTTAAAAATAGAATATGAAGGGTTTTGGGAGGAACCAAAAGGCCATTCTACATGGAGATTTCCGTATCCACCTTAGAGATGGACTTGAAAAGATATAAGTTGTAAAAATTTAAATACATCTAATTATTATTATTATTATTTTATAACTACTACTTGTTGGGGCCATATCTTTTAGTTGGTTGACCCATTTGACAAATGGAAGGATCCATGGAAAGGTGACATAATGAAATTGAAAAGCATCACCATAATAAAGACACTTTGACTTTCATCATACAATTCAAAGAATAGAAATTCTCTGAAAACCTCCCAAAATGTAAAATATTAACGATTGGTGAAAACTTGCTAAAAATAGATTTTCAAGACACTCTAAAAATAGAATTAGGGAAATCCTATTTTGGATCAATTTCAATAGCACCATTGTATATAATTTTAGGAATAGGTGGTAAATTTAATCATAATAATTAATATTGTTATTAGTTAGATACATTAGAAGTTAAATAATCATCTTGAAGATGAAATTATAATCCATTTCATGTTGATAAATTAATACTTTGTATCACATATCTTAGTGAAGTCCTAAGGAAAATACACATTCAAAGAAAATAAACTCACTATAAAATTTTATTTATGCATTTTCTCATTCCTTTATTCAAAGATAGGACTAATTTCCATTCACAAGAAATAAATTAGTACAAAAATTTATTACACTGCAAAATTTTTCACTCACAACAAATAAATTAGCAGTCAACATTTATTTGTTGTATTTTTTTAATCCTTCAATATTGTCTATTTAAAACCCTCATTCACTTAGACTTATTCCAAAAACTCAAGTATTCACTAGTTTCATCAAGAAGTGGTATCAATGAGATGAGAACATTGTGCAAGTGGTTTAGGAATATTTAGGGAAGATGTGAAGGTTTGGGAACAAGTTCAGTGGAAGTGGGTTTTTGAAGGTGAAGGAACTGGTAATTCAAAATAGAACCTAAGCTTCGGAAGTGATTCCAGGAGCCCCGTAATGAGTTAGAGGTCAAACAAGATACTATTACAAAGGTAATTAAATTATCTAAAGGATGGTATTTTCATAATTTCCACAAGACACAGGCACTTCTTCGCATAGTCTATTTTTAGCAAGAACAACTTGCGGTCATGAGAAAAATACTATTTTTAGGGGGTTTCGTAGATTCGGACTATGGTACCCATCCCATTCTTCTCAAAATTATTTTTGGAGTCAATTCCATATAAATAAGTGTAAGAAAGACCTCTTTCCCCATGAAATTTTTCGTCAAGTTTCTCTCCAATGAAATCTTCGAGGCTTAACCGATGTAAAGGGTGGACACATATCATAACCAGTGATAGTGCACATTTGTGTCCCATCCGTCCCATCCCCTTGGGAAAGTTGGGACACAAAAATGTGCCCATGCCCAATTAAGCCCCCTGGATCATCATGTGACCCCGACGAAGCCCAAAGTTGCAAGATAAGCCCCTTCTCACCTAATCCTAGCCCTTCCCATCACACAATCACGAAGTGACACTTATCACTCCCATGTGAGGGTGCACTTTCATGTTCCATCTTTCCCGTCCCCTTGGTATAATTGGGACATAAAAATGTGCCCCATTCCCATCTCAACGCTGGGTCCTCCATATGACCTCGGGAAGGCTCTACAGGCCATTTTTCAACCCCTCTCCTATCCACCTCGACAAACCACATTTCACCACTTGTCCTCATCAGGTGAGGGTGAATTTTCTTGCACCAACTGTCCCATCCACTTAGGAAATTTGAAATGAAAAAATACGTCCGATGTCCATCCCTTTCCCAGGTTCACCATGTGATCCAGTTCCAACCCCGAGAGCTTTTAAGTGCTTTCTCTCTCTCCTATGTCGGAAATCAACTCTCGCCACTTATCAAGATGAGGCGAGGATGCATTTTTTTGCCCCATCTATCTCATCCCATTAGGATAGTTGAAATATAAAATTGTGCTCCCTCCCATCAATATGTAAAAACCAAAAATTGTAAAACTTCTAACTGTCATGCTTCATCCTTCCATGTGCATGCAAAAGAGGTATTGTCGATAAATTCATAAAATACATTGAAACTCATTACCCCTTCATTTTTTCTCCAAAAATTCATGAATTATACTACAAAACCTCTATTAAATCAGAAAATTGTTCATACACCATGTCAAATTTCTCTTAGAGAATCCATGGTTGTCAAAATGAAGATTTTTCACTCCCGACAAACAAATGAATTGATCGTACCAAAGTTTGAGCAGATTTTTTTCTCCAAAGCATCTTTGTGAAATCTGAAGCTCATTGACTCCATTAATGGCTGCCATGGTAGCTTCAGACTTGAAATCGTCACTAAGAAAAAAAATCTTTTTTGATTTCCAAGCATTATGGTGGGCGAAACATGGTGAAATTTGAAGCACGAGTTCACGATGAAGAGCCGAATCAAAAATAACGTTTCCATTAAAAAATGAGGTAATTTTTGTCACTTACTAAAAATAAATATGTTATGCCCCTTCATATATTAAAAATAGCAATTTCCCCAAATTTCAAGTTTGGGTCACCCAAAACAATCAGAAACAATGCAAAATGGAAGACAAGGCAAAATTGGAAATTGTTCCAAAATAGTAGGTTTAGAAAAACCACTTGCCTAAACATAGAAAGTAGCTAAAAATAGTAATACATCATCAAAAAAGGAAATTGGAATGTACCAAAAGGTTCAAGAGGTCAGATTTGAGAAAAACATGTTATATGTCCCAAAATAGTAGGTCCTGGTCTTACCTGCTAAAAATAGAAAGTCTTCATTTTGGGCATAGAAAGTTGCAATTGGCTCCATTTTTACTCATCTTTCTACTTTTTGGACTCTTCAAAAGGTTATGGGATGACATCATAACTCAAAAAGAGAAATGAAACCTCCATATAGGTCTTAGAAGCATCACTTTGAGTTTAACTTTGTTGAGAACTATGACAGATCATCTCGATGCACAACGAGAGAAATTCAAAGACATCCTATAGTCATAAGTGGTTCAAAAAGTCAAAGCTTGGTTGAAATTCAAGCTAATAGGTCATTATTCCTCATTGGTCTAGGAAAATTCATCATCATATCTCATTGAGCTGGGTGATTTGAGCTCAATGAGCTAGGAGTGAGATAGGAAAAAGCTCACATCTCTCAGAGCAGTAAAGGAAAAGTTTGCAATCTTGCAACACAATTTGCAGAACAAGGATACAAATATCGATAGGTTTGATCATCTTGGATGACAATTGTGAAAGCATAAGGGACAAGAGAGTGACCCTCACTTTCGTTGTGAGATAACAAATGCATCATCATGGGTGAGGTTCTTGTTCATCTCGAGCTCACATCAGGAGGTCTTGAAATAGTTTTTCTAAACACTCATTCGATGGTCCATGGTGTTTGTGCATCATGAAAAAGTAGGAGACTGTGATCATCATCAACAAGTTCTTCATCAGAAGGTGTTTCTTCAACAATTTCAATCACTCCCATTTTCTTTTTCCCTTCTCTCCCTTTCTTCTAAATTCTTCGTCAGCAATCATGGTATTTCGTCATATTCACTTAAGTGACAATATTTGTAATTTGTAAAAGTATTCTCTCAAAATTATAAGAGAGATACTAAATTTGTCTCTTCTAGGGGCAATTGAAAGGTCACAAGTGGAATAGGAACATGAAGAGTCATGTAGAGGGAGATGAAAGGTCAATTCACATGGCTATAAATTAGGATGGCTTCTCCATTCCAAAGGATCCTGAAAATTTTAGATTTTGATAGCTTCTATGTTGTAGCAATTGTGGATTTTGATTTGGGTGTTGGGCATTGTTTCAACAACACATGAAATAAAGCTACATTTTCTCCATTTCCTTTTTCTATGTATTCTTCTACTTCTCTCTTTTATGCACTTTGTAAGCATAGTGATAAAGAAAAACCTGTGTATCTTTGATAAACGAATCTAAGAACCGTGTATCTAGGTTTGTTCTACTCACTAGATTAGCTTAATTGTTGCTTTTCTCTATATTGATTGATGAACTACTCCGTTTATTGGGTGTGAACTCTCCTACTCACAATAATAACCTTCCTTTCCCAATTTCTCTCCTTCACCCCTCATCGCTGTAATGTCCTCCCTTCTACCCAGTACAAACACTTTGCCGAGTTTCAAGGAAGTGTCCCTGTGTGATCCCCGACCTATTTGGATAGTTTTGAGGTGTGAGACAAGTTTCCAACCCATTTTGGAGGGGTTCTCTCTCCCATTATTTAGCCTACCGGCTAAATATTATTTGAAAAAAAAATTCATTGTATTCACATAAATTATTTGTATCGCACTTTTCTCAAATTAATGTCATGCAGCCATGGCAAGCATTTGGCTTAATGGATTTTCCTAAACATGTAGCGTCTCTATTACAGGCATGCGCCAACATCAAATCCATTAACCAAATCCATGCTCAAATATTTATCACTGGCATTAACCACTTCAATTTTCTTCACACCAAATTGGTTACCATGTATGCGGAGTGTGGCAGTATGGATTTTGCACGCCGAGTGTTTGACAAAATGCGCGAACCAAATACAAACACTATTATGTGGAATGCCATGATTAGAGAATATGCTCGGCATGGACCCTGTGAGGAGGCCATTGTTGTCTATTCCACAATGCACTACAGAGGTATGGATTTTATTTCATCACTACATGGCATCTCACCTCTCTTTGTAATTCTTCCATCACTTATTCTGATAATGGGTTACGAAGTGTTACCCGAATTGTCGATGGTCAATCACTTTCTATGCAGTTTTTGCGAGAATTTTCTTGTTTTACTAAACATATGGACTATAGAAATTAAAAATCTCTGGCAGGTATACAGCCAGACAATTACACTTTTCCATTTGTACTCAAGGCATGTGCTGGTATATCGGCTCTTCACGAGGGAATGCAGATTCATGTTCACATGATTAGATCAGGGCTCGAATATGATGTTTTTGTGACATCTGCTCTCGTGCAGATGTATGTGAAATGCGGAAGAATTGAGGAAGCACGCCAAGTGTTTGACAAAATGTCTAATCGAGATGTCGTCTCATGGAATGCAATGGTCGCTGGATATGTCAAGAATGGGTTTGCCAATGAGGTCGTGTCCTTATTTGATCAAATGCAGCTGAGAGGTGTAATGCCAGACTTGTTCACAATGGCGAGCATGCTTCAGGCGTGTGCACTTTTGGGTGACTTGGAACAAGGTATGCAGATTCATGATTGTGTAAGGCAAGGTAGGTTTGAATCAGATGTTTTTATTGGAAATTCACTTATTGATATGTATGCTAAATGTGGGAGTGTTGATCATGCACGGGACATGTTTGACAAAATATCTAAAAGAAATGTAGTCTCCTGGAGTGCAATGATTTCTGGATATGTCCAGAATGGACATGCTAGAGAGACTCTGTTACTGTTTTATCATATGCAACAAGCCGATGTGATACCAAACTCATTTGTTATGGCGAGTGTCCTGTCTGCATGTGCTGCTTTAGAAGATCTGTATGGAGGTAGAGCCATACATAATTGTGCAATTCAAAGAGGATTTGATTCCGATGTTCATGTCCAGAATGCCATCATAGACATGTATGCAAAATGTGGGAGTATAGACGGTGGACGCCATGTATTTGACAAAATGTTGGAACGAGATGTGGTCTCATGGAATGCAATGATTGTTGGTTATGTTCAGAATGGACAAAGCAATGAAGCCTTGAAACTGTTTAATCAGATGCTACCGACTGAAGTTATCCCTGATTCAGTAACTGTAAATAATGTACTCCGAGCCTGTGCTGAATTGGGGGATCTGCAAAAAGGTAAATGGATTCATGATTACATAACTCACTGCAAATTTGAGTTTGATCTTTTTGTCGTGACAGCCTTGATAGACATGTATGCAAAGTGTGGGAGTATAAATGTTGCATTTGAAGTTTTTGAAAAATCTTACAAGAGCAATGTTGCTATCTGGAATGCGATGATTGCTGCCTATGCACAGAATGGACATGCCAGTGAGGCCTTGAAACTCTTCAATCAAATGCTTTTCTCAGATGTAAAACCTAACCTGATCACAGTGATGAGTTTGATCCCATCATTTGTATATTTAGCATCTATTCAACAAGGTAAGGCAATTCACAACTATATCATTAGAACTGGATTTGAGTCAGATATTTTTGTAGGATCGGCCCTTGTAGACATGTATGCAAAATGTGGAAGTATGAGCGATGCACATCAGGTGTTTGATAAAATGACATATAGAAATTTAGTTTCATGGAATGCAATGATTATGGGATATGGAATGCATGGGCATGGTAAGGATGCCCTTGCCCTTTTTGAGAAAATGCAGAGGATTGGCTTAAATCCAAACCAAATTACCTTCATCTGTGTCTTGTCTGCTTGCAGTCATTCAGGTTTTGTGGATGAAGGCAGGCGATACTTTGATTGCATGGCTCTAGATTATTCTATCACACCCAGAATGGAGCATTATGCATGCATGGTTGACCTCCTGGGTCGTGCTGGATATCTTTGTGAAGCAGAACACTTAATCAAAAATATGTCGTTTGAACCAGATGCTAATGTGTGGGGAGCCTTGCTTGCTGCCTGCAGAAGTCACCATAACATTATAATAGGACAGCGCGTAGCAGATTGTCTTTTAGGATTACATCCCAAAGATACTGGATATTATGTGTTGCTTTCAAACATTTATGCTGCAGCTGGCAGGTGGGATGATGTAGAAAAAGTAAGAAAAATGATGAAAGACAGGGGACTGACAAAAAACCCAGGTTACAGCTTGATCGAGGTCAACCACAGAGTTTATGCATTCATTGCAGGAGATAGATCACACCCCAATGCGATAAAATCTATTCTTTGTTGGAGACATTGGTTGGGCAAATGAAAGAAGAAGGGTATGTGTATGATACAAACTCTGTACTGCATGACTTGGAGGAGGAAGCAAGGGAATACATGCTTGATGTTCATAGTGAGAAATTGGCCATCGCTTTCGGACTTTTACACACAAATCCTGGAACTCCAATCCAAATCACAAAAAATCTTCGAGTTTGTAGGGATTTCCATAATGCCACTAAATTCATCTCCAAGATTGTCAGAAGAGAAATTATTGTGAGGGACGCAAGTCGTTTTCATCATTTTAAGGATGGATTATGTTCGTGTGCAGATTTCTGGTAAGACTAATTAATTGAGCATGCCCAGATCTATATAGCCATTTTTATCTTGGTTTGAATTGACACCCTTCTACTCAATGTCTAGTTTAAGCTTTCCACTGGTGGTGTTTGTTTAGTTTTGTGGTTAGGTGAATGTGTTTTATCATCTAAAAATATCTCTAAAATCTACTGGAATATCCTACCATTCCCCACTGTAATTTAAATAAAAAAATCTCAAAAAACAATCGAACACTTGGTGGAGTGAGGTTAATAAGGCAGAAAGCAGAAGTTAAATAGATTGAAGTTGTTTAGCAATGCCAAAATGAATATAGTTAGTTATTCTTAAACAATAATGTAGTCGTTTGGTAGAAGCAAACCCTTTGCATTGAAACCTAAATCAGTTGTTTGTCGAAATGCTAATTATCACTAGCAACTGGAATGGTCATTTACGTTCACTGTGGCATAGATCTCATAACTGTGTCATCTATTTTGCATATGGATATTTAGAATAAGCATATAGAATTGTCTTTATCCTACATAGTGTCTGTATTTGACATGTATGCTCTTCAAAGTTCCAAATTAATATTTCTAAAATAATTGTTTATTCTTTTAATTTCTTTTTTGAGAAAATGCATCTTATATTACTTCAAGGAACAAAAGTTTACATCAGATGAGCACACTACTAACTAAAATAATATCTCCCTACATAAGCAAGGAAAGAAAGCACCTGATCTTGTGCCCCAATGGGCAAAGAGTACACATCTTTGCAAAACCACTCAAAATTAGATTGTACAATTAAAGCCAACTCTTGTCTAAAGAGTTTCAACTTCCCCAAACTGAGGGGGAGTTATCCTCCTGAAAGACAGCCTGGCATCTTGTTCTCCAAAGAAAACTAATTGCCGCCAGCCTAGCTTTATGCCGTAAACTCTTGCAACTATCCCTAACCATTCAAGTATCCCTAACCATGCAAGTATCCCCTGAAATAGGCCCTTTCCAAGAGAGGCGAATAGACATTTGGGCTGCATTGCAGTATTTCTAAGATTCTTTCATTTATAAAGAATTTAGTTCCTTTGACATGCCACTGTGATTGCATCAAAAACCTATCTTCCATTTTGGTTTCAATGACAGAAAAGTGAGATTAAAACATCATGATGTTGAGGTAGTTCATATGCCATCAAATGCCAATGAAATGCATCAAGTAGCAACATGAGAACCTATCTTTGGCAATGGAAACATCATATCCCCTTTGTGCAAAGTCCGATATGTGGAGATTGGAGTTGAAATAAAAAACAATTGTGACTTAAATTTCCAATTGTAAGCATAATGCTCAAACAAGAGGTACAAAACAATGATAGGGAAGTTTATAATCAACCTGTTCATATATGCCCCTTCTTATGTGAGTGGGTAGAAGAGCAGCTATAATCGAAAATCAATATTACACAAATGGAGGATGTTCACGAATCAAGATCCCTTTGGCAGCCAAGATGAATAATAAATAGAAAGAAGTAAACGGTAAACCTTAGGATAGCAACAAAAAGCTTCTTTAGCAAGAGACGGTAGGTTTTTGAGCAGAAGAATGATCCTTCGCCCTTATTAACTAAACCACCTAGATAATTTCAAGTTATAGATGGCACTGATGCATAATGTATAATAACCATAGAGGTGTCAATCCAGCCATCAACCATCCTTTTTCATAGACAACAATTTTACAGTTGAATTTGAGAAGGAACTTTGAAGATGGCTGTCAATTGCTGTTATTGGCTATTCCTACCTAGACGCTGTCAATGTTATGGATTTGGGTAATGCTTAAGAAGAATAATTTGGCTCAAGGATTTACTCAATTTAGTGCTAATTTTCAAGTTTACAGCCCTTGGACTCATCTTAACTTGGCAACTAGCATTTCAAATGCCTGGTAGGGGAGATTAAGACATTACCTAACAAAACAAGAGGATACTTGTAGGGTACTCAGATAATCTTGCAAATAAACAGTTTGTAACAGACAAAAGCCCATGGTTTAGGATATAGCTGGTTTGTTGTTAAAACTGTGGCATTCAGAATTTGATTGAGTATATATGAGCTTTTAATTCAGCTGGTAAGAATAGCTAAAATCTGTTTTCATCATTAAGATGAGCAAGTTGTGATGGCAACCAGGAATAGACTGGTTAAGTTCATCTATTTTTAGATTGCTTCACAAAAAAGTATCTACAAGGTGTGGAACTTGAGTGTGGGATGCCCAAATGCTACTAGTATAAAGTTGATGGTTTTCTTCAGTGTTTAAAGCTAGATAATGAGAGCGTTTGCCTAGAATACGAACACGTGACTTCAATATGTCTAAAGAAAATATAAGATGAACTAGACATAAATGTGGTGAAAGAAGGAATAAGAAGAAACCACCTTGGCAAGATAGATAACCATTCTAATTTCCCACGTACAAATCTCAGCAGAGGAGGCGTTCTCTTTATGGGGAGTTTTATTAAAGGTCTTCGTATGGAACACATGGAAGGGAAACAATTAAAAGAGCTCAGTGAAAGAACTTGTGACAGCCAAATCAAATAGGAAATAGTTCCCTTTGGTTAACGAGATGGGAGATGGAACACAATAAAGTAAAGGAAGTTGGTGGACCTTGTCAATAATTGCACACATGCGAATGAAGGGGACTTGGTGCCATGATTGTGCTGTGATATCCTTAGTTATGTTTAAAGAGATGGAATGATTGCATAAAGTAGCAGCAACAGAGGAATAGGTTGGGTTTTCCCATGGCCTTCACCCAAGTCCGGTAAGATGTCAAAGTGGAAATCCTTTTCTTCATCTGGATAGAGTAAAATTCAACTATTTTTTCTCATTCAGTTGTAAATTATGATCTTTCAAATTTTAACAAAGTGATGATTGTGTCTAATATTTTTGTATAGATTCAAGTGCAAGCTTGGAAGGTGGCACTGCAAGTGAACACCTTTAGACCCTTCTATATCTCTAGCGAAACGCTCCTTGCACTATCTCTTGAGTTTTTCTGCCCCTTGTTGGTCGAGATACTTATCCTAAGGGCGAGGTCATCGACATAGTCGCTCTCGTTGCTACTCGCTCAATCGTTCTAGGTGGGTCTCACCTCCTTTCCGATAGTATCCACCTTTGAATCAGTGGGGATGGTGGGGTTTGCTACCTCCTTAGCATAATAACTTGCTACTACCACTGGATATTAACAAGTTCCCTCATCTAGCATTGGCCATTTCACCACCTTGGGGACAGGAAAATCCAAATGAAGAACAACAAGAGGGCGTTGAAGCTGCTACCACTACTTGGGAGCCTATTCTCGATGGGAAAGACCTTCGAGGATAATAGGTGAGCAAGCCCGATGAAAAATCTCCTTCACCTTCGGCTCTCTTTATCTTATTTATTGATAATATAGGAACCATTTCATTAAAAAAATAGAAACCAACCATTACATTTTCTACACCTCCCACACTATTTTGAAAGGAACACATTTAAATTTGATCAAAATATTGAAAAGTTGTTCATAAAACCATTATTTTATTATTAATATATATTGATTGCATCATCAACATTTTTTGAAGCACGTGAATCTTGGAACAAGGCCTTAATTTTTTTAACATAACATTTTAAAAGTAAATGGATAAATAAAAAGTAACATAACATTTTAAAAGTAAATGTTTTTGTTTAGCTTCTGGTTGTTCCATTCAATGGTGAAAAATCTTTCCTCCATACGCCCACTTGGATGGCCTCATTTGATTGGAAAATGCTTCGTCATGGCGAGATGTTTAAATTTCTTGGTATTCCCTTTTCCTTCCAGGCGTTGCTTGCAGCTTTGGTATTATGTGGTTCAACGGGTGGCCAAAAAGTTGGAATACTAGATAACCATGCCTTTTTTGTTGGCGGGAAATTCCAAATTTGTTCCAAAGTCCTCGAAGCCACCCATGTCTACTACTCTTTGTGTTGGGTGCCTTCCAAAGCTTCAATTTAGAAATTGGAGAAGCTTCTCAAAGACTTTATTTGGGCTAATGCCTCTTCTGGCAAAGGATTTCACAGAGTCGCATGGGAGACCTGATGCCTTCCCGTGACTCTAGGGGGATGGGTCTTATTGATATATTGTGATAAGGGCAGACACTCATGCGAAATGGATAATTCGATGCATTGAAGGCAAAGAAGTGTGGAAAGTGCTTCTACGACATGGCATTGAGGAGGGTTACACTTTTGGACGACCCATTTGGAAAGGTGTGAGGTTTTCCAATCTTCTCATTACTTCGGTTCCTATAAAAGTTGTTGACACCTTCGTGATTAAAAGTATCTGGAAAGCATGGCAACACACCAATTCATGACTTCAATGGAAAGGCAACGAATTCCACAATGGCCTTTCCATCAATCAACAATCCTTATGGTGGTTGTCTATAATTGAAGCTCAGGATCGGTGTCTTGCAGAAGTCCCTAGAATTCCTGCACTCAAGCTTTTCAAGCGTGGAATTCGTACCATTCAAGATTTGTATTGCAAAAAAATGCAACCATGGCATCCTTGGTCTAATTTCAAAGCTCATTTTCAACTCACCACCCAAGATTGTGCTAGTATCATCAAAATCATTAATTCGGTCCCCGATCATATGCTACATAAAATTTCTGTGTGTCCCTCTCGTCCTTGGTGGATGGACTAGAAGTGGTTCATTGACACCCCATTTCGGAATTACTCAACCAGTAAGGGTTATCGTTGGCTCTCCCCACATTTTCCCATGGTTGAAAAACTCAACACTAGGTGGGGTTGCACTCTTCTCCTTCCTATTGGAGAAGGAGATTTGACATTGTCTGGTTTGCCTATGTGGAGCCAAAAATTGCTCATTTTATGTGGTGCATTTTACATCAAGGTCTTCCAATAGGGTCCCGCTTGGTTCAAATTGGTGTTCCGGCCCCCAAATGTCCATTTTGTGGCCACTTGGAAACCTTAATGCACTTATTCTGGTTCTACCCCAAAGCCCAACGGGCTTGGAATTGGATTCATTCTTTTTTCTTCCCCCTCTGACCAAAATGTTTCACATGGCAACATATTCTTTTAGGAGATAGCCCCATATTACCACACATGTTCTCCTAGATTTGACATGTTTTCAGAGGGGAAATTTTGTTTTGGTTATGGAAAGAACGGAATGCTTTTTTTATACTTTATCATGCTTAATAGGTCACCCTTGGTGATGGCCATAACATATGAATAGTATATATAGGGATCAGTAGGTAGTAGTTCATTATCATTTGAGCATTTGAGTCTTATTATATGGTTTGAGGTTGCCCCAAAGTGGCGAAGCTATTATAATTGCATATTGAGATCATTATTCTAAATATTGTGTTATTTGGTGTTCTATTTCGCTGCTCATAATCTGAATTATACTAGTAATTTCATTACAAGTGGTATCGTAGTCATGCGATTCACCAAAATTAGGGCAAAAACCCTAATTTTTTTGTTTCCGCAATATATTTCAAACTAGAGCAAATTGGTGGGAGATATTTTTACCACAGTTGTGAAACATTTCAAGTAAGGTTCCCTAAAATTTCAGATTTTTATTTATTTTGCACAAGTTATTACAAATTTAGGGTTTTTCATAAAATCGCTCCCTAGGGTGCAAATTGTGGAATTTTTCAAGTTCTTTACATTTTCGGAAAGCTCTCAAAAAAATAGTATTAGTATCTTCTCTATGTTTTTTTCCTTTCACCGAATTTGTATCGAAACCCTAAACCCTAAGGTTTGATATCATGGCGGGGCCTTCCACAAGAGCAAAAAAGAATCCGGTTACTCCGGGTAAAACCCCAGATAAAGATGGGATAGTGATTGAAGAGATGGAGTCAGAAGGGGTAAATACATATTCCTCAGCACTAGGGTTTACCTCAATTGATCATAAGGTGATCCAACTTGAGTATGAGTTGCGAAATGTACAATCTGAGATGGCCTCTAAAGGAGACATAGCCCAAATCAATCATCGGTTGGATGATATCATGCAACATGTAAAGGGTAAACAATATGGCCCAAATCCAGCCCATATCAACCAAGGAGGATCTTTAGTTCAAAATCATGGACAAAATAACCATGTTGGATCACTTTTCCAGCCCAATCAGAATCCAACTTATTCGCAACCACGAAACATGATGCCGAAAGTGGATATGCACAAATTTGATGGTAAGATCCCCTGAATTGGATAAATCAAATGGAGAACTTCTTTGAGCTACATCAAACACCATCAGGAAAAAAGGTGACATTGGCATCCCTATATCTTGAACCGACCACCAATTCGTTTGGTATCGATGGTTATGTGCTCAGAGGCAGAAGAATGGTCTCGGTGTCACTTGGACAATTTTTACCGAGGAGTTGCAATTGCACTATAGTTCCAGTGTTTCAAAGAACTACTTTAGTCAATTAGCAAAGTTACGACAAACAAGATCAATCAAAGATTATGTGCATCAATTCCAGAACCTATCCTTAAGGGTGGAGAATATACCAGAAGAGAATCTGAATGACCTATTTCTTGGGGGTCTTAAGGACCACATCGAGCATGAGGTACGTATGTTTAATCCACTCAAGCTTTCTGATTCTATTATCATGGCACGTCGAGTAGAGGAAAAAGTTCTTTGTAGTAGGAGGCCACCTTTCATTAACACCAGAGACGTAGTATCTCTTCCCCTTCATTTTCTAGGCCAATTAGACTGACTCCTCAACAAATGGAAGAAAAGAGAGCAAAAGGATTATGTTTTAACTGTGATAACAAATATGGACCGGGACACAAATGTGCTGAGAAGAAGTTGTTCTATATTGATGGAGGTAATGAGGATGATGAGGATGCTGAAATTATAGGAGAGGCTGAGGAACCAATAGAAGATGAAGTAGAGGATCACCAACCTACAATTTCTTGCCATGCATTGTCAGGTATTAGTACTCCTCAAACACTCAAGGTTATTGGCTATCTCAAAAATAGAAGGTGACAGTGTTGATTGACTCGGGGAGTACTCATAACTTCATAAATAGTAAGTTAGCTTGCCCGCCTCAATTGTTTTATTTACCCAACTCTAGAAATGCAAGTTATTATGATCATGATGGTGGGACAGTCAAGTGCACAGAAAGTGCCATAGTATCAAGATTTCTATGGGAGACTACATGTTAGACTCACCTATGTTTGCTATTTCTATGGGAGGGGTAGATATTGTTTTGGGTGTCCAATGGCTCACAACCTTAGGTACTATAGAGATGAATTTCCAAGAATTGTTCATGCAATTTCATTCAGATGGAAGGACAATACAATTGAATGGGATGGTAGCTAAGTCTCCATAGATTATTAGCTCTCATCAGATGCATAAGGTTCTCAGAAAAGGAGTAGATGGATTTATAGCAAAGTTATTTTCCATAGAAGTACAAAATACAGAGTCTTCAATGCCACCCGATCTTCAGAAGATTGTTGATGCTCACTCATCTATTTTTGATGCAATTCCAAAGGGACTACCACCAATTAGGGATCATGATCATGCCATTCAGTTGATTCCAGGAGCCAAACACCTAACATCGACACACAGATACCCATATTCCCTAAAAAGTGAGATCGAGAAAATGGTTCAGAAATGTCAAGGCAAGTATCATCGTGCCTAGCCAGTGAGTGCATATTCTTCACCAATGGGTCATGGTACGTAAGAAGGATGAAACATGGAGGATGTGTCCAGATTACCGAGAACTCAACAAGTACACCATCAAAGATAAGTTTCCTATTCCAATAATTGATGATTTACTTGATGAATTGCATGGTGCTATTTATTTCACAAAATTAGATCTTCGTTCGGGTACCATCAAATTAGAATAAAAGAGGAAGATGTTCATAAAACAACTTTCAGGACTCATGAGGGCCATTATGAGTTTTTGGTAATGCCTTTTGGTCTTACAAATGCACCTTCAACCTTTCAAAGCTTGATGAACACTGTTTTTAGGCCATTTTTAAGGAAATTTGTATTAGTTTTCTTTGATGACATATTGATTTACAATAAGACATGGGAAGAACACTTACAACATGTAAATAAAGTGTTGGAAGTTTTGGAGAAACATACTCTATGCAAAGCCATCCAAATGTTCTTTTGGTGTACAAGAGGTAGAGTACTTGGGTCACATTGTATCCCATGAAGGCGTCAAAGTTGATCCTCAGAAGATCAAAGCTATGGTGGAATGGCCAAGGCCCAAAACTCTCAAAAATCTTCATGGGTTCCTAGGACTAACAGGGTACTACAAAAGATTTGTGTGGGGATATGGTAGAATAATAGAACCCCACTCACCGCATTGCTAAAGAAGGATGCCTTCCATTGACAAACTTAGCCACTAAATCCTTTGAGCAACCAAGGAAGCCTTGTGCAAAGACCCTAGTTTTGGCTACTCCCAACTTCTCAAAAACCTTCATTGTTGAATGTGACGCTTCAGGATCAGGATTGGGAGCAGTTCTAATGCAAGAAGGAAGACCAATTGCATTTGAGAGTCACCAATTCAAAGGAAAATATCTACTCAAACCTGTCTATGAGAAAGAAATGATGGCTATTCTTCATGCGGTCAAGCAATGGAGGCCCTATCTCATGGGTAGACACTTCAAGGTAAAAATTGATCATGATAGTCTCAAATACTTTTTGGAGCAAAGGTTATCATCTGAGGAACAACAAAAGTGGGTAACAAAAATGTTGGGTTATGATTTTGAAATCATATACAAAAAGGGTAAAGAAAATGTAGTAGTTGATGTGTTGTCCAGAAGGGATACATCCGCAGATGCCTTACTATGTGGAATGTCCATGTTGACGGCCGATTGGGTGGATGAAGCAAGATTGAATGGGATCAAGACAAGGATACACAATCTCTAATACAGAATATCAAGCAAGGATCTATGACATCTAACAAATTTGAGTGGAAAGGTAATGCCCTATGGTACAAGGACATGTTATACTTGAGTAAAGATTCTAAGTTGAAGCATAAGATTCTTGCAGAGCTACATGCCTCACCTATTGAGGACACTCTAGGTTTTTGAAGACATATCATAGAATAAAAAGAGAATTATTTTGGGAAGGACTCAAGGGGATGTACAAAAGTTTGTATCATAGTGTTTAGTGTGCCAACAGAACAAAGGGGAAACAATTAAGACACTGGGTCTGTTGCAACCCTTACCAATTCCTAGCCAGAGATGGGAGGAGGTCTCCATGGATTTCATCACCGGATTGCCTTGTTCAGAGGGTAAGAATGTTATTTTCGTGATTGTGGATAGGCTCACAAAATATGCCCATTTTTGTGCCCTATCACATCCATTTGCAGCTAGTATAGTTGCAACTATTTTTTTGGAGACAGTTCAAAGGCTACATGGAACCCCAAAGATAATTGTAAGTGATCGTGATCCTATTTTCACAAGTAATTTTTGACGGAATTATTTTCATGTTTGGGTACTCACTAGCTCACAGCTTCATCTTATCATCCTCAAACCGATGGGCAAAAAGTGGTCAACAAATGCTTAGAGGGGTATCTACGTTGTTTTGTATCAGATAAGCAGAAAGGTGGATTAAATGGCTACCACTTGCAGAATGGTGGTATAACACATCTTTTCATACCTCTTCTCAAATGACCCCATTTTTAGCATTATATGGTTACCATCCACCTTCTATCACTTCCTCCTTGAGGGTGCAAACTAAGGTCAGAGATGTTGAGGAACACATTCAACATCAACAACAAGTTTTGGCTAGTTTGAAGGAGAATTTAGCATTAGCACAAAACATGATGAAACAACAAGCAGATCAACACCGTAGTGAAAGACATTTTGAAATTGGTGACTGGGTTTTTGTACATGTCTCCAACCTTACAAACAGATGTCCCTAAAGCAATAGAAAAAGGACAACAAACTTTCTCCTAAATATTATGGCCCTTATCAGGTTCTACAGAAAATTGGCAATGTTGCTTATAAACTAGAGTTGCCTCCATCTTCACACATACACCCAGTATTCCATGTTTCATGCCTGAAGAAGGTTATTGGATAGAAATTTGAAGCCTAGACAGAGTTACTCAAAACTTGACGAGGAAGGAGAATCATTTTGGAGCCAAGAGAAGATTCTCAGAAACACGTACTAAGAGGCTGAGAACCAGAGACATTAAGGAATATCTGATCAAGTGGAAGAATCTGAGCATAGAAGATGCAACCTGGGAGGATGAAGGTTTTCTGCAACGCAACATCCAGATTATTCAACGTTGAGGACAATGTTGGTTTGAAGGGGAAGGGCATGCTACACCCTTAACCTATTGCTTGTATTAGGATATGAGTAGTCGACTTGTGGCTTACCATATCATTTTATTATATCATTTATACTTTATCATGCTTAATAGGTCGGCCTTGGTGATGGCCATAGCATATGAATAGTATATATAGGGGATTGTAGGTAGTAGTTCATTATCATTTGAGCATTTGAGTCTTATTATATGGTTTGAGGTTGCCCCTCGAAGTGGCGAAGCTTATTATAATTGCATATTGAGATCATTATTCTGAAATATTGTGTTATTTGGTGTTCTATTATTGCTCATAATCTGATTATACTAGTAATTTCATTATTGTTTGTTCACGCAAGCCAATTCAGGTGCCTAGTGATGTTGCATGATGGTAGGATATTCTTGGATGCTTGAGAAGCATGTTGTCATGATGGACAATAGGTTTGGAGAGTTCTTGGGCACTCACATTAGTGGCATGGTGCAAATACAGGTGATTCGCTATGTTACAAGTGCTCATTTGGAGCAAGTATGGATGCTAGGAGGTGTGAGATTGATTATTGGAGCTATATGAGCTCAATTATGCATGTATTTAGGTATATCATGGTATATTAGGTATTTTTGGGTAATTTTTAGTGTTTACATGATGAGTTGTAACATTCTTTCAGTGGATCCTAGCTTCTACAATGTAAAACCCTAGGGGTAGCTATGCAAGTCTTAATGGCTATAGAGTTTTAGGTATGATGATGACATTATGATGATTAGAGATGTTAGTGTGATGTGTCATGGTGGTTTGAGAATTTTTTTAGATTTCTAGGATGTGAATTTTGCAAGATATTGCAGCTTTAGTAAGACATGCTCATAATCTAGTGCATTTCCAACTCAAAATTGAACTTCTGATGCTCGCCTTGAATTGTGTGCTTTGCATGGGACCTTGTGACTTTCAAAAATGTTTATTCATTGAGTCTATAAAGTTTTAAAAAAATAATTAGGTCATTTGATCGTCAAGTTTTTATGAACAAATGTTAAGAAGGTAAACAATTGTTTATGGGTTTGAAACCTTAACTTGTGAGCTATATTGAAGAAAATCTTCCTAAGTGGCCAGAATCTCTTCCTAGGGCATTGATGATGATTGGAAAATTTATAGGACTCATTCAAATTTCCAAAAAGGTATGGTAGAGGTCATGGTGGTGCATGGGCCCTACTCAAACATGTCAGTTTCTTAAGAAGAGTTTTTGAGACAAGGTTGTCCAAAAGCGTTGCATGCTAAATTGATGTTATGGAATGTACGTGAGTTGATATTGATTTTAAAGAGGTTTTAGAACATGTTCATGCAGATACATGGTCAAATGAGTTCCATTCATGTTGATTGGTCAAAGGGTAGTTTTGAGGCCTTAAAAAACAATGTTCAATAAAGTAAAGCATATCTAGAACTACATGTGAAATTTTGAGATGATTCAATTTTTTTTGGAAAGAGGAATCATATATATTTCCATTGATATAAGGTTTTTCTCATGATGAAGAGTTTTTATATGGTTTCCAAGTCATTTTTAGATAAGAAAGGTTTTTCCAAAGGCAGACAGATGTGTTTTATCGAACGTTTTAAATTTTTTGAAGCATGAGATGGATTATGAGATGCTTTATATCAAATTTAACGTGAAGAGGGATGAATCTAGAACCCATTGAATCCATTTATGGATATTTATTTTTCTTAGAAATGTTTTTATGAACTAGTCTTTGAAAACAACTTTTTGGGCAAGTTGATTTGGTGAAGACAAAAGTGGCTATGGTTTGAGCAGAAGATTATTTGAATGCTTATAAATTACTTAAAAGTGTTATAATGGCTATGGAATTTCCATAAAGTGGTTACGTGGCATGGTTTGGTTGAGTTGAAGTGATTTGGTGGCATAATTAAGTTTCCAAGGTCTTGAAGGGTGTAGGAAACAATAGTTTTGAAAAATACAAAGAGTACTAGGTCCATTAAATGAAATAATTTGATTGGTTGAGATAAATTATGACCATGTATGAATGTTAAATGATATTTTAAGCATGTATGGTGAGTTATGGGTCATGAATAAGTATGGTTTTGATGTAAGGGAATTTTTATCTTTGTGCCCATGGGGTTTTGAGCCATTTTTGACACATGTAATGTGGTTTTTAGCTAGGCCAACCTACTTGGGTAACTTGTAACTGTTGTAATTAAAATTTGGGATAGTTTTATGATGCATGGGTTGATCCAAAATAGGGAAGTAGTTTGTGTTTGAATATGAAATCAAGAGGAGCTTATAAAAACATATTTTTGGGTGCTTTTGCAAGTTAGTTGTGTGTGTGCAAGGTGTGCAACTTAGGTGAGTGATTTTTGTAGGTGTATGAGCATGAATTGAGATCAGATCAAGTGTGTTGATGGTTTAGGATCATTAGAAAGCATGTGTGCATATGTTTGAAGGTTTGATAAGTGAAGGAAGAGCTAGTTGTGAGGGTTTGATCACTTAGGGTTTGTATGAAGAGTTGAAGATGTGCAATTGAATACTTGATCTCCATCAGTTGTGGAAATAAAAATCATAGATAAGATATTTATAAGGTGGTTGAGTGGGTGCTTGATCATCTCGGGGTTGTAGCCTCCTTGTGGAATTGGTGCTTCACAAAATAAGGGGTTGATGCTCTTTATAGGGTTGTAGCTCTACTAAACTAGGGGTTGGTGCCTCACTAAATTTGAAACATATCAATAAAAAATATTGTGTTTTAGTAGATTTTCTTCCCCTTGAGGGTTTCCCACTTATATCTTGTGTTCATGTGTTGATTCTATGTTTCATGGTTGCTTGCATCTTTGATATTTGATGGTGTGCACACATTAATCATTGGATAAGTAAATTTATAGTTGTTTGAATAATCTGAAATATGATTTAAAGTTTTTATTAGGACTGATTCAGCCTCCCTCAGTCTATTGTGCTTCTAACAAGGCTCTCCCTTGCTCATCATCTCTGTTGGGGCTCGCCGGTTGCTCCCGAGGCACGCACCCATGACGGTTGGAGCCTGCCACCTCTGCCCCCGCCACCTTCAGACAAGTTCACCCCATATTCCTCTTGACATCTCTCCCACGCAAGTGGCGGTTGAAAATGAAGAGAAGGTACCTTCTGGCTTGGGTTGGGACATACCCGATCTTGTGAAGGTCCTTCTTTGCTTAGGATGGCTTTGATGATCATGACCCCCCGTGCTAGTATCTTTCTTTGTGATCGCTTAACATTGACTCTATTATTTTGATGTATTCTAGGTGTTGCCTAGCGTGTTTTGTTTCTTTCTAAGGCTTGACCTAGTTTGTTTGTGGTTTTGGGTGTGCTCTCATACACTCACTTTTTTGTTGGAAAAGTCTTGTATCATGTTACATTTAATATAATATAATATATTTTTATGAAAAAAATTAAATGGATAAAATTATATTAATACATTAACTAAAAATTGAAAACTTAAAAAAATATTAAATGGAAAGCAATTGATAACATTTTTACTACTAATTTGGGGTGAAAACTATAATATCTTATTGGTGCATGAACTAATGTTGCTTAATATTGTTAAGAATAGTCTTTATTTTAAATATGCATTTAACTAAGCCACACTACGTTTGATTGTTGTTATTTTATAAAACTACCAACCTAAATTTTTAATGACCATTTATGTATACATGTTGATGCACCACTATATTTTTTATTTTGACCATACATCTCAATACACTGAACTAGGACATGAAAAATAAAATTTTGCTAAAGCTCAAGTATGTAGGAGTATGAGGATTGAAGCGGAAATACAAATAATTTAGAATAATTTGTATTTTATGCAGAAATATTTAAAGATGATATTGTTAATATGGATTCTTATGAAATTAAGAAGTAAAAATATGGCTATAATAACCACTAAAATAAAACTAAACAAAAATTGTTTTCATTTTTCCTATTGTTATAACAAGTGAATTCCAAATGAACAAGTAAATGTTTAGATAATGAGAAACTTGTCATCTAAACCCAGTCTTGCAATCAAAGTTTTCACCATCTTCTCCTAAAAATAAGAATCATATAGCCCAAATCTCTTAGAAAAAGCATTTTAATCTTATAAGTGTTGGTAACTTTTTCTCTAATTTAATTTGAAGGTTTCATTTTTGACACAACAACATGCATGTCTTTTGAAGTGGAATACAACTTACAACATGCATTGAAGTAATGCCTTAAAGATTTTTTTTTTGTGAAAATGATTAATTATTGCTCAACCATACATGTTTGCAACAAAATAGAAAAACTTTTTTTTGAAAATGATTAGTTACTACTAAACCATACATGTTTGCAAAAAAATCTTTTGGATTTTACAACATTAGCAAAAGTACTACAAATGATAGAGTAAATCATAAACAAAGGGAAATCAAATACATAAGTATAGTAAATCATCTTCTTGAGGAGTGCCACCACATTTTCTCCATAAGGTAATGAAAATGAAAAATACCATAAAGTTGTCGTTCAGTTTGATAATGTCTAGAAACAAAAGCTTCTTTGTAAGCAAAGCATCAATGCACACTTTTGTGAACCACCATGAAATTGTTTTCCTTACTTCAAACCCTAATACGATCTCAATACTCTTTAAATTAGTAAAATATGTTTGGATTTAGGGGCATGTATCAATTGAATCCCCTTAAGAAAAATCTTAAAAGTAACACTTGATACAAGCCATGAAATAATATAGTGTATGCAAGTGTCCCAACCCTTATCTTTTTTTTTTTTATGAAAAAGGATCTTATATTATATTAATGCAATAAGATACAAGATAGCTTTCAACAAAAAAGCGGGCGGTATGAGAGCACGCCCCAAAACCATGAACAAGTTAGGCCGAGCCTAGAACAACAAACCAAGCCGAGCCTAGGAGAGTACAACAAAACAAAAGGCATCGCCCAAAAAAAAAAAAGGCACTATCAAGCAACAACAGCAAACATGCTCGAGGCAAGCGGATCCTGGTCATCCGGCCACCCCAAACCGAGCATATCTTTCCCAACATCCGAATCTCCCATCCAAAGCAAAGAAATTCTTCCTTTGAGTCCGCTTCCCCATGCATAGGAATGACGAGGTTGAGACAAGGGAATTTTCGATGATGGCGAGGGGGCAATGGGTGCTGCGACCTAGTGTGAAGCAAAGTGATGAAGGAACCCCAACTCTACTTTGTTGAGCCGACGAATGCGAAGGAGAGCCCCACCCATGCTTGCCAAGGTGGCGAGCCCTAGCCCTACCGGCGAGCTAACGAGTGAAGCGGGAGCCCCGACCACGTCGTGGAACAAGCGAATGACTATGTTGATGTAACAACCCATGGAGAGTGGCAGGTGCGGCGAAAGCACGCCACCGAGATCGGCTACGCCGACCACCACAAGTCGAAGGTGAGGAGTCCCTGGTGGGAGACGGAGGCACTCGGACAACGTTGCATGGTGCTTCCCCCCAATGGCGCAACAGGATCCGGAGGTGGTCCACCTCTAGTGCCACCTTGTTTGCTTGAACTTGAATCTATAGAAGTACATTGGAGATCACCATAGATTTATTATAAATCAAGAAATATTGATCAACTGCAGAATTAACAAAGAAAAAAAGCATTTCTTTCTTTCCATATCCAAAATAAATCTCCCCTCTGAAAACATGCCAAATCTGGGTGAACATAGGCAAAAGTTTGGGATTATCTCCCAAGAGGATATGTTGCCAAGTGAAACAATGGGGCCATGAGGAAAAAAAGAAAGAATGAATCCAGTTCCAGGCAATTCGAGCTTTGGGACAGAACTAGAAGACATGCAAAAGTGTTTCCAGATGCCCACAAAAGGGGCAATTGGGAGCCGAAATCCCAATTTGAAAAAGACGAACCCTAATAGGAAGACCTTGGTGTAGAATACACCAATTTTGGGCTCCACACATATAGTCCAAACAGTCTCAAATCATCTACCCCAAGTAGATAGAGTGGCGTGATTTCGGCTTTCCAACCAAGATTAGGATACTTTCAATCCGTGATCAACCCTTATCTTTCAATGGATGCAACAACTAATAAATATTAGAATGTTATCTAAATATGTGATTTCTACTTTTGAAATGAGAATTCTCCTTGAAAAATAAATTCTACTCTTATGACTTCAATATCAACTAGATATTACAACTAATTTCAAGTTATAAATTTCATGTGTCTAAAATATACTAATGGACTCTTATATTTGTAAACTTCTTAATTTTCAAATTAGGACCCTATTAGTGTGAAAGATAATACATAATGTGAGGGAAAGTAAAAGATAAAGGAAACAAACCCTAAGGAATTATTAAAACAATCGGTAGAATGTCCCAAAAAAAGTAGTAACTTGTTTTGTACATAATACGATTCCGTAATAAGAATATGGTCACTTCACAAGACTATGGGGAAACTCGGGAGGAAATAAAAAGCCAAGGGAATGAGATAAATAGGGAAAACTAGGAGAGGAAATGAAAAGCAAAGGGAATGAGATAAATTAGGAAAACAATTAAAGAAAGTGGAGTGGAATGGGGTTAAACAAGGTCGAAGTTGTTGAAACTCATATGAGAAACAAGACAAACAAATTGAATGTCGAGCAACAACATAAGGAACACATATCAATAAAAGCCTAACTTAACCCATAACCAATAAACACCCAAATTCACTAAAATCAAAGTAATTACGTAACTCATACCAAAATTAGGTGCCTAGAACAATCAATTTTAGAAAAATTATTCATAAAATATTCTTAAAAAATATACATGAATTTGTTAGATTCATTAAAATATACCTTTTAAATAGAAAATTTTATGTTTTTTCTTAGAATTTCATACTATGCATATATTTCCCAACTTCAATTAAAGAATATTCTTTAATATATGTATATTCCTTAATAAATACTTATTTGAAATTTCAAAGAATCATTAATAAATTGTATTGCACATTATCTTAAAATGATCATTTAGAAAAATAAATTTAAAACATTAGTTTAAAATAATCACTCAAAACACTAAATTAAAAATTGTTAAATAACATTAAATTAAATTAAATACTCACAACTAAAATAACTTATAAATTCTATTTTTAATTAAAATAATTAAAATTTAAATTTATAAAAAGTAATTATGAGTACTCACACGGAATAAATAACTAATTCTTATATATTAGTTAATCCTCACACTCCTATTCCTTTTACTTCTAAGTTTTAGGGGATATTAATCCTCACGTTCTTTATTCAACTCCTTAATTTACATTTTAATTTTAACTTTTTAATCTAAAATTGCTTATTATATATATAAACACACCTAATTCTTTTTAAAAATAGAGATTTTTATTTATATATTTTAAAAATAGAGATTTTTGTTTATATTTGGTTAAACGAAAATAGACAATTTTCCCAGACTTACGAGTCTTAAATTTTAATCGTTATATTTGTTTATAAATGGTTAAACGAAAATAGACAATTTTATATTGATTTTAATGTGCTAATTTTAGTAAATGTTAACTAAAATCTAATTTTTCACTAAAATTAGCACATTGAAATCTAATTTCGTTTAACCATTTATAAACAAATATGAAGATTAAGACTGGTACGACTGGGAATATTGGTTGCCTATATAATCTCACGAAAAACAATAGGATTAAGACTAGTAAGATAGATGCGCTCAAAGAAATATGAAGGTGACGGTTAAAAGAAATATGAAGATGATGGCGAGGATTCAATTAGCTTTGGTTGCTGTAATTTTTCTGTTCTCAATTACAACAGTAGCTGCTGCTGCTAATACAACTTCTTGTTATCCAGCAATTTATAGTTTCGGTGATTCATTAACAGACACAGGCAATGCGATAACTTCAAACCCATTAATTTTCCATCAATTTAACACACTCCCATACGGAGAAACGTTTTTTGGGAAACCAACGGGTCGCTGTTCAGATGGGAGATTGGTGATAGACTTTTAGGTGAGTAAAGTTCGTAATTGGATTCATTCTTCGTAAATTTTTAAATTGAAGGAGTTAAACTTGGAATTATATAGTCATTTTTCATTAAATTTTTTTGATTGAATATGTTTGTTTTGACAGCCACTTCATTGGGATTGCCTTTTCTCCCACCTTATCTTAAAGTAGGGTGAACACCATTCTCTTCAAGATCAACTGGAGTAAATTTTGCAGTAGCTGGTTGCACTGCATTGGATCCTTCTTACCTGATTAGGAGAGGTGTTATCAGTGCAACCCTCTCTCTCAATGTTCAGATTGGATGGTTCAAGCAGATTAAAAGAAACACATGCAACCAATATTCTGGTAACTATTTATTTTTGTATAAAATTCTTTGGAAGCTTTAAAAAAAACGTATGAAGATTTGTTGCTTAATTGATACTAATAGTTTCAAATTGATTTCATGATTATTAATGTTGTCCGATTGTTACTAAATAATCTCAAACGTTCATGAAGATTTGTTGCCTAATTGCTACTAAATTGTCTCAAACTGATTTCATTCCTCTCAAACTAATTTGTCTCAACACTTCTATGAAGTTTGGTTGTCTAATTGTTATTAAAGCGTTTCAAACTGATTTCATTTGTCTTAAGGTAATTTTATATTTCAATTGTGAAGTTTTGTTGCCTGGTTGTTATTAAATCGTCTCAAACTGATTTCATGCAAGACTAAAACTAATTCGTCTCAAAAAAATTATTAACTTCGGTTGTCTAATTGTTACTACTTGTCACCTCAAACTGATTTTATTTGTCTCAAACTAATTTTATATTTATATTTCAATTGTGAAGTTTTGTTGACTGATTGTTATTAAATCATTTCAAATTGATTTCATTAGTGTCAAACTAACTCGTCTCAAAAAATTTATGAAATTTAGTTGTCTAATTATTACTAAATCATCTCAAACTGATTTCATTCATTTCAAACTGATTTGATTTACCTCAAACTAATTTAATATTTCATTTGTGAAATTTTGTCGCTTGATTGTTATTAAATCATCTCAAACTAATTTTATATTTTATTTGTCTCAGGATGTGAGGACCATTTTTCAAAAGCTTTGTATGTTTTTGGCGAGATCGGAGCAAATGACTATTTAGATGCGACTATGCTTTTGAGGCCCTTGTCACAGATACAGAGTTTTACTTCTCCCATTATAGATAATATTCACGCAGCTCTAGAGGTAATATTTCACTTTATACACCATTTTTCTATTTAAAAATTGTTTCTATGATTATATTTATATTAATGTGTATCTATTGTGAAGGTTATTGGGGACAATAAATTTGTATCTAAAAGAAAAGTGGTAGGTTGAAAGACACACATGACTCATTTCAAATGTAAACCCCTAGAATTAAAGATCAGTTTTAAAATATATTGATTAAATTATGGTTGGTTGGTAGAATGTTCCTAAACCCCACTATTTGGAACTCTTGTTGCACATCCACATATCTATGCCCATTAAGTTGGACTTTGAGAATGGTTATATATTTATTTTGTACACTGGATACCTTTGCAAGTGTACCATCAGAGGCTAATCTAACAACCATCAGTACCTGATTTGGGTCGTCTTTTGAACTTGTTGGACTGAGTATAAAACCAGCCATGGAGAAAGAAACATTATTACCTCAAGCAAAACAATTAACTCTTGAAAATTATCATCAAGCAATAAGGATATTGTACAGAAGTGTTCAAATTGTATATGATCAGCTGTTTTTTAAGCTCTGCCTTAGTGCTCCATGGTTGATTCATTTTAAGTACTCTTATTTAGTCAAGGTTCTAAAATTGTAACCGTCATTTCAATTAATGTGTTTATTTATTTTTAAGTCTAGGAGCTTCTTACCTTGGTCCTTCACGTCCCATTAACTTACTTTTATCACTTAACCATTCCCTTCCTTTTATTTTCAAGCTCTTATCATGGCATATTGAATAATGATATTTCAGTTTTCTGTCATTAATTTTCCAAAAGGTTCAAATGAAGTTTTAACACTGTCATTCCTTCAAGCAATACCATTTATATTACACTATGAAGAGAAGGAAAATTCTACTGTTGGCTGCATGTTAGTCTTTCAATACCCTTTCCCTTTCACCTCTGGTTAAACCTAGGTTAAATCTCAATTGGGTGTGTCTGGCTGATTTATAATAAAGTTAAGCAGCAATAATTTTTTATTTTGTTTTTGCTCTTTGTAAATGAAGAATTTATTGTGTTTGTTTTGAGAATGTTGATTCAGAGATTTTTTTGATCGTTTACCTTGCATGGTACAGTATCATCAATAGGGTTTTCTTATTTAGTTTACTTGTTGAATTTGCAGGCTCTCATACAACAAGGAGCTAAAAACATTCTAGTTCAGGGCATTCCACGTTTAGGATGCTCCCCAGCAGTCCTTACATTGCTTAATCCTCGCTCAAGTGATCTTGATGATAATGGGTGCCTAAGATCATATAATCAGCTTTCACAAAACCAAAATTCCTTATTGCAGCAAACAGTTCAAGAGCTAAGCACAAAATATCCAAAGGTTGCATTGGTGTATGCAGATTATTACAACATCGCTATGAATATTCTCAACAATCCTTCTAAAAATGGTAAGAAAGTTACTATTTATCAGTTTGCAACAGTTAAAAATGATATTGATCTGATGTAATGATGTTTTTTATGCAGGTTTTGAAAACACATTCGAGACTTGCTGTGGAAGTGGGGGT
Organism: Taxus wallichiana var. yunnanensis; assembly: GCA_018340775.1. Taxonomy (NCBI): domain Eukaryota; kingdom Viridiplantae; phylum Streptophyta; class Pinopsida; order Cupressales; family Taxaceae; genus Taxus; species Taxus wallichiana. Next base: position 536,378,442 of record CM031241.1, on the reverse strand, counting down.
GGAAAATACAATTTCAACCTCCTTGGTATGTGTGGCATGAATGGGAATATGGAAGCTTGCCGGGATCCATCAAAATTTATTAATTGGGATGGGATACATCTCACCGAGGCTACCTACAAAATTGCTGCCGAGTCTTTGTTAGACTTGATCCCAAAAAGTTGTTAAAAAGTCATGAAGAACTTTGGGATAGACACTTAGAATGAACATCATCAACATGGAAATTATGTGCTCTAAAACCAGCATTGTTTTATTTGATTACAATGGGATTTTGCATTTATATATTCCAAATTGGAAGGGTGTATTTATATAAATTCTATGATTGTATGAAGATCGGAGAATAAATAAATTGAGAGTATGCAAAAAAAAAAAAATGGTTGATTTTAAATAAATGATTATGTTGGTTGAAATATCACATATAACATACTGGACATATAATAAACAATGTAAACATGTCACTTACGTCATAAAACACGCTGAAGACACCGTCCAAACAAAAGAAAATATTTATAACCATGGATATACTACTGTGATTTATAATATTATCAATGGATCCCTCGTGTTTAGGAGGACACAAAAGGTTGGAAGACTAACTCGACTATGTGTATGTCCTTAATTTTCGCACATGTTCCCCTTCAATATGAAATTGATTTTTAAAAAAACACGTAAGGCTTGAAACTAAAGTTTCGCCTCCCTTTTAATCTCAATACATCTCGTAGGTTAAAACATTCCTACATCACCGTGCCAACAAATTAGGTAGGGTTTTATGGTGAAAGAATAATAATAATAATAATAAATTTTTTTTTTTTTGTGAAATTGACCTTACCCAATCGTTACCCACCTCCTAGAAACAAGAAGTAGTTTACCTCAATAAGCATAACACTTGTTTATAATGATGCTATGCAGAGGACATATGATTTGGGTCTATCCTAAATGTGAGATCAATAAATAAAGGAATAAAGGAAACGAATGCCAAATTCACAACTTTTAAATCTAATTTTTGTTAAGAAACCATATATTATGAAACAATGAATACGCAGAAAGTAGAATAACAAAATAATAATTTATAAAGATAGAGATAAATGAATAATACAAAATACCAAATATGTAAGAGATGAACACCAAATTTAAGTGGTAAAACTCCACCAAGTGCTTAGGGAAACATCCACGGTGCAAGATATCAAGCTTTATTAACTCAAGATGAACATATTACATGTGAACTCGTTATGAGAAACTTTAGATCTCCACAAAAATATATACACCTAATTGGCGAAGTACAGTTAGGATTCCTCCTCCTAAAAATAGAGTGGAAAAACACCATTAGGATTTTCCTTTCTAAAAATAGAATTTAGTTGAATTTGTCTTTCTAGAAACAAGGGATTGACTCCTTAATTTTTTTCTTTGGGGGCTCTGCACCTAAACCCCCAATCCCCACCGGGGGGCTACATAACATGTCATCACCCCCTGACCCCCCTGCGACAAGAGTGGGGGGCAAGCCCCCCACACCCCTTTAAGAAGTGAGGTACAAACTACGCCACAAAGGGATCCAAAATTTAACTTTGTTGGCACATATCTAACAAACCCAACATAAATTTACCCAAAGTAACCCTTCAGAGTCACTTGTTAACCATGGTTTCAACTCTAGTAACTTCACAATTCCTGCCATAACACTAGTGTTTCACTAAACTTGGGCAACACTAATTGTAAACCTTCTCCAAACTTTGTCATAGAAACTAGGTCAATGATATTAATTTACCAAATGGGTGTAAAATTGTTAGGAAGCACTCCATATCTCATGATTAAAAAAATTATAATGGGGAGAAAGGGCATAAATTCTTCCTTTTGATTTTTTTGAAATGGATAGTATGCAACCTTTGGAAAAAGTGAATTGTCCACTCCAAATATATTAGACCGTGACATTTCTTGCTCATTTATTGTGAAACCTTCACTTGAATTAGATGGATACATCCATCTTCTCACATACAATAAGCTTGATTAGCCTTGAATTGCAAGCAAATTCTAAAGCTCAAGTATCTTTCGTAGAAGATTAGTTGTTCACATTGTCTAACAACGTGGTTGGATATCACAAAATGTTAAGCAAGTTAAACATCATCTGCAAGTTTTACAAGATACTACTCTCTCACACCACTATCATATTACTTGTTCCTTCAACATCGATTCCTCATCATCCACATAATTTTATATTTATTTTAAGCTCAAACCTTTACACTATAAGTTTCATGAAATTGAAAAACAAAATGAATCTAACATACAAAGAAAATGACAAGTTTTAGGAGAAAGGAAAACTTGAATTTTCTGTAAGGTTGTTGGGTTTTAAAATGATACTTTTAATAAACCACAGTCAGGGGACAAAAAGTCCCTCCTCTTTAATGGGAGAGGTTCCCTTATTGAAAGCAAGCAACAAAACTTATATACAAATGTAAAACTTTCAAAGTGTGGATTCCTGATACTTTGAAATGTTTTATGCCCAAAGATCATCAATACGAAAGAATGGAAGAATTAAGGAGATGAGGAAGGAAGAACATAACAATACCTTCAAGAAATATAGATAGCAGAGTATAACCTTATATGTATTGAACCAGGGAGATGCAGAATAGAATCATTCACTTTCATAACCAATATAATTCCACAGACGCAAAGTTCCAAAAATCATATAAACAAGAACACAAAGTTTCCTATCATAAAAGATGGATGATTCCCAAATATTCAGACAAGGAAAGAAGGAATAGCAGAGGAAGAAAGGGGAAAACTTTTGTATTGATTACTTCGAATCTATTACCTTTACAGAGTACCAGGATCCAACCCTAACAATAACGTGGAGAAGCCATTAAATAGCTTCTAAGAACGGTTACATTCGGTTCCAAAATGATGAAACTAATTCAAGAAACCGACGCCTGAGCTTCTCGAATGAATCGGTCGTTTCCATGCCTGGCGGCAAAACCAGACGCATTGAATCGCAATCGTTCATCATGCCTGTAAACTTTGAATTCAAGCCATCCACGTGGGAGAGATTTAAACAGAAGCGGGCCTGAGGATGCCTTTTGCATTTTATGTCTTTTAGAGAAATGGCACTTCGAACATTTTGGCCCGCCCACCCACTTTTGATATGGGCTTGACATGTGGCTTTACTTGAGTGGTGATGGAGTCGCGGGTCACTTTTATAATTTTACCTCTTTTCAATGCAGGCTCAAAAACTCAAATTGCTCCGCCGACCCGCCTCCTTGCTTTGAATTTTGATGCGGGCTCAACATTTGACTTTATCCCTTGGCATGGGTGGGGCCGCAGGTCACTTTATAACTTTAAGCTCTTTATAGAAATAAAACCCAAATTCCCAAATCGCTCTGACGGCCCGCCTTCACGCTTTAACTTTCGATGTGGGCTTAATATTTGACTTTATCCCTTATGGAAACAAAGCCAAAATTCCCAAATCGCTCTAACAGCCCGCTTTCCCGTTTTGACTTTTCAACGGCATCAAAACACAAAAAGGGCCTGCCTCCCTATTCATGCTTGAAACATGACCACGTGTCCTTTGCAGGCCAGTTCAATATTTTTACGTTTTTTACTAAGTCCCCTTTTGTTTGACGAGGTCATATGCCTGACCCTGGACACATGGAGGCTCAACACACATTTGGGACCTGCCTCCAGATTTTTCTTTGCAGTTGTGCCAAATCGACACGTGAGGCCTCCGTAAACCCTTCTATACTTATCTGATTCAATGGCCGGCTTTGCCCCTTCTTTGACTCTGACTATGTGGCGAGCCTACGCACACTTGAGGACTTGCTCTTGATTCTTCCTTTGAAGTTGCATTGAGGAGACATGTGGAGAGCTCTACTGGTTCTTTTATACTTAGCCAATTCGGCCTCGCCGCCCACTTGACTTCTGTTAAACCCTAGACAAGTGGAGAGTTGGTACTCATTTGAGTTTCCTCTTTAGATTCTCCTCCTGAAAGAGCACCGAGCTGACACGTGGCTCCTTTCACCGGTCCTGGACTCTTCAACAACCGACTCTATCTCTCCTTTGACTTTGACCATGTTGCGAGTTGGCGCTCATTTGGAGACTGGTCCTTTGGTCTCACTTCTGAAGTTGTGTCGTTGAGGCACGTGGAGGCTTCTGTTGACCCTCTCATACTTAGTCAATTAAATAATCAGCTTTGTCTCTTTTTTGGACTTTGAGACACGTGGAGGGCTGGCATAAGTTTGGGGAACTACCCTTGGCTTTGACCCTTGAAGTTGCGTTGATGAGGCACGTGGCGCCATCCACTGAAACTTCCATACTTAGCCGATTCAAGCTTGTTTTGTCTTCATTTTGGACCTAGGACACGTGGAAAGCCTGCGCTTATTTGAGGACTGTCCCTTGGGCCTTGCTCTTGAAGTTGGGTCGTTTGCACATGTGGAGGCTTCTACTACCGCTTGAAACATGGCCACACAAGATCCTATCAGAGATGTCCACGTATTACCCATGGATGTTGGGGAAAAAATTGACAGGGAAGATACGCCCGTCATTCACGACTGAAAAAATAACAAGAAAGGGAAAACCCCACCTTTACACCCGAATTTCAAATTTTTCTCCATGGAATGAAAAACTATAAACAATACCAGGCTTGACGCGATCCATTACTCCAAGGTACCGACTCAAAATTTTCAAAACTTGACTTCAAAAAGAGGGGAATTTTGAGGACGACAACAACTAGATCTTTTGGGGATGACTTAACAGAGGAACGAGGCAAGATCAAGAACCATAGAAAAACTCCGGGAAAGCATATCAGTGCCTTATCCATTGGGCAAATAGAGTCAAAGGAAAACCAACACAAAAGACAAAACACATGAAAAGAAAACAAACCAAAAAGGAAAGATAGAAACAAAACACAAAAGAACGATTGAAAATCAAAACACTGTACACAATATATATAAGGACTGCCTAGTCACCTAGGACTTGAACAACTTCAAATACTACCCACTATAACGAAGTGGGAGAGGAGATCCATCCATATAATCCAAATAGAATGAATTTTCTCTAGCAAAGTGTCTAATTTTGAAAGGACCAAGCCAAAGAGAATCAAACTTACCATGCCTTCCTCGAGGCTCATGTCTTTTGTCCCACAACAGAACAATGTCTCCTACTTGAAAATCTCTGGGTCTATCTTTCTTGTAAAACAAATATTTCACCCTCAGTTAATGAGATGATATTCTGTCAAAAACCTCTAGCATGTCTTCATCCAGCTTCCGGAGATACATGATCCTCTTGTCCAAGGAACTGGTAAAACTTGAATCTTCAATATCCTTCATTAAGTGCAAAGCTAGTAATTCCACCTTATATCATGTAATCGAGCTTCAATACCATACACCACTTGAAATAGAGACATCTCAATTACTCTTTTGGGTGTAATTTTATCTTCCCAGAGAGCATCATAGAGCTCTTGTGCCAATTCCTCTCGAGAGTCATTGACAAGATTTTGAACGATGGTTACCAAATTCTTATTTGTTAATTCTTCTTGTTCATTCCTTGAGGGTAGTAGTCTAAAGAGTGAGCAAGGGAAATTCCATAAACATAGCATAAATCCATCATCTCGACAAGAAGAAAAATTTGAAGCATTATCAACACAATATTGTTTGGTACCCCAAACCTTATCAATATGCTCTCCTTAATGAAAATACACACCACCTTAGAAGTATTGTTTTTGACTGAATTGCCTCTACCCACTTAGTGAAGTAGTTTGTAGCAGCTTAGTACTTGAGTATGTCCAAGACTCGGAAGGTGGGTTAAGAGTTCCAATGAAATCCAATCCCCACTGTTGAAAGGGATCATCAATCACTACTAGCTTTAGTGGCAAAGCAGCCAACTTAGGTCTCCCAACAAAATTCTGACAGGCTTCACACTTACCTACCCATTTTGATGCATCTCTAACAATGTAGGCTAACAAAGACCCAACAAAAAGGATTTAATGGGCAAAGGATGAGAAAAGAGAAATGCCCTCCACATTCCTGATCATGAAAAGCTGAGAACAAATTCTTTTGTTGCTCCTTGTCTACACACTTCAAGAATCTTCCATCTATGCCTCGCTTGACCAAGGCATTCTCCCATAATACATATTGTGCAAACCTTAGCTTAATAGCCCTCTTTTCCTTGGTACTAAAGTGGGATGGAAACTCCCATAAGTAAGTAAATGTGCAATATCAACATACCATTCATCTTTTGAACTGAGGAAGAGGACGACAGGAACATCAACTTCTTCTTTGGAAAACTCTGCATCAGCTCCTTCAACAATAAGCTCACATAAGCCCTTACCCTAGACTAGCTTAGTTGGCTTGATATAAAGGTCATATTCTTGAACTTTTTCTACCCAATTACCTCTCTTAGTTCCAAACTCTTGTTGTGTAAGAATAGACTTGATGGTTGTATCAGGTACAAGCACAACAAAGTGAGAATTAAGAATATAAAAATGAAACTGCTTAACAGCTTTGACAACTGCAAAATCATGTTTCTCCATCATAGTATATTTCAATTCATGAGATTTTAAAACATAGCTAATGAAGGTAATTTGAAGTTCATGATCCTCATAATTCTTCTGAGTTAGCACAACAACCAAGGTATTATTTGTAGCATAGAAATAGATGATAAAATCCTTGTTGAAATCTAAACATGCTAAGATGGGAGTTTCAGCAATGGATTTCTTGATACCTTCAAATGCTTCCTTACCCTCGGAAGTCCAACCAAATTTTTGCTTTCCTTTCATCATGTGAGCAATGCTCATAGTCAGTTCTACAAAATCAGGAATGAATCTCCTCGTGAAGTTTATCTTACTAAATAAAGAGTGAATAGCCTTTTTGCGTGTTGGAAGAGAAATCTCTGGATTTCTTGAACTCTTTCTGGATCTATCTTGATTCCCTCTTTGGAGACAATATGCCCCAGCAACTTGCCTTCAGTGACACAAAAGACAGACTTCTTTGGATTGAGAGAAACTCCATGTTCTCTGTATTTCTGGAGGACTGTTTCAAGATGTTGAAAGTGATTTTCCCTTGTTTTGGAGAAAACAATCAAATCATCAAGGTACACTACAACACACTTTCCCTTTAGACTATGAAAATCCAAGTACATTGCCCTCTGAAAGGTGGCACCAGCATTGATAAGACCAAAAGGCATTGTCTTGTAGGCAAAGGTGCCCCAAGGAGTAGTGAAAGCAGTTTTGTGTTGATCTGGGATACTGACTTCCACTTGATTGTATCCAGAGAATCCATCAAGCATAAACAACATCTCAGAGCCTGTGACATCTTGCAAAACTTGATCCATCATGGGGAGAGGGTAGTTTTCCTTCAGAGAGGCCTGATTCAAATTCCTGAAATCCACACAGATGCAAATCTCACCATTCTTCTTCCTAATAGGCACAATGTTGAAAATCCATGTTGAATGATGTATAGGGAAAATAATGTTTGCTTTTAGTAACTTCTGGATCTCTTGAAAAATAGTGCTAGCCACCTTGGGATTATATTGCCTTTGTTTCTTCTTGAATTGTTTGATCCCAGGTTTCAGAGGGATAAAATGTTGCATCTCCTTTGGCTGAAAGCCTTGAGATTGTCATATGAATAGGCGAGAACATCAACATACCTTTTTAGCAGATTTACTGCCTTCTTCTTCTCCTTTTGAGTTCGAGCCGCTTTCCAATGTTCACCATTTTGGGTTCATCAAGACTCCCAATAGTAATCTTTTCATATTCAACGGATCGTCCGACCTCCTTGGAAAAATTTAGACTTAATATACCTATCATGCTTATCAAACAGATATTCCAAACTCACCAAACCTTTAGGGATCTTGTTACCTTTCAATTTGATGCAGCCATCTTAATCCGTCTCTTCCTTGATATCTCTTTCATTATATGATATACACTATCTAGGCAAGGTCTCACTTCCTTCAAAATACAACTAGTCAAAATTATCCTTAAGCTCCAAGAATGAGAGCAAGTGTTGATCATCATTGAAAACCTAGCTAGTTATTTGCATTATCTAGTACACTGGGCCTATGAATCATTTCAATGGTAAATTTCTCCTGAGAGAAATTTGGGTGAGGAATCAACAAAGACCCTAAGATAACTTCAATGGAGAAAGCATCAAGAAACTCAATGGAATCCCAGACAAGATTCCTATAATGCTTCAATCTCCTATTCTTCACTTGAAAATATCTTTGACTTGTTTCATAATCAGCTCTGCATCACCACGAGCACAAATATTATTCACTCCCATTTCTTTTTCCATGTTCAATCCAAGCATGAATGCCTCATATTTAGTCTGTATTGTTTGTATTTTCAAAAAAATCTTGTAAGAAAAAGGATGAATGTTCCCTTCTGGAGAGGTTAGTACCACACCAGCCCCAGAACTAGCTAAAGAGTAGCTCCCATCAAACTTTAGAGTCAAAATGCCATTGGGGTCATGAATCGATCCTTTAGGAAGCCTTGCCTCATCTTGTGACATGATCATGTAGTTACCATGCCCTGTATCCTCATACAAAGATCTTTGCTTTTGGATCATCGTATTTTACACGATGTATTCAATTTTGTTTCTCGTGTAGAACTTCTTCATTTTTCCATTGACCGGGATCAAAGCATGTGGCCAATCCATTTGAATTTCACCTCCTACCTCCTTACAAAAATTTCTACTCAGCAACATCCCATATGAAGGAGGAATATCAACTACTAGAATGGTGGCTAAGACCTTTTTCTCTGGAAAAGTAAAAAAAGCTACTTGTGCATCTTTAATCCTTCCAACCAAAGGCACTTTCCTACTTTCCATGGAATAACAAGAACCAAAGGCACGTGTTAGGGTCATACCCAAAGAATGAGCTACCTTTCAGGCATTACATTATCTTATGCTCATGTGTCTATAACACAATTACTCGAGTTTATGGCCAGCCATGAGAAGAGTCACATAGAATGGTTCGATTTTCTCATTAGGGAAGTGACTCACAGCCACAAGGCTTAATTGAGGTGAGGAAGAGGGGGTGGGAAAAATACCTTTAGAAGTATTGGATGAGGCTTTGGATTTGGAATTGACAAAGTTTACCATTTTAGCAAAAGCTTTTGGATGGGTTTGGTAAAACTCTGCCTCTAAGATTTGGATTTTGGTCTTTTTGAGGTGATCAATAATATCAAAAGATCCAGAGGTAGATGGGGCATCATTGCTAGGAACTTGAGAGACTTTTTCTTTATCAGTTTTAGGATTTGAAGGAGAAGGAGTTTTGGAAATAGAAGTAGAAGGAGGAGGATTAGCATTACTCACCTTTTGTGTGGAGGCAGTGGGAATATGAGCTCCTCTTCTTGCAACCATTGGAATAGTTATAGGAAACTCCTTGGACTTCTTAGCAGGATGCACCACTTTTTATTTTCTGTTCATTTTCTCTCGAGTCATAACAACATATGACTCACTATTCATATTTGCCACTCTTTCATCATATTCATCTTCATCATCCATACCTTTAGTGGTGAGGAAATGAACTTGAGATCCACCAAGCTCCTCCAGTTCTTCATCAACCTCTTCTTCTAGTTCTTCATAGAGTTCATTACACTCCTCATCATTAGGTTCTTCAACTTCACAAGTTGCATTGATTGGAACCTTGATGGGTGGGCCTTCAATAGCCAATTTTGTCTGAGAAGCATGCAGACAGTTCCTGGGCTGAATTTTTTTCATTGGAACATCTTAGTAAGCGGTATGTTTGAGCCAATTATTTCTTGAGAGCGATGAGATCATTTGTAATCTTCTGTACCAAATGATTTGAATTGGCTCCAGGGGAAGAGGAAGAAGAAGAAACTTTAGACTTGGAGGATTCTCTTTTCAGTTTACTAGACATGATTAAATCATCCTCAACATTGATAGCCAAACATTGATCAACATCCAAAGTTGTAAGGTTAGCTCTCCTTAGTGCATAACTCACTTCAGAAATTGGGCATTAAGGAAGAAGAAATTTTGGATTTGATCCATCGGATGAGTGTTTTGTGGAATTTTATTAATTAGCTTGTTGAATTTAGCCATAAACTCCCTCATGGGCTCAAATGGTTCCTTCTTGATATGAGAAATTTGTGCTAACAGAGCATGCACATCTTCAATAGGTTTGAAACGCTGCTCAAACTTAGTTATCATGGTATTCCAATTAGTGGTCGTCCTAACAGGGAGATGACAAAACCAATTAGCAACATTGTCCTGCAATGTCTCCACAAAAATCTTGATAGAGACATCTTCATGTTCAACCCCAAGAATCCCACATGCAACAATGAAGGTTGCAATGTGTTCATTTGGATGAACTTTCCCATCACCCCGAAACTTGGGAAAACTTTTCCTGTTACCCCTAGGTAACTCATGCAATGGCTGAGGAAGAGCAAGAGGCCCAACTTGTTGTCCCCAAGAACAAAGGTGGTGCCATCTTTGGAAAATTTGATCAAGGGGAATTGAAACACCAACAAGTATCAAAGCATGAAAATTAGGACTGAGATGTTCCTGAGGAACGCTATCCTTGAATTCTGTCTTTAACAGAGGTGTGCTTGTAGAATGAGTTTTGGCTGAAGAGAGAATTTTGTTGCTCCGTGTTGAAAATGGCAATCCTCAACCCCGAGATCTTTCTTCCCACGTGTATACCATAATCACCGTAAAAATTTTTATCTTAAAGTTGTTGTCTTTTAAATGTTAGAGTAGGTATTTACCTTAGCTCACGTTCACCTAGGTACGTTATCCTCACCCACTTATGTGTGTGGATATTTATTTTATCTTATTTAGATATTAGGAGATATTATCTAGTCATTAGGTATATTTTTTTCCTTGATCTATGGTATTGACTAGATCCTTGATGTCTAGTTCTCTCCTAAATCTATGGTCTTGACTAGTTCTTTGATGACTAGTTATTTCCTTGATTTATGGCTTGATTTATGACCTTGAATGGTTCTTAGATTGTTATTCCTTGCCTATTTAAGTAAGACCCATTCTCAATGTATTGCATTGAGTTCCATAATAATATATGATATTGTTTCTCATTTGTTTGCAAAGGTTTTATGTAAAGTTATTCTGACGAATTGCTTTCATCTTATTAATCATGGTGTTTGATTAGCATCTGTGTTCTTGGCTTGGTACGATCTGGTTATCATTCCTTTCATGGTATCGAGCTAGAGATTGCGTGACATCCGTCTCAGAAAGTTTTATTATGCAAATAAATTCATTGATATTCATATATTTGGTATTTGGTCATATTTTGTTGCTGCGTATGTTTTTATGCAAAATGGAGGCTTCTATTGATCCGAAGGTGGGAAAACCCTAAGATCGGTTGTAAGCTCGACCATTTTTGGAGGTGGTCGTTCTTTTGGGTTTTTTGTATTGCTGCAGGAAGCACACCGAACTGCCTCGGGATTCACGCCGTAAAGAAAAAAATCATGGGATTCTTTTTGGTTATGTTGGACTCTCGAGATTTGCATAGGGAAATTTTCAGTTGCAGTGCATCTGTCTCAGTTTACATGTAGGAAGGTTTTGGGATCTTTCCTTTTTTGGCGGGGGTCCACGGATGCTGCACATGTTTTTACTATTTCGGGCAAATCCGCAGGTTGCTATTTTCAGCAAATAAAGGTCACTATCTACACAGTCCAGAAATAGTAATTTTTACCATAAGAGGTAGTTGGATGTGACTTTCTCAAAAACACGAGACACTCCCTAGAATAGTAAGTTGAGCAAACACCCATTACAATCCGTAGCCCTTGGTCATAAAGAAAATAGTAAAAAGCTTGTAACTTTTGATCGGTAACTCGGTTTTGAGTGTTGTTTTTTGCAAAAGTTCTTGTTTTTTTATGATCTTTCCATTGGAGTTATTTATTTTTATACTTTCACTATAATTATAAAGTGCCAAATATGGAGGAGTGTTGTAATCAATTGTGGATGCAATTTCTACCGAGCCCGACGTCCTAAATTTTGGGAGTTGCAGGTTTGTACCTATCATGGATTCTCAAAATGATATGATTTTCCATTATGTATGTGGAATTCAAGAGGATATTATAAAATTTGTGGAAGAAAATAGATCGCTCAAGAAGCGAAATTATCTTCCTTAATCACTCATTCACGATAAGGATACAATAATACACTTCCCCGCAGAACAAAGTTGCTTCAGCCTACAACATCACCATCATATTGTGGACAACCATATCCATGCTCCTATTCCACTTGTAACTATTGCTCATGAACCCATTGACATTGATATGTCCGTCTTTGAGTTTGTTCGCTCTTGAAGCTCATACACCTACGAAGATTGTTATTCGCATGCTCTTCCACATTTGTGCCTATTAAAGTACCACATGTTGTGTATTCTATTTCTTCTTAGCTGCATGGCTTTTTTGAGAAGCATACCACTACATTCAGATCTCACATGCTCTATTCTATGGGTCTCACTAGCGAGTCATTGGCAAACATTCACAGGGTATTATTTTCTCTATTCCACATGTTAAGTGGAATTCTCGTCATGACATTGGTTTTCAAGTAGATACTTCATTGGGATCACACATTGATAGAGCTCCTTTTTTTGTTCGCTCGACTCTTTTTGAGGATCATGAGCAACACATGAGTTCTACACCTTCACTCAGGCTTGAGAAACCTGAGATTTAAGCTGTCAGCCATGATAAACTTGACACACATTCTCGATGCTATTTTGTATGCACCCATTGTGCATTTTGCACCAAGTCATATGCAAGCATCTTCTTCATCCATCCGTGTTGATTTAGGGTGGATATCTGATCACTCGTGGTGGCAACATAGGTATTCATTGAGAGGACTCTACAGGCGTGGCTCCTCCACCATTCGGCCTCTTGTTCCACTTTCTATACCTTCTGCATTGTGATGCTTCTTGTTTTGAGCATTTTTCTTTATCATGTGTAGTGTATCTCTCTTATTTGTTGGGAGATTCTGTATCTATATTTTCGACACTTTTCACATGTTGACAATATCTCTTGTGGGGGATCTATTATGGTGAAGTCCAGTGTTATTTTGTTAGTGTTCGAGTAGTTGATTTTGGGCAACTCATACAGATTTGTAGCATCCCTCCACCCATTCAGCAGTATGAGAGGGTGTGGTGTTGATCCTACTTCTTCGGGTTTTGTGTCCTTGCCTTGTTACCTTGGCTTTTCTTGGATCGTGACACTTTGGATTTTGTGTCATTGCCTTGTTGCTTTGGTTTTTATTATTGGATCGTGGCACACCTATTTGCAGCAGTTGATCGAATTATGTTTGGTGTTTTTACACTTTCGACATCACTCCATTGACAGTCTCATTGTATGGAGCTATTCTAGTGAAACCCAGTGTCAATTGTTTTTGAGTTTTGTGATCGAGCAGTGGATTCAGACCAAAGTGCACACCAAACTTCTTCAACATTGTACGAGTTTTTTGAGCTAAGCTTCTTGGGATGCCTTGAGCGCGTCTTTACTCTCTTTACTTTGTTGTTACTGGTTTTGGGTACCTTACGGTGTCCTTTTTTTCCCAGTTATTGTACATGAGTACCTCATCAGGCCTAGTTGTCGGGACTCATACTATGGACATGCCACTTCTATTTTGGCCCCTAGCTTCACTTAAGGGGGTGTTAGAGTAGGTATTTACCTTAGCTCATGTTCACCTAGGTACTTTATTTACCTTTATTGTATTTATCCTCACCCACTTATGTGTGTGGATATTTCTTTTATCTTATTTAGATATTAGGAGATATTATCTAGTTGTTAGGTATAGTTCTTTTATTGATCTATGGTATTGACTAGTTCTTTCCTTGATCTATGGTATTGACTAGATCCTTGATGTCTAGTTCACTCCTAAATCTATGGTCTTGACTAGTTCTTTGATGACTAGTTATTTCCTTGATTTATGGCTTGATCTACGACCTTGACTGGTTTTTAGATTGTTATTCCTTTCCTATTTAAGCAAGGCACATTCTCAATGTATTGCATTGAGTTCTATAATAATATATGATATTGTTTCTCATTTGTTTGTAAAGGTTTTATGTAAAGTTATTCTGGCAAATTGCTTTCATCTTATTGATCGTGGTGTTTGATTAGCATCTGTGTTCTTGGCTTGGTACGATATGGTTATCATTCCTTTCATTAGAAAGGGATCCATTTGAAACAAAATCCCCAAATAAGTCGCCAAAAACTATTGGGTTTTAAAATGATACTTTGAAAAACCACAGTCAGGGGACAACAAGTCCCTCCTCTTTAATGGGAGAGGTTCCCTTACTAAAAGCAAGCAACAAACTTATATACAAATGTACAACTTTCAAAGTGTGGATTCGTGATACTTTGAGACATTTTATGCCCAAATATCATCAATACAAAATAATGGAAGAATTAAGGAGATGAGGAAGGAAGAACATAACAATACCTTCAGGAAATATAGATAGCAGAGTAGAACCTTATATGTATTGAACCAAGGAGATGCAGAGTAGAATCATTCACTTTTATAACCAATATAATTCCACAGACGTAAAGTTCCGCAAATCATATAAACAAGAACACAAAGTTTCCTATCATAGAAGATTTATAATGATAATTTATCTTAAGATCCGTGTATAAGAAAGTTAATGTTACCTTATTGAGACACGTGGGAATCTATTGGCACACTCATTTGCAACACTCAAAATAGGAACTCACGGATCCCTAAATCTTCATAAAGCTTATACACATCAATTGGGGCATCCATTAATATAGATTTGAAGCACTCAATTAGGTCAAGGAATTTAGCTTCCCCCATTCCCAAGCACACCAAGTTCCTCACTCCAAAATCTTAGCAAGAGCACAATCCATATCAAACATTATCAAAGTGGTTCAAGTTGTCAACTAGCTACATTCATATAGATGTTGCATGCTAAGTACAGAACTAGGTTTGGTTTGAGGCCTCTTGAAAGTATTGCCGAGGTAGGCTGTGCACAAATTGTACTTCAACACAAACACTAACCTTTCTGTACGGTCTTCTACCCATGGTTAGGGATTTGGCACAATTTAGCTAATTACATATGGTTTTGGGATTGTGCAACAACTAGGGTTTGATAGCGAAGTACATCTCCAAGCTATCGAATGACTCATAAAGTTACATAGTTAAATTTCATAAAGGTCCAAGACTGTACCCAAGGTCTAGGACTGGATTATACATCCTAACTAAGTTGTACGGTCTTGAACCAAGGCAATTTCATATCATAGTATTGAAACTGAAACGACTTTAGTCTTTGTACTCCCAGATTCTACAGTCCATGTACCCAGATCTCTCTTGTACAATCTTGTATAGGTAAGTGCATATCTCCTCTAGATGTATTAGTTCTTGTAGCATATTTTTTTATCACCATTTACAAGTATTAATGTGTTATTTTGATATTGTATGATTAAAGTTAGAAGTTAATTAATCAAAATAACCCCATGTGACAAACCTTACATTCCTTTTAGTGTTGTCTAGACATATCCATAGCATAAAACCCATAAGGTTACAAATGGTGTAAACACTTTATACTCTTTATATCATGGGTTTAACATGTTGTAAATTCTATCAATTGAAAGCAAAATTTAGTCGCCGCACTTTGATGATGTATGTTATATTTTTATCAAATGCCTCTACTATCTCATAAGAGATAATCTAGAAGCATCAAATAGCAAATATAAAATAGCTATGAATTTACATTTTCATTTAATTACCTCCAAAAAATCAAAAGCTTTAAGTAAATCTAAAAAGAAGAAGACATGGAGCAGTAAACAATCATGTAGGAAAATACCTCTTCAGTTCTAAGGTGCAGAGACAAGCTTACATATCCTTTTTGAAGATACTCATTCAAAAACATTCATGTAACTATTATATAATCGAAATCAAAAGTTACAAAGAGATGGATAATGTCGAACAATGGAGGTGGACAAAGGTTGCTCATGAGATGGACATGTATGAGTCTCACGAATAGAGCTACAATGAGTATTGAGGTATAATCTCATGGAACAAGCAACAACAAAGAAGAGACGCGTGTTGTGCGTGTTTCTAGTGGACAACACCGGTTACAACCGAGTGGAAATAAACTAATGTGCACAAGACGAACACATAATAAGAAAATGAATGACGTTTGGAAAATACAAGTCAAGGATGATAATAATCAAAAAATATCTCGGTCTATATAAAGCATACAATGTAAATAATCATGACAAATATGAACAATAGGATGAAAATCATATGACAACACGTATAAAATAAGAGCATAGTGTGTGATTTAAATTGATTAAGATGGGTGAAAAGATATAAGTGGAATTATGATGATTGGACATAAGAACTATATGGGAAACACCAATGTCTATTCAAATCGGACTTTGTCGTCTCACGTACCCGCACATGTGTTATAAAAACGGCCTTCCTAGCCCGCCCCAAGCTGACGTCATATGGACACTGCCTCCGGGGATGCGCACATGCAATCTCATGAATGTTACCTAATATTTACCTAATATTAATCTTCCTGCTTTCTTGGTAAAAAACATTGACTTCGGACCAGTTTTTAGCGCCAATTTTATGGGGTTCATTTTAGCGCCAATTTTACAAGGCTTCCAAACTAAAGCTGCTGGAAATCAATATTTAATACTTGTTAAATCTGTATTTTCCCTGCACTGCTCTGCAACTGTATTTGCTTTGTGAAGGAGAACACAGGTAATTTTAAAATATTTAAAATTAAAATTATCAAATAATAAATCATTTGTTTATTATCTATATATTTGTTTTTAATCCCAGTTTTCATATTGTAATCATTTGAAACCAAATAATCCATCATTCTTATTGTTTTTAATCTGTATAATGTCATAAATACTGAAATTTTTTGACTTCTTACTTAGTAAATTTATAGAAAAACTGTGATTTTTACTGCTGAAATGGAAGGTTGAATGACTATAATTCAAATTAATGTTTTCTTGAGGACTTACTCTTTGATTTATTGACAATTTTAAACGATTTTTTTTTAATATTATTTATATACAATTTTATTTTTAAAAACATTCTTCAATTTTGTGAATTTCATAGATTTAAAAAAACTTGAAATTTGTTTGTGTTCATTCTTTTCCTCATTCCAGCTTCTTTGGTAGATGGATCCATTTTCAAGAAGACGTTCAAGTTTATTTTCACCCTGTCAATCACAAGGGTTACAATCTACTTCAAGAAGCTTTCAAGACTCTGCAGGGTTTTCATACCAAGATGGAAATTATTTTCCCCACTCACAAGAAACAAACAAAGATGCAATGCAATATGGTAAATCTGTTGCAGAGTCGCAAGTCAACATAAATGTAACACCTCGTGATGTTTATGATGTGGAGGACAATCACAGTGTTTACTGATGATATTGACTTAAACCATGGGCCTAATAATTTTATGGAAGAAGATTTTGAAGTTGTGGAAATTGTCCCTGCAACTCAAACATTTGACAATGATATTAATTGCAACCAAGATACAACCAAGCAGCAGAAGGAGGAGCTTTGGCCAAAATTTGTCTGTGCAAGCTTTGATTCTAAAATATGAAGAAGTGTATACAGATTTAAACCAAGGAAATCTTGGTAAAAAACATTGGGATAAAATAGCGGAAGATATAAACAAACAGTGTGGAACAAATTTTATGGGCATTCAATGTAAGTATAAGTGGAATAGATTGAAAAAGACATTCAAGAAAGAGAAACAATTGCAAAATACCACAGAGCAAAACCATCTTCTTGGAGTTTATATGACGACATGGATCGCATAATAGGGAACACTCCAAAAGTAATTGGACTTATGAATGGTTTTAATGGAAGTGAATGGGTCAATAGTACTTCTACTATACCCAAAAATGACATGAAAGAGAAATCACTTGAAGAAAATCCATCCATAAATATTGACAATGTTGAAGAAAAAAGATCAAACGAAGAAATCAATTTGAACAAGATTGGAATTGAAGGCAAACGTGCAAAAAGAAAAAGAGCCTCTCATGAAGACGTTGGAGAGAAGATGGAAAAAAGTTTGTTGCATTTTACTCAAACAATGAAGGAAATTGAACTTGCAAGAATGGAACAAGAGAACAAACGGATGGACAAAATATTAGATGTGCAGCTCCAAATTGCAAAGCTTTTTTCTCAGGTAAAACTTCATATTTATCTTTGTATGAAAAAGTACATGTGCATATATCATTAACACCAAAATATTTGTCATTTTATGGATTGAAAATCATATCAATTCCCCACACTAGCTCTATGTTGTCTATCCCATTCACGGAGCATAATATCTCTTTGTGCCTTACCTTGATCTCTTTCGATAGCTTGATTACGAATCTCAACTTCAGAATTAGGATGTGGATCTACTTGGATCTCTGGTTCATCTTCATTATTCATTTGTAAGAAATTATGCAGTATGCAACATGCCACAATAATTTTTGGCACTTTTTCCAATTCCACACCCACATCGCGAAGAAATCTCCATCTTTTTTTGAGTAAGCCAAATGCATTCTCAATTTTTACACGACCTCTAGACAAGTATTTGTCAAACAATGTATGCGATGGAGAGATATTTCCTTTAAATGGCTTCAACAGGTATGGCGATATTGGGTAGGCAGAATCTCCAATTAGTTGTGGATAGATAATGTTTCCTTCAATCTGAAATGTTGGAGATGCTAATACCTCTCTCTTTTGCATGCTTTTTTAATTGCAGAACAGTTCCAGTGATCAGCATCATGAGCACCGCCAGGAGCATTGACGCAGACATCCCAAAATATTTTTTGAGCATCACATATTCCTTGTAGCAAAACACTGTAGAAATGATGTCTATTTACATAGTTCATAGGAGTATAATGTTTTTGTGGACAATATGACAGCTTAATATGAGTGCCATCAACTGCACCGCATATGGTAGGAAGTAGAGTCAAAGTCTGAAAATCACTTAGTATCTTCTGCAACATGCTGATGGAACAGTTAAATATTGATTTTGTAACTTTTGGATGATAATATTAACAATGACCATAGTGAATTTTCTCACAGTTGATTCACCCACACAATACAATTCTGCAATTGTATATGTAGGTGTCCCTTGTGCAAGACGGTGTAAAACCAAACATAATGCTTTTCTGGGTGGTATTGGATCTCTAACAAATTGAACTGTGTAGAAGCTTGGCATATGTGGTTGTAATTCTGACAAGAGTGAATTGAAAAGAGGAAAAGACATTCTATAATGGCGACGGTATAAAACATCACAATAATGTGGTTGTTGCTCCCATATTTCTTGTTGAATTAAATTCCAGAATGTGCTCTGCCTTGGAAACATCCACCATTCTCTATATGATTCCATTGACAATGTTTCTCTTTCTTCATATATCAACATCATTTGCATAAAATAATTGAAAAACATGTGTGATATACTTGTGGAAGAAGAGTGTGTCAATGCATCTCTAATCAAATCTTGCCAAAAAATGATAAATTTAGGATCCATGCCTATTGATCACTCCTGTTACCTGCAATAAGAATGTAATGTTTCTTGTTATTGATCATTGTATATCAGGAACTTGAAATTTGATTCCAGAAAAAATACATACAAACCTCTTAAATTATTTAAGTAAATGCACTAAATATGAGCAAACTTAGGAGATTTCATACCTTATTCTTCAGTGGCAAATCCTGTATTTAGCACCTGTAAATTGTTTTTCACTGCTCCATCGTTCAGCTCTCTTCTGGGCACGGTTATTTGGGGGTATTTATTAAATTTTAATTGTTTAACGTTTTTTTTGAACAAACCGCGTTCCCTCCAATTGTTGGCGCACAGCAGCGTATTTATTGCCAATGAAACGCATTACGCAAGACGCGGCAAATTTCTAGGCAAGCAGGAGGGATGGTTGCATGGCGCGTACGGACGCGCTCCATCTGCCCTCGAGCGCGCTGCGGAGGCGGTTTTGCCGTCCATGTGCGGGGTCTTCACTCATTGCCAATAGGAAGGCATTTGCTTTATTATAGTTTTGAGGAAATATGATATTACGTTTATTGGATTTGGGTGGGGCCAGCGGTGGCGAGACGGCGACAAATGAAGACGTTTTCTCGCCCACTGCGCTCCGCGTGAATCCCGAGGAGAATCATCGCTAATCTTATTCAAACGCCTGGCCCCACCCAAACGTGGCGATCATGGCATCGGTCCCAGGGAACA
Organism: Taxus wallichiana var. yunnanensis; assembly: GCA_018340775.1. Lineage (NCBI taxonomy): Eukaryota > Viridiplantae > Streptophyta > Pinopsida > Cupressales > Taxaceae > Taxus > Taxus wallichiana. The sequence continues at coordinate 536,358,271 of CM031241.1, read as the reverse complement.
CGGTCACGTGGTCGTGGCCCGAGAACATACATCACATGACCATTACCTCGAGATTTCCAAGTTTTGCGTAGATAGGTTAGATAAGGGGTATAAAGAAATTATCAAAAAATAAAATATAATATATATACTACTTTTATAATATTATTAAGGTCAAATCCCAAGTTTCTGGCAAGTTGGTGATGCTAGCTCAACGAATAGTTGAGCACAACTACCTAAAGACCAACGATTTAATATTACCATTTAGGGTTCGGGCCACAGGTAAATTTGACCGCCACATGTACCTTTCAAAAAAAAATTTGGTGGCGATAATTTTTAAATATTGCCCTTCAAAAATGTAAAAATACTGTTATTTTTTACTGTTTATAAAATGCATAAAAGATTATTCAATATATATTTAACTATTGTTAATATATATTAGTATATTTTACTTATAAATCTATATAAAAACTGATGGTCAAACTTAAACTTTGCAAGTCACATGTGATGGTTATTTCAAATATTTGAAAGTATTTTAAGGCTAAAATAATGAAAAACGCCTAAAATGTTGTCGATTTAACCCTTGGTTTGAGTGTTTGCTTATGATTTATTCATATGGTTTATCTATCGCCTTGTAATTTTTTTCCCATTTTTTTTTGTTGCAAGAGCTGCCTTGAGAGACAAAGAATAGAGCTAGGATTGACTTGCACACAAATATCTACCCACTTGAGAGCCTTTACAACATGATTTGGAACATATCAAACATGCAGAGTGGCCAGGAACTTAGATAGGGGATGAGATGGATATTTGAGGATGGGGCAGAGCTTGGAGAAACGTATTGAAGTGATCTCAAAGGGTGACTTCAATTCATGACTCGTAATGTAGGGTGTTGAGCAGGGCTCTATAGGAGCCACATTGGTGCCAAAGGATGTGATGGTCTTGCAATGGTCTTGATCTAGATCGTTCAAATCCATTTGAGCTCGGTCTAAACAAGTCAAGGGTTGAGATGATTGGATTAACTTAGTTTGTATGCAATGCAAAATGAGCTCCGGGAAAAGGTAGGTGGTGTTTGCTTTCAAGAAAAAAAAAGATCAAGTCACTTGAGGAGCTCACCCATTATGACCCTTGCAAAGAAGAACCGAGCTAAGTGTTGAGCTACTCCCTAATGCAAAGGTTGATTGGACCTATCTAAGATAGCATTATGCAGGGAATAGGAGGGAGCTCATTATAAAGGGGGCAAACATGAAGATATAAGCTTCTTCGTCCATTGAAAGCACCCCTCTAACTTATCATTGGTATCTTCTCTCTAACCATTGTTTAATAGTAGAGATCTAGAGGCCAACTAGAATATTATATTTAAAGTTATGCTTAAGAAAATGCGGCTCAATTATATGTCTAAGGAGCTAAGGAAGAGGGTTGTGAAAAGATTTACGGAGGATTATGAAGGGTGTGTGTGTTTAATGAAGTAGTCTAATTTGGTAATACATCGTTTGTGTGTAGTAGATCTGAATGCATATTGTGCATGAGGTGAAGCTCTTGGCTTTGAAATCTAAACAAGAATATCTCGATGTATCTGCAAGGTGACATAGTTAATGTGGGTATTTAAATTTATGGATACACATTTTCTTTAATTTAGTTGGAAAAAGTTTGATTTAATGCATTCTACTAGTTAAAATTTACATGGGTTTTAATTTCGGTGGTTTAAATCTAAATGAATTTTTTTATTGAAGTGGTAAGAATCTGAATGGGTTTTAATTTTAGCACTAAATCCAAGTAAAAATTAAAGCTATTTATTTTAGTATTTAAATTTTTTTCTTAATGATTTTGATAAGATATCTCAATGTCCCATGCATTTTATGGTTTATATGTGTTTACTAATCTGTTTGTCTTCTCATCTAATTTCAATTGGTTTTTTATATATTATAATTATTTAATGTTTATTCTACTTTGGATGAATTTTTAGGAAATTAGAATATTGTAAATTTGGACTTTCATTCCATCATAATTTGATTATTTTACTAGTTTAAATGCATCTTAATTTTAGACCATTCTGATTGAGGGGTCATTTTGTTTAGTTTAATGAATTTTTGCTTTTATTTAAGGTGTCATTCAAATGATTCTTGATTTTATTTTTCAACAATTTCTCATTTTAAAATAATTATTCTTGTTTTGTATGTTGTGTATACTTGATTTATTCTTGTCATATGAAGTGTAAAATATTTATACTACTTTTTATCATAGAAGGGATGGTCTAATATTTACCCTTCATAATAAAATTCAGACCCTTCTTTCAAATTTGATCCTGCGCTCATTGTGGGTCATGTCACCCATCCGATCCCCTCATTGTGTCGATCACCTATTTAAAATAATTGGTTATAGAAAATGTTGAATTTGATGAACGCTTAGATGTTTTTAATGATTTTTCATCGTAAAATACTTGCAAATATTTGAATTAACCATCACATGTAACTTAAATATGGTCATAATGTTTAATATATATTTACATGTAAAATATATTAATATATATCAAAATGGTTAAATATTTACAGAGTACCGTGGATCTAACCCTAACAACGGCGTGGGGAAGCCATTAAATAGCTTCCAAGAATGGTTACATTCGGTTCAAAAATGATGAAATTGATTCAAGAAACCGATGCCTAAGCTTCTCCAATTCCTCGTTGCTTCCATGCCTGACGGCAAAACCATACACATTGAATTACAGCCATTCATCCTGCCTTTGCAAAATTTGAATTTGAGCTGTCCACGTGGGAGAGATTTAAACAAAAGTGGGTCTGAGGATGCCTTTTACATTTTCGGCCTTTTAGAGAAATGGAACTTCAGAACATTTTGGCCCGCCCACTCGCTTTTGATATGGGTTTGACACATGGATTTACTTGAGTGGCGACGGAGTCGCGGTCACTTTTATAATTTTACCTCTTTTCAACGTAGGCTCAAAAACTCAAATTGCTCGCCAACCCGACTCCCCGCCTTGACTTTTGATGTGGGCTCAACATTTGACTTTATCCCTTGGCATGGGCAGGGTCGCGGGTCACTTTATAACTTTAAGCTCTTTATAGAAATAAAACCCAAATTCCCAAATCACTCGACACCCGCCTTCGTGCTTTGACTTTCGATGCAGCTTAATATTTGAATTTATCCCTTATGGAAACAAAGCCAAAATTTCCAAATCACTTTGATGGCCCACTTTCTCGCTTTGACTTTTCAACAACATCAAAACACAAAAAGGGCTTGCTCCCCTGCTGATGTTTGAAACATGGCCACGTGTCTTTTACAGGGCCTTTAATATTTTTACATTTTTGACTCACCCTTTTGTTTGGTGGGGTCATATGCCTGACCCTGGACATGTGGAGGCTCAGCGCACATTTGGGACTTGCCTCCAGATTTTGCCTTTGCAGCTGCGCCAAGCTGACATGTGGAGGCCTCCGCAAACCCTTCTATACTTAGCTAATTCAATGGTCGGGTCTGCCCTTTATTTGACTCGACCACGTGGAGAGCCCGCACACACTTGAGGACCTACTCTTGATTCTTCCTTTGAAGTTAACAAGGAGACACGTAGAGAGCTCGCCATTTCTTTTATACTTAGCCGATTCTGCCATCGCCCACTTGACTTATGTTGAACCCTAGACACATGGAGAGCTAGCGCTCATTTGAGTTTCCGCTTTGGATTTGCCTCCTGAAAGGGCACCGAGATGACGCATGGCTCCTTCTTCTGATCGTGAACTCTTCAATGGCCGACTCTGTCTCTCCTTTGACTCTGACCACGTGGTGAGCTGGCGCTCATTTGGAGATTGGCCCTTTGGTCTCACTTCTGAAGTTGTGCCGTTGAGGCACGTGGAGGATTCCACCGACCCTCTCATACTTAGTCAATTAAATGATCGGCTTTGTCTCTTTTTGTACTCGAGACACGTGGAGGGATGGCGCAAGTTTGGGAACTTCCCTTGGCTTCGACCCTTGAAGTTGCGCCACTGAGGCACGTGGCGCCGTTTGGTCTGTTGAAACTTCCATACTTAGCCGATTCAGATTGTTCTGTCTTCATTTTGGACCTGGGACATGTGGAAAGCCTGGCACTTATTTGAGGACTATCCCTTGGGCCCTACTCTTGGAGTTGCATCGTTTGGACGTATGGAGGCTTCTGCTACCGCTTGAAACATGGCCATGCAGGATCCTATCAGAGATGTCCACATGTTACCCGTGGATGTTGGGGCAAAAATTGACAAGGAAGATACACTCGTCATTCACGATCGCGGAAAAATAACAAGAAAGGGAAAACCCCACATTTACGCCCAATTTTCAATTTTTCTCTATGGAATGAAAAACTGTAAACAATACCAGGCTCGACGCGATCCATTACTCCAAGGTACCGACTGAAAATTTTCAAAACTTGACTTCAAAAAGAGGGGAATTTTGAGGGTGACAATAAAGGTGAAATACCAAACTTTTATATTCATTTCATAAATTGTCTTAGGGAACATGAAAATATTGCGAAGAATTATAGACATCAAATCATGCACTTTGGGTAATTATCTAGTCCTGATTGCATACTACTATTCATGTGATTCCTAAGTCAGAAAATTACTAATTAACCCATGTCTTTGGCCACCTTTCTTTGCTTTCTATTGTTTTTTTGGTCTTATACATCCTCTTGTTCTGTCTAACCTCTGACCCTTTAGTTTCTCTAAGTTAACACACGATCGACTAGCCAGACACCAGCCAAGAGCCCCCGTCCCCTCTGGTTGGTCCTAACCTCTTTGTACTTTTCTCACCTCTTTTGGGTCATTTCTAGTCGTTTGAGCACTTTATCCTTTTGGTAGTCATCCTTTTCTAGGATAATTATGAAATTTAAGCAAGGGAATCATATAAATATAAAGTTATGTGAACATAAAGTACTAAACACTATCCATCGCCACCTAAGTTTGCATCCAAAGGCTATCAAAGAGCATTCAAACATCCATTCTATTTTTCATCACAAGGGACAAGGGATGGTTTTCTGCATCACACTTCATAGGAGTTCATTCTATTCCACACACACATTTACTACATTTTCTTACATCTAGCTATTTGTTCGCTATCAAGTGTGACACGCACAAGAGCCACCTAGGGCACGATTCTACACTCATACATATAACTACATTGGGCCCTAGATGTATTGTAACATTCAATCATTAGTTCACCATTTTGAAAATTGAGGATAGTACAACCCCTCATTCCACATCTTTCTTTTTTGGGATTTTATGTTTATTTGAGGGTTTTACATGTTCACATTTCATTGCATGTTTCCAATGAGCTCAGCAATCTTAGTGTGAATCCATAGTGACTAAAGGTGAACAACAACGAACCACTTACAACCCTAAAAATTTGGGGTTCTGATCATTTTCACAAACTCAGGTGCCTATTTCTAATCTATAGCGCCTGTGGGTGCCCTTGCCCCTTCCTAGGCACCCCTGTCTAGCTTGATCCTCTAGTTTTGCATTTTTTGGACTTGTGGGTGATGCTCTTACCTTTCTGTTCACTTGGTCAACACCTTAGTACTATTTAAAATCAACTGCAAATCAACTAAGTACCTTTTTCTCCTCTTACAAATTAGGGTTTCATACTTTATTGCTTAGTTGTTTGAGTATCATTATTGTGCTTGATTTTCATATATTTACTACTACCATAGCATTCAGATTAGGCTTTATATTTCACATTTTCAACTTAATCATTTTGGTGAACCTGAACTCGATCATCACGCTCCTAGGATCCTCATTCCTTTATTTCTAATCATTCTAGGGTTTTGTCATCATGAGTATTTCTATTAATGATTTCTTGCTCATCAGTCCTAAATTAAGAGAAAGAGTGAAAATTCTCCTAGATACCACTCGCATTTCCTGATAATATCCATCCCGAAACATTATATCAAACATTCATAGATGCATTCTCTCAGCATATTAATTTTATGTCCAATCCTAATGTTGATCTTGCTATTTTTGACAATAACCCATCATTGCATATCATGATTCTCATTCATAACATGAGTATAAAAACAACTGAT